>JABTTQ020002745.1:0-253818 GCA_016081115.2 Rehmannia glutinosa | reverse complement strand
GAAAGTATTACAATCGTAATTACATTTTCTATTTAATTTAATATTAGTAAGTAAGAAATAAATATAATACAAAAATAAATAATATCTATTCTGAAAATAATAATTTGCTATTGTGATTCAATAAAACAAAACCAAATCGGATACTGAATTTTTATAAAAACAAAAACCAAATACTGAGTTGAATGTTACAGACTACAGTTCCATTTCGTTTAAGCGCTTATTGAAATTTGATTTCGATTCAATTAAGTCGGTGTACCAAATATTGAACTCCCCTAGTTTTTAATGAGTAGCTGCTATATCTAAGATATGAATATATATATTTTTCATTTGATAAGAAAATTTTTTTTGTTTGTGGTCCAATTTCAAAGTATGAATTTCAATTATGTTTTCTAATTTTATCTATACTTATGTTGTACCATTGACCATTGTATGTGTATCGTATTTGCATGGGCATCCTTTTGCCAATTTAATTTAATTGATGTAGACTATAATCTTAGCTAATCATGAAGTCTGAATTTTTTTTTTAACTATAACTTTATATTCCATCTTGTATTTCATATCATATATATATAAGTAGCACGTCGTTTATATAAGTATTTTCTGTAAGTTTTACTTTTGTTGTTAATAAGCTGGCTTGTTTTTCATCCCACAGGAAACCTTCAAGCACACAGGGTATGAACAACAATAGTTCAAAATGTGCTCTTGATCACTTCCTTGAAGCTGGGCAGAAAGGAGAGATCAATGAAGCTAATATCCTTTACATTGTTGAGAACATGAACATTGCTGGTACCTTTTTCTTTGTTTGTTTGTTTCTGTAGCAGTTTTTGAACATTATTTCTAGGGATAATTTCCAAAAAAAAAAACCTAAGGTTCGGGTTAATTACAAAATAACCCAAGATTTTCGAAATCACAAAAAACCCCTTTAGGTATGATCCGCTTACATTTTCCCCTTTTACATGCAAAAATATTTCAAAAGCTCCCATAACGTTTATCAAATATCATAGTTATCCCCTTGAAATTAAGACACAATCAAACCTCAAGAGGTTTTTTGTAATTTTCAAAACTCTGGGTTTTTTTTGTAATTAGTCCAAATCATAGGGGGCTTTTGTAATATCCCTTATCTCCATTCGATCTTATTTCTGTTTTACTAAAATAATATTGAGTTATTATAGCCAACCTTTGAGGTTTTGTATAATTATAAAGCAACTCATTATCTTTCAAATTTATAAACACCCCTCTTGATTTTTGTAATTTTTTTCCAAATATTTGTAGAATAGAAACGAATGTCAAGTGGGTATTTATTATTTTGAAAGATAACTTGGTTTATAAATTAAGTTCAATTTTGTAAGTTGATTTATTAAATAGAAACAAATGCCTCCTGATTTTGCTAATGTACTTGCTAATTTTATGATCTCCAGCCATAGAGACAACTATTTGGGCACTTGAATGGGCCGTTGCAGAACTCATCAATAATCCCGAGGTCCAAACCAAACTTCGGGCTGAGATCGATACGGTACTTGGGCCAGGAGTACAAGTCACAGAAGCCGACACTCACAAACTTCCATACCTTCAGGCTGTGATCAAAGAGACTCTTCGTCTCAGAACGATAGTTCCTTGTTTGCTCCCCCACATGAACCTCAACGAAGCCAAGCTTGGCGGATACGACATTCCAGCACAGAGCAGAGTCTTGGTGAATGCATGGAGGCTAGCTAATGACCCGGCCCAGTGGAAGAGGCCGGAAGAGTTTAGGCCCGAAAGATTCATGGAAGAGGAGTCTAAGGTTGAAGCCAATGGCAATGACCTAAAGTATATCCCATTTGGAGTAGGTCGAAGGAGTTGCCCGGGTATTGTCATTGCAATGCCCGTATTAGGCATCACTTTGGGACACCTCGTTCAGAATTTCGAGTTGTTGCCCCCTCCGGGGCAGTCGAAGATTGACACCACGGAGAACACTGGGCAGTTTGCTATGCGCATTTTGAAGCATTCCACCGTTGTGTTGAAACCGAGATCTACATGAATTCGGGACCTATGCTACATATTTTGAACAATAAGCACCTTCATACAATAATAATACTAATAATATGAAAATATATAAATACCATCCTCCACCAATGCATAGAAATAATGTTGTTGTTTCGATCATTTCATTATGATTTGGTTTGTTGTTTCGATCATTTCATTATGATTTGGTTTGTTGTTTCGATCATTTACATTATGATTTGGTTTTTATCTCACTTATTGAGAGCCGTGTTTTGTTTTTGCATACAATATAATGTAAAATAGTTTGGTTTGGTGGAGGGGTGCTATTTTGGATAAAGTGCTGAAACGAGAATATGTAATTTGATTTCAAAATTATAATAAACTATATCTTGTAATTTGTTTCTTGTTTTAACTCCTGAACTGCATATACATACACACACAGATGAATGACATCTTCTGTTCCAAAGTGGTATTTCAATTTTTAGTCCACTATACGAATAATTGCCATGTGTATGAAAATTATCATATTGATTTCAAGCAAAACTTGTGAGTTTTTATGTGCAATTGATATCTTTGAGTGCATTTATGTTTACATACCAACAAGAAAAGATATTTTTACTAATTACGACATGATTGGTTTGAATGAATAGAATTTGATCGGAATTGAATGAACTTAGGAATGCAATAACAAAGGGAAAGGAATGCTATATGTATTCATTTCTTATACTTTTTTTTTGATCAGTTATTCATTTCTTATACTTGATATAAGTAAAGAATGAGAAAGGAATGGAAAATTCATTTATAACTCCAATTCCATGATTGGTAATTAAAAATAAATGATGAGAATGTAATAAAAAATAATAATGACTAAATTACCCTTTAGTAGAATTTTTCTTTTGAAAAAGAATGATTTCAACTATGTTTATTAACTTTATCTTAAATTTTAAATAATCCGTTTTTCCCAAGAAAGATATACAGTGAAATTACTTTTAGATATTTTTAAATTCATGCAATATATTCGTTTTGCATTAATGACGCAATTGTAATTATTACGTTTCAAATCATCAAACAGTCCAAGATCAAATTTCCCTTGTGTCCATTAGATCTATCAAAATGAGCCCGACCCGGTAAAAATGTCGGAATGGGCTTCATTTTTAGAGGCCCGAAATAAGTCGAGCCTATTTTCCTCGGCTCATTCGGCCCAAAACACAGCGCCGGCCCGATCGGCTCTATTTTTACGTGTATTTTTATAGGTTTGGTCGAGTTGGGCTCCAAAAGCAATGGCTCAGTCCCTGTTTGGCCTGACCGACCTTTTCCAATTTTTCCCTTTGCCCGGTGTGATGGCACGGGCTGGCCCAGTCGGGCCCATTTGACAGCTCTAGTGTTCATTTACGTACATGCTTAAATGAAAAGAAAAACAAAAAATAAAAGAATGGAGTGAGAAATATGTTAAAATTATTAAAAAAATTGCAATTGTAAGAAAATAAAAATAAATATTAAATTTTTGTGTATATTTAGTTTTATATAATGTTTTTTTATGAGTTTAATAAGAGGATCATTTTATCCGAAATAAAAATAACTTCATTCCCCGATGTAATGGGAATGGCTAAACCATGGGGATATGAGGAATGATTAATCCTATACTATCGGGTATAGAGTGAAAGTCCCCAGTGGTGTCGATTAAGTTTCAAGGGGAGGGGAGTTGAATAGACTTAACCAATTTTTCGATTTCAAATTAAAGTCACCCCCATTGAGTTCGAATTCCCCCCTCTAACAATGAGATGGAGTATGAAGCGTTGATGATAGGGATAAGACTTGCCTCACCACGAGCCAAAAGGCTCACCGTCTTGATGACTCCCAACTAGTATCCACCAAGTCGATGGAGCCTACGAAGCCGGGAGGAAAATATGATCAAGAATCTCACCGCCATGAAGGAATTGATGAGTAAATTCAAAAGTTTGTGGACACACAAATCCTCGAAAAGAGAATGTCAAAGCTTAAAAACTCTCCCCACATGGCCGCCCATGGCCACAATCAGCAATAGAGTCGTTACCCTCTTAGTGTCAAATCACTCTGAATTGAAAGATCGGATGCCAAGTGCTCAACACCATGCAGCAAGCCCCCTCATAGAAAGACGAAATAATTCAGTACTTAGAGATGGGAGTTTCCCTGACTCCTTCCGGGACACCTGAAAACTATGCAACTGAGCATCTCGCTACGTAATGGTCAGTGGGGAATTATATAATAAAGGTTTCATGCAACCATACTTGAAGTGCTTGGCCCCCAAAGAAGCCCACTATGTACTTAGAGAAATACATGAAGAAAGTTTCGGCAGCCACTCAGGAGGAAGAGCACTAGCCACCAAGACCTTACGACAAGGCTACTTTTGGTCAACTCTCTTGAAGGACACCAAAACTATGGTGACGCATTGTTGCCCATGTCAAGAACATGCAACAATTACACATCTCCCCACGGAAGCATTATAGCAATTGGAGAGCCCTTGCCCTTTCGCGTAGTGGGGAATGGACATGTGGGACCTTTCCCCTTGGCACCAGCATAGAAAAAGTTCCTAATCGTGACAGTCGACTAATTCACCAAATGGGTAGACGCAGAACCACTGGCAAATATATCAGAAAAAAGAAGTCATCAAATTCCTATGGAAAATTAACATCTACCAGTTTGGGATCCCCCAAGCACTGGTATCCGACAATGCAACCCAGCTCCAAATGCCAAAGAAGAAGATCAAGTAGTTATTCACATCTGTTGGAAATCCACGAGCCAATGGACAAGCAGAAATGACTAACCACACCATACTTCATCACATCAAGACAAGCTTGGATAGAAGAACTTCCCTCGTATTATGGGCCTACCGGATGACCCACACTGAAATGCTCTTCTCGGCGAATTTCCCGGCTTGCCTCTCAGAGCCGAGACAGTCATTCCCGCAGAAATAGGCAAGGCAAGCTTGAGGGTGGCGAATATTCTCCTGAAAGAAACAATTATAACATGAGAGTCAGACTTAACTTGATTGAGGAGATCACAAAAAAAGCCTTCACTAGAAGTGAAGTTTACAAGATAAATGTGACTAAGGCCTACAAGACACGAGTATGCCCCGAAGCATTCAAGTAAGAGATCTCATCTTAAGAAAAGCCAAAATCATGGGATCGGTCGGAAATTAGATCCAAATCGGGAAGGACCGCATAAGGTAGTGGAACTGGTGAAACTGGGAGCTTACAAATTGGAACGCCTGGGTGGCAAAGAAGTTCCTCGCACCTTGAACATTGAAAATCTCCGAAAATACTATCCCTAGAGAGCTATTGGGCGCTAGAAATATCCCGTTTTCACCCATATATAATTTTTTTTAGTATTCACATCAAGTTTTTACGTATCAATAAAAGTTGTTGCACTTTTCCCCAACGACTCTTACACTTATTCTCCCCAACTCAACAAACATCTTCCATAATGAGGAAAATCTAATGTAACTTAGAAGAAACTTCCGTCCATTGCACTCGGATGAGAAGATCATGCATCAGCGTTCCTAGGGAGGCACCCTGGTAATCCAGGAAGTGGTCTCATTAACTTCCATATATTGCACTCGGATGAGAAGATCTTCCATGGGAGTTCTCAAAGGCACCCCTCCTACGGTCCAGGATATAGTCTCATTAACTTCCATCCTTTGCACTCAGACGAGAAGATCCACCACCAGCATTCCTGGGGAGACATCCCCCCTACGATCCTGGAGGTGGTCTCATCAACTTCCATTTGTTGCACTCGGATGAGAAGATACTATGTCGGCTTTCGCAGGAAGGCACCCCTCCTGCGATCCAGGAGGTAGTCTCATTAACTCACATCCGTTGCACTTAGATGAGAAGATCCTCCGTCGTCGTTCCTGGGGAGGCATCCCTCCTGTGATCCAGGAGGTGGTCTCATTAACTTCCATCTGTTGCACTCAAATGAGAAGATCCTCTGCTAGCATTCTCGGGGAGGCACCCTCTTGCGATCCAAGAGGTGGTCTCATTAAATTCCATTTGTTACACTCGGATGAGAAAATCCTCCGCCGGTGTTCCCGGGGAGGCACCCCTCCTCTGATCCAGGAGGTGGTCTCATTAGCTCCCATCTGGCGCTCCCAGGTGAGAAGATCCTCCATCAGTTTTCCCAGGAGGCACCCCTCCTGTGATCCAGGAGGCGGTCTCATTAAACTCCCATCTTTCATCCCCGAATGTGAATAGCCTCCACTAATGTTCCCGAGCATACGCCCCTAACCGCGTTTTGGGAGGTGGCCATATTCCACAAAAATGAGCAAATATTCTCCCACTCACTTAGGGAGAAATCCACTGCCTCAAAAACTTAGCAAAATCCACTAACAAAATCTACTTCTTTAAAAACTTAGAAAATTCCTATGCAAATATACAAGAAGTAAATGCGGAACGAGAACGAAAAAATGCTAACACAAATAAAAACATAAGATACATGCTACTCAAGAAAAGAGTACCTCCAAGCCTCATGAAGGTAACATATGTGCGTGCCCGGAAAAGTTTTTCTCGCATAGCCCAAATAAGTTATGGGGCGAGACTAAACAGTAGTTTATCGACCACGAAACACAGAAAATGAAATGATCGGACCCTAGACCCACTCGAATTATGCAAGGAATGTGGGAAGAAAGGAACCCCACGCTAAGAAAAATAAACGCGGACACGAGAAAAATCCCCGGGAGTGGCCCGGGGCCAAGTGGGGCCCTTAAGAGCATCCTTAAGAGGGCACTTCCATGTACCCTGAAGAAGGCCCCTCGACTCAACTCTCCCTGTTTTGGAAGACACTCCATCCTCAACTCCCAACGAAAATTTCACTAAGCATGCCACCAATAAAAAACTTAAAAAACATTCTTCACTTCGACACTGCTCCCTCCGCTTTCCACAGCACGGGAGCTGGGGCTTATGTTAGGGACAAAAATGACTTTTTCAATAATATTTATCTCTATTATTTCATATATTTATTATTCTCAGTATTATTAATCCATGTTGGATCCAAATAAATTTATCGCTCACACACGCCCATCATCCTAAGCATAATATCGGTCCTTTCTCATCATTCGTAAGAATATTCTCATAATTTGAGTTCTTTGCGATTAATTCATCCCTTTACTCTAATATTCTCCCATTTTCGATACTGACTTGAGCGTTGGAGGGGCCTTCCATGGACAATCCTAGGGCCCATTTAACATTTGTTACGTGTTGCAGGCAAGTTCCCATTAGAAGAATTACCAGCTCCGGAGAAGAAGTTGGAACATCGTTAACTTTGAGTGATCTACTGATTTTTTTGCATCATCATCTGGAAAACTCATGTAGGATACTCATAAAATTAAATAGGTTCATCTACAAACACGGAGTTAAAAAAAGAAATATATAGTTCATTAAATGGTTCCTAAAAAAATTATAAATGCTAAAGGATAATCGGATGAGTCAATCAATTTGGCCACTTTTACAATCTTATAAGAAAAAGTATTTCTTTTAATCAATATATATATATATATATATATATATATTTTATGAAAAAAACAGACATTTGTTTTTTATTTAGATGAAGTCCCAAGACTACTGCTATAAAAATAACTTGTGTGATCATGAAAAATATTAACAAATTGTCTCATGTTAAAGATCCTATAATGATAAGGACCTCTTAATTATTTGAGGAAAGAGAAAAATGGATGGAATTTTCTCTATTACAGATATTTGTATTGCAACCAGAGTTGGAAGCAACCATAAAGAAGATCTACAAAGATGACATTCATGATCTGATTTCAAAATATATTTAAAAAAGTATGTTGAAGAGCAAGTTAAACAAAATATTTTAGATGAATTGTAGGATATCAAACACTTACTCATAAACAAAAAAGATTGCACATATCACCATGTTGATTTGGTTTGATAAATCATATATACCTTGGGTTGGGTCGCCAAGAGCCTAAGTACTTGAGTTCGAGGGATCTGCAAAAAAACGAATGTTAGACTAGTTGGATGGACCCCCATCTAATACCCTTTGATACTAAAGTCAAATAGAGATGATAAGGTCTCTACGAACTGAACAACGAAGTGAACTAATAAATGTGTATACTTGTTTCAATGGAACTGTTATGTATTTATAGGATTTGACCTTCCTATGACGTACGAGCTACTTCCACGTATCGAGATCACCTAGTAAAAACATGTCACACCACGATTAAGATCGACGGTAGCAGCTCGTGGGCCAACCCAAACTGCTAGTTTAGGTCGGGACCCAAATACAAAATGCGCGGATCTTCAGGCATTTTAGTCATTTAGCTAACTCATGGAGGTAAAATGGTAATTTTGGTCTAATACATATCATTACTCCTGCAGTTATTTAAATATTCAATCTTCAAATTACGACGTTTTTTTAGATCACCTTCTCGAGGTAGCCTTTAGCTTAGCTTCGTGCTTGTACATTAATTCTATTAATTTTTCTTTATTTGCCTTCTTTGTAACAATGACTTTCGACCGTACCCTTGGTTCATCGGATTCTAGCTCGAGCAGCTCCAACTCAAGCTTCGAGTCAAGTTCAGACTTAAGTGACATGTTTGGACTTCATGTTGCCTTAGAAGTAAATCCCCATAGGGATATTAGAGCCGAATCTCCCTTAGAAATCCCCAATGAAGATTCAGGACAAGAAAATAATAGCTCAGAAGATAATGAAGTGTTGGTGGACCCTGACCCAGAGTTTACTGCTCTTTGGGCTTTACTTTCATCTATTGTGCGAGAATCGGAAGTACCAGAGATCAGAGAAAAAATTGCATATCTAACGATTATCGGATATTACTTCCTCGTATGAATGATAGGATAGACAAACCTCCACCTTGCTGTCTAGCTTTTCACCTTGCTAGTTCAGAGGCTAACCTAAGATTCCCTTTAGCTCCATCCGTTGTGAATATCCTCACTGGTTTATACGTATGTCCTACTCGGTTCCGAATGCGTACCACCATATATTAGGCTTCATATTTTTTTATGAGCTATATTGATAAAACACCCTCTCTTTTTCACTTCTAGTTTTTGAACTCTGTAAACTCGTCTTCTACGGCTATCTAGAAAGAATTTTTACATCTTGCAAAAACCTCATCGTAAGCTACTCCACCTCATTCCTACTTATGTATGTCCTTAGAAAGAAAAGTTCATTTATTATCGAGCCACAAGAGAGAACCCTTGGGTAGTTCCCTTAGAGTGGAAAGTTACACGACCTCGTCCTCGCAACCTCAACGCCGTCACTTGGGGTGAGGGTTTTGTAAATAACGAGCTGATTAAGAATTGGTTCATGGATGGAAAGCTCATAACCGAGGATGTTCTCTCTCTCTTGATGACCTTAGCGCTTCCCCGAGGCCAAAATTACCTACTTTGAGCTCGAATTGATCCTATTTATGTGTTTTTTTCTTATTTCTCTACAGATATGGCGGTTTGTGCTTCATTGATCACGAAGCAGTTAAAAGAGCAAAAAGATACCTTGCTCGCTCGTCGAAAGGAACATTCTCCTCCAGTTCTTAAGTCCACTGGTCTTCATGGTGCCTCAGGGTCGCGTCTCGATCTTTAATTCTCAATTGGTGAATGTTTTGTTTGAGTGCAGGGCGAGTTGTCTTTTGGTCCTGCTGAGAGTTTAGGGACTGCTCATGCCACCGTCTGCACTATTTCTTCACATCATATGACCTTACAAGAGGTTGTTGAGATCCAGGGCAAGGCCTGGGGCTTCAAAGATAAGTCCCACAAAGATAAATCCCACAAAGATAATGGCAAACGCTCGGGCTCACAAGACCGTGATTTGTGGGATAGCCATTCTTGCAAGAGACCACGTGTGAAACTGGAGGTCGAAGCATCTAGTGACCTTGACATGGATGAGCAGTTTGCTTACTTGGAAATATGCAAGGTCCAGTTGGCCAAGTTGTGCACTTCAGAGCGAGGTAAGACTCCACAGGTTGTATCACGTCCTTTCAATGCCTCTTTACCACACAAGATTCATAATTGTCTCATCAATGGTCGAAGTATGGTCCTATAGACTCATGTTGGGGTAGATTCATTTGAGTTGTATAAACATACTCTCCTTGCAACTATCTAGATTGATCGATGCCCTTTGACTTCACTCACTTCGAGGAGCTCATAGATCATTACACTTTTTTGGTATTTTTTTCCTTTTATTAATTCGCTTATTGAACTTTATAGTTTTTTCTTCTTCTGAAATCCCTCTTATTTCATAACAATGTTATTTTGCATCATCTTTCCCTCTGATTTACCAATTGGAAAAGTATTTATGATGAGCAGCAAGGTGAGCTAGAAAAGCTGACGGAAAGAGTTCAAGAGATGGAGCTCGAGAAGGAGAGGGATATAAATGAGGCTCGAAACGAGCTCATCAAGGATAAATCTACCCTGCAAACCCAGGTGCAAGATTTGACTAGGCAGCTTTCACAAGCTCGCAATGACCTGGAAGAGCTTCAGCGTGTACATGTGACCGAGCGGCAAGCGTCTTATAACCTAGGCCATTCTTGTGGATATCAGGAGTACACTACCACCGAAGAATACACATGTTCCATTCAATATTCTCACCATCAGGGTGTGAGAGCCTTCTTGGGTTCACATTCTTATGAAACTTTGGTGGCTCGCATGTCAACAGCATAATTCTTTGATGGGTTTGAGCGAAGTCGCGACCAGGGCATTAGCAAAGGGACTTTTAAAGAAGACTTTGACCTCCGTAAGTTCGACCATTTTAGAACTGATGATTTAGAGAAACCAACTGGGGTTAATGTTGCTGATGGCGATTTATGATGGAAAGTGAGGTTGAGTGTGAAAGACTACAAATGTGGAAGAGGTCGACGAGACTGATGAATTTACCAAGCTAATGCCCTCATACATTGCAGCCACAGAGCAGCCTCCAGAAGTAGTTGATATTGAAAATAATGATAGGGAGGCTAAAATGTTGTTTGTAAATGTCAAGACTTTTTTTGTAAAGCATTTTCTTTCCTAGGTTGTCCATATTTTGTGAAGACAATTATAAACTCGAAGTCACTCTTTTGTACGAAATAAAAATATTTTTAAAGCATTTGTTTCATTTTATGTTTTTGTACATACTTTTCTTCGATCTTGCCTTATTATTTTTGTTATTTGCCTTTCTTTTTTTATTGGATCATTTTTTGTTTTAAGTTATAGCAAGCCTCGTAGGGTTGCTTTTTATCTTGTCGCCATCTTTTCCAGACCACTTTTTGCTTAAATTTGGAGAGAGCCTTGTGGGGTCACTTCTTATGTTGTTGCAGTCTTAGATCACTTTTGGCTTTAGGTTAGAGTGAGCCTCATAGGGTCGCCTCAGATCTTTTTCAGATCCTTTTTCTTTAAGTTAAAGTGAGCCTCATGGGGTCATTTCTTATCTTGCCACGTTCTCTTTTAGATCTCTTTTTGTTTTAAGTTAGAGAAATTCTCATGTGGTCGCTTCTTATCTTGCCGAGATCTTTTTCAGATCCCTGTTGGATTTAGGTTATCGCAAGCCTCGTGGGGTCGCTTCTTATTTTGCCGCAATAGTTTTTAGATCGTTCTTGGCTTTAGATTAGAGCGAGTCTCGTGGGGTTACTTCTTATCTTCACGTGATCTTTTTTCAGATTGCCTTTTGCTTTAATTTAGAGCGAGCCTCGTGGGGTGCTTCTTATCTTGTCGCGAACGTTTTCAAATTGCTTTTGGCTTTAGGTTAGAGTAAGGCTCGCGCGTCTCAAGCGAGCCTTTTGGGGTTGTTCTTTTATGACATATTTCACAATGGTTTGGATAAAAGCGTGAGGAGCATTTTGCTCCCTCCTTAACACTGTGTATATATATATATATATATATATATATATATACACATACATATATATAGTTGACAATTTACAAAGCAGTACCTAAGTATAGAATTTGCGTAAATTGTGAATGTTCCAGGGACTAGTAGGCTCCTTCCCTCCCACATTTTTGAGTCTGTAGGGGCATCTTTTTAATATCTTTGTCACCTTGAAAGGGCCCTTCCAGTTCGCCTTGACTTCCCCACATGCTTCGATACTCGACTTTCTTAAGCACTAAGTCAAGCACTTGGATGTTTCTCTCATGGACTCGTTTGTCGTACGCAACCCACATTCTTCCCTTAGTTGCTTATATTTGTACGAGATCTCTATCCCTTTTTTGTTCAATGGTTCAAATCATCATAGCCTCATCGCTCTGTAGGGGATCATAATGAGAGATTTTATAGAAGGCCTCCCCTATTTCTATGACCTCGTATCCATATACCAATCCAAATGGTGTTTCTCCCATGGATATGATGCGGTTCGATAAGCCCAAAGGACCCCAGCGAGTTCTTCCACCCAATATGACGTCACTGCACCTAGCCTAGCTTTAGATGTTGCAATATAATTCTATTCGCCACTTCGGTTTTTCCATTAGCTTGAAGATTTCCCACGACCGTTAAATTCTGTTGGACTTTCATTTCTTTGCACTAGGCTCGGATTTTCCTGCCTTGGGACTAGTCCCATTGTCTGAAATAAGCTTAATAGGGAGCCCAGACACTACAAAAATTTTACTTTATAATGACGAAAATTTAGTGAGGGAATGAAAAAATCGTCATTAAAAACATGATATATGAGGTTTTTATGAGGGTAAAAAAAAGTTGTAGTTAAAAGTGTTAATTATTAGTGATGATTTCAAAATTTTCTAGTTATTGACAAGTAAACCCCTCACTATTTTTGTTAAAAAAAAAAAAAAACTCCTCATTATTGGTTAGAAAACTTAAAGCGCCAGATACTTCTCACCAAATAATAATAGTTTTTATTATTGGAAAAATAGAGAAATCCCTTTTATTAAATAACAAAACCTTGCAAATTGTCAATTGTTAAATAAATCCAATTTATAAATTTTAAATTATGATGTAAGTACTGAATACGAGATTTATATCTTATTTCTTTAGGTTAACACACAATTTATTTTTTCTAAAAAAGAAAAGCATAGAAATCCAAGTAACCTCTCTTCTAATTTTCAACTCTCATCTTTCCCCTTTCTCAAGTCTCGTTCTTTCAGTTTGTCTCATCCTCTGTCAATCCTCCTCTTTTGGCCTTGCCGTCGTTGCTTGAAGCATGTAAAACTGCCGCCGCCGCCGCTAGTGACTTGTGGCCCACCGCTATTTGTGAGACGATAGTATTAGTTTGTGAGATGATCCCAATTTCAAACCCTAAGTTTTATTTTTCCTTTTTCATCGGTTCAATTGCTTCACCTTCATTGATGTGTCCAATAGCTTTCTGGATATTTGGTTTTCATTGATTTGGTATTTGTTATTGAATATTATGTGATTGTTACAGTAATTTTTTAGGTTTGAATCTTAATGGGGGAATTTCACCTGCAATAGGACAACTTAAAGACCTGCTCTTAATGTAAATTGACATTTGTTTTCATATTTCTTTCATTTATTAAGTTTTCTTGCATATATTATATATACTTTGTATTTAGGGTGTCTTATATCAAATGTAATTATTATGTGTGTTTTGAATCTGTTAATTAATGGGAAATCAACTCTCTGAATAGATCCCAAATGTGATTAGGGACTACTCAGCTTTTAAAAGCTTGTAAGTTGGTGTTAGGTTCCCAAATTTAAGTGAGAGTGAGAGTGCCTTATAATTTCTATGAATCTAGAAATCTTGTGAACATTACCAAATGATGTGGTAGTGCGATAATGTGTTTATTTGACTATTGATATTATTTTGATTGCATCATCATCTGGGGACTTATCTTTCAATGGGCTCTGTGGTGATATTCCCTTCTCAAAATTCAAAGCTCTAGCAATTTGAGAATTTGTAAGTTTAATTAAAGTGCAGTTATCTTATTGTTTCAATTTTATTTGATTATACCTGTAGGCTTATTGCATGCTTTTGGATATTACTAATCTCTTTTGTTGGTAGTCAAGTTTGTTGTGTTCTGTATTTACTTTGCTTGGCAGAGTTTTTAAAAATAACCAGTTAGTTTGTCCAATTCCTTCAGTTAGATTGGAATGTATTTCTTTAATACCTTTGAGTTAGATTAATCTTCTTAAATTTTGCTTGACCATTATGAAATGGATTAAAAATCTGATTAATCATGATCAAACTAATTTTGCCTCGATATAGGAGGTTGATGGGAAATAACCTACAATGTTCACTCTCTCTTTGTATGTCTCAGCTAATCGACTTCTTTTATTTGTAAATAAGTTACCATCCTAATCCTAATCACCTAAAGCTCCCAATATTATGTCTTTGGAGCATTTGCTTAGTAACATGTGCTATGCAATGCACGAAATAATAACTTGACTTGTTCAATTCTTGATAACATTTCTAACTTCATTGCCTTGCAGGTTTCTTATGTACCTGATTGACTACTTTTATTGAATTAAGATATATTTGACATAGTTTAGTTAAAAATGATTTGTGGATGTCAGGGATTTATCGTACAGTAATCTTTGCGGTGAGATTCAGTCAATATTGCTTTCTCCATTCAAGTTGCTACATTGTGAGTGTTTCTTCTCACTCAATAAGTGCTTTGCCAATTTTAAATCTTCCGTATATGTTTCCAAATAAATCCTCTTGCACTTAGGTCCTTGTAGAATAACCAATTTCTGGGCAAATGCAATCTATCATTGGCCCGATGCAGGCACTTGCAGTGTGGTAAGTATTTTTTCCTTTCACTATATTAAATCAAATTAGTGTTGTATAATGTGTCATTTTGTCATCTGCAAATTGAACTTACAGTATTATATCCTAATTAAATTTGAGCTATGAAACTCTCTTTACAACTTTTGGTTAAGTTTTCTGAAGAACATACCTGAGGCTGTATTGAACTTTTGGTGACTGCATCGCATATGTAAAATTTGCTTTGTACATTATATTACTTGACATTATTAGTGGTTAAATATTATTGTCTGCTATTGGGATTAATTCTTTTCTTTTTTGAATTTTCTTGTAGGCTGATCATAAAGAAGAATTCAAGTATGGATTAGAAAATTGGTACATGGTAGTTTGAAGAAACCAAGTGATTCATTTGTGGTGCTAAAACATTTTTGTACTCCATCCAGTGGATATTAGAGAATATTTTGGTTATCCATTGAGATGATACTCATATTTTGTAATAACCTACAATTGTGTATTATTTTGAATAGATGAATAAATGTTGGTGTAGTTGTTTAAAATGAGTATTTGTTCTAAATATTTAGTGATGTTCATGTTATTTTAGTAAAGATGTATTTTTATGTAACGAGCAACTCATATGAAATCTTCATTGTGAAAAATATAATTTTAATGAGGCTTGTTACCAATTATATGAGGGGTAATTTTATTGCTAAATTAATTTTTAATGACGGGCTAATAACTAATAATGACCATAAATTTTACCAACAAAAATGAGGGGTAAATAACTATGTAATGATGAAATTTGTCATAATTTATATTAATTTTTAATGACGGTATAATTTCGTCACTAAATATGCTAAAACAATAATGAGGGGACCTATTTACCGTCATTATTTGATTTTACCTAGGAGGGAAATAATGAGGGGTTCATGACGGGAAATTCCCATCATTAAAAGCCTTTAATGACGAATTTTGGGTATATAGTGATGAAATTTCCCGTCATTATACATCAGAATTTTTGTAGTGAGACCTGAATTCTTCCATATGAAATTCCTAATTTCATATTCTGATATCTTTGCTAATAATTCAACCTCGATCCACTTTGTGAAGCACTCCACCGACATGATAACAAAACTCTTATGTGCCTTCGCCATGGGGAAATATCCCAAAATGGCAATTTCCAATTAGTCAAAGGGGCATGCGATAGGAATTATTTTCCAATGGGGTCGTTGGCTAATATGTCAAGTTGGAGTGGAACCTACATTTATCACATTTCCTTCCAAACTCTATAATCTCCTTCATCAATGTGGGCCAAAACTACCCTTACCTCAAAATTTTTTGTACGAGCGTGCAACCTCTCTAATGGTTCCTACAGTTTCCTTCATGAATTTTCCTCATCGTGTATTATGCATTTTCTGGGGCAAGGCATTTTAATAGCAAACCTCCATATGACCTCTTGTACATATCATCTCCAATAAGTTGAAATCTAGGCATCCAAGTTTGTATCCTCCTTGCCTCGCCTAGATTTATGGGCAAAGTTCTTGACTATAGGAATTCCTTGAGCCCATCGATCCTATGTATCTGGATCCCAATGTGAAGGATTAAAGTCTCCTTTAGATAATGATCGTACTGCGTTGCCACCAGCACCACCACCTTTCTCGAGCTCATTCCTGCCACTATACTGGCGAAACGAGATAGAGCATCTGCTTGCTCGTTCTCCTCCCTGGGGATCTATTGTAATCGAAATTTTTTGAAATTATTCACCAACTTCTTGGCTCTACCCAAATATCTGGACATATATTGATATTTTACCTCGAAAGACCCCTTAATCTGCATAGCAACTAGTTGGGAATCAGTGTAAGCTATAATCCTCTTAACATTACATTTTTGCACTAACTTTATCCCAGAGATTAAGGTCTCATACTCAGCTTCATTATTAGTGACCATGAAATCAAGCTTCAAGGCGACCTCTATTTTGAACGAGTTTGGACCTTGCAATAAAATTCCAGCTCCTCCTCACAGTGCCACAGATGAACCATCTACATGTAGGAGCCACGCTGTCGTTGCCTCTGCAATGGTTGTTTCGCTGACAAAATCAGCCAACATCTGAGCTTTGTTCGCCAATTTGCACTGATATTTGAAGTAAAATTCTCCCAACCCTATGGATCATTTTACAAGACGGCCAGATGATTCGGATCTTCCCAGGATTTGCCTCATATGTTGGTTTGTGAGGATGGTGATTTGATGAGACTGAAAATATGGATGCAACTTTCTCGCTACTACCACTAGAGCTATTCTAGCTTTTCCATTTCTAGTTACATCTCTTCGGCACCTTGCAGCAATTTACTAACATATTATAAGGTTTGTGCATTCCATCATTCTCTTTTACCAACACCGAGCTGAATGCTTTCTTTGAAACTACTAGATATAGAAAAACGGTTTACTTTTTTCATGTTTCGATAACAAAGGCGACGACATTAAATAATCTTTCAAGTTGTAGAAGATTTTTTCGCATTCCTCCGTCCACTTGAAATTTTTCATATTTCTTTACATGGAAAAGAAAGCTAGATTTCTATTTGCTGACCTCGAGATGAATCAGTTTAGCGAGGCTAGCTTCCTTGTAAGTTATTAGACCTCACTGACAGTTTTGGGTGAGGCCATTTCCTTGTAGGTGACATAAAGATATATAGTGGTTGGGCTCACCTAGAGCTTAATCCACTACCACGTGGTATGTTTGAATGGATTTTGAAAAGAAAATTTTATTAATCGATACGAAACGATTACAAGTCAACTAGAAGTGCACCAAACTCTTCCTACAATAACAACAACATTGAAGAGCGCCAAACTCTTCAACCCCTAGTTTATCAACCAAGTATGTTCTTACAAAAAGAATACTCAACAAGTAATTCTTGTCTTGGATGATTCTGATCAATCTAGATTACACCTCAAGTGAATGTATACAAATTTATTAGTGCAAGTGTAATCAAGAAAGAAAGCTTAATAAGCAAGATGTGAAAGTGCAATTATTTAAGCTATTACAACAAGAGTATGAAAATGAGAGTTTGAAAAGTTTGCTGAATTTCTCTTGTTATTTTATAGATTTGTGTGTTGTGTTTAATCCTTCAAATTCTTCAACTCTTTATTGAGAAGCTTCGAGATTTGATCTCCAACTTAGGCTACTCCAAATTGAATTTTATCTGCAAAAGAAGAATCAAAAGATCTAAAAAATGGTTAAGAAATCTTGTTGATAAGTGTTGCTGCAACGGATAGAATTTGCTATCAAATATCATATAGTGACCAGTCGCTATGTTGAAAATTCGAAAGTTTAAATTGTTGGATCAAGATTTAACACGGGATGGCATCAAGGGCGACCGGTCTGTATGGATAGCGATTAGTCGATGTATCATGGCGATCGGTTGGCATGGATGGTTGCTATTCAACAAAGAAGAAATGCAATGTTGACCAACATACAGGCACCGGTCACTCTAGTACAGCGACTGGCTGCTATGGCTTTATAAAAATCTCTTTTTTTTTGAGCAATTTGAATAATGAATAGGTAACGGTCGCCCTTGATAGTGATCAGTTGTCCTCTTTACAGGGACTTTTCTATTTTTCAAAAAATTTGAAAATCTTTCAGGTACCGGTCTCCCTCTATACTGACCAGTCGCCCTCAATACACATAAGATTTTGGCAAAAAAAAAAAAAAAGAGTTCAAGTAATACCACAAACTTAAGATAAAATGTACTTGAAAACCTGAAGTATTTTGACAACTATTAAAAATATTTTTTTGGCTTAAAAATCAAATATGTGAGATCATCAAAATCAAAAATAACTTTGTTCTAACAGACAAGTGCATATTTATGTACTAACAAAAGAAAAAGACCATTTTTCTAGTTCATAAGCAACAATGTTTCCACTTCGTCGGACAAACGCCACCGAGAGGTCTGGTTCACCATGTAGTAACATGGGACACTCTTGTGGAATAACATCAAATTATGAATCACCAACATCTAACGAGCTTTAACCATCAACAATATATTT
Organism: Rehmannia glutinosa; assembly: GCA_016081115.2. Taxonomy (NCBI): domain Eukaryota; kingdom Viridiplantae; phylum Streptophyta; class Magnoliopsida; order Lamiales; family Orobanchaceae; genus Rehmannia; species Rehmannia glutinosa. The sequence continues at coordinate 235,148 of JABTTQ020002745.1, read as the reverse complement.
AACATTCGTTTAAATTACAACTTGTTTAAATCCTAAACCATGAATCCACAATAGAGATTCTCTCTTACCCATTACTTTTGCTTCATGAATTTCATAATGGGCCTAAAATGTAATGCCTCGTGCCACTAAGAATTCTCCCAGATTGTTACTTAACACCATACCGATACCCGAAGAATTTGACATGCTACATAGAGATGCATCCACATAACACTTTAGAAAAGGGAAGAAAGGTTTTTGCCACTGATTATTCAAACATGTTGATGTATCATCCCATTTGACAATCTTATCTCCAAACCTAACTAAACACCATTCATAGAAGACACTTATAGGAGAATCTGGAAAACAAACCAAGTTCATCCGGAGGAAAGATGCGTATTAATTTCATAACAGTACCCTATTTACACCAAAATGGGGAACCAACCGAAGTTGTACGAAAAATGAGAGACGATGAAAAGCTCATTGCTATCATCAAAGAAACATCCGTCATAAACTAAAATAAGTGATGGATATGGAGAAGATTAATCTTAAAGATCTACATGACCTTGCTGAATCCTTCGCAGGATTAGGAATTGTAGATTTAAAGATGAACGCAGGAGATGGTTCAGCCTTGGTTACTCTTGACCAACATCAAAGACCACCTTCACCACCACCGGTTGATCCCAACGTTGCAGAAAGTACAGGTTCGCATCTTGCAGATGAACCAATGTCACACCTTGGAGATTTTACCACAAGAGGAGTTCCTGTTATTTCAGAAACTCGCCAATGTTCCAGGAGGCCAAATCTTTATAATACGCCTTATGGAAAATCGCAGCTCGATCCGATATATCCATATGGATTGATCTAAATCTAGATATCCCAAGAGGAGTTCCTGTTACTTCTTGAGATGAGTCTTGAAGGATCTGTAAAGATTACATGGGATATGACTGGAACAGAGATGAAAAGCACCGTTACAGTGAGAGTCATTAAAAGCAATAGTCGATAATGGCAAAATTATTTAAAATCCATTTTATCGGCACAGGATATTTTGAGGGATTGGAAGAAGAGAAAAGAAAAGATACAAACAAGACCTCTACTGTCTCGAGTTACATGATATTTGTCATATTGACGAATATATCAAGTTGTTCACCGAGTATCGATGGAAGTCCAAGGTGGAAGACAAAGAAGCTTCGCAACTATTCTTTGTGAAGATACCAAGTCCCTGGAGAGAAATGCTCATCAGGAAATACAATAGTGCAGTTGATTTAGATACACTGACTAGACAAATGTATTTTTTAAAGGCAAGATATCTGAATGGTGCCACCAGGCATCACTTTACAGAAACTATAAGAGACTAAGAGGGATTAATAAAACGGTTCCTCTATGTTGCGAAGATGATGACATCCCAACTGTTGTGGAAGGTCAACCACGAAGGCATAAGAAAAAGAAGCATAGAACCCATCCATACATCTGTGGAAGTAGCAACAATAGGAATAGGTCTCCATGAAGACCTAGAATGTTTTGGTCAAAACGAAAGGCCCGAAGTTACAAATCAGGGCAAAGGACAGTACCAAACAGGAGTAGAGCCTCTTCATCAGGTTCTAACCAAGGGAGTAGCAGAAGGACCCCGGGAAGAAGAACTTTCAGACGAGCTCATACCAGAGCTAATGAAAGTTTCAAAGATTGTAATTGTTAGACATGCGAAGCAAGAGGGCATATCTCAACTGATTGCCCATAAAATCAAAAGCGAGGAATCAGACAGTTCGAAGCTACACCAGAATTCGAAGAAGCTATCTATTATCAAGATTTGATACATGTGTATCAATTTGAGGATCTTCCCTAAGATGAAAGCATCTATGAAGAAGAGATCTAATCTGACGATGGAAGTGAATCTAGTTCAGAATCAGAGTGAAGAAGAAATTCTTCAGTAGACGGTTAGGGAGGATATATCAGGATTCCTCTCCCATACTACGGTTTCTCATAAGACTCTAATGAGAATTATGAAGGAAGATCCAAAGCTTCAGATATACGATGGTTTTACAATTAGAGCTATGGAAAAGGCTTTGGATAAGATTGGGTTTCGAAACAGAAAATACCAAATTATCCACAGAGTAACTACCGGAGAATTTGCCATCCCGATGGATTTTACTGGTAACCTGATCGAGATGCAGTTGGTTCCTTACTAAGAAGTCCAGGAGATCAAAAGCACAGTCAAGAGAGAAGTTGCAATCACACCTCATGGATTAGTATCGAAGCCACAAGAGTTATTATTAAGGCAACATTCAAAGAAGGAATAGATTCACCACTCAATCTTGCTATCTTTGACAAGCGAATCTCAAATCTCAATGATTCATGCCTCGGAGCGGTTACAGGAAATTTGTATGCAGGAAAATTGGCATTTAATGTCTATCAGTTTAGCTGAGTGTTTTTGTTTTTAAGTTTATGTATTTTCGAGTGCAAGCCTCATTAATGAGAGGCTAAATAGGTACTCCTCCCAAAAGGAGATTACTGATGTAATAAATATTTCTTCAAGTTCTTAATAAAAAGAGGCTTTTGCTTCAACATGTGTTCATAATGTTCTATTAATTTATCCCTTTTGAGAATTAACTTATGCGCTGGAGTAGGAAACGAACTAAGGTTGTGCTTTGACGATTCTTGATGGAGTCGGACATCTTCCTGTTGGTTGAAGTTGAACAAGTGTAAACTATTTGTCAAATTGTCTAGGGCGATAATCTTCCGACTTGTGGTATTATGAGTCATCTCACCCTGATGTTTCGGTCAAAGAAAGGTATGAATTTTAGGGATATTTTAATTTTATGGAAGCATGTTGGGCCGATATGGTCGTAATGGACTATATCCAATTTTAAATCTAAGAACCCATTTTGATTCTAATGACCTGATATATTCATGAACAAGCTGTTTTGGAGTTATATTAATATTTATTAAATTATGTGATAATTTTATAAATTTTGGGGGTAAAATGTAACAATTTGGAGCTAAAATGGGTATCTAAAACTATTAAAATAAATTGATAAAACTATAGGGCAAAAATGTCCATATATGATAAAGTGTAAAACTCGCATAAGACAAAAGCAAAGTGTTACGAAAAATAGTTTGGTGGGCAAAGTGTAAAATTGGACATAGTTCAAGCGTTAAATATTTTATCCCTTTAAATAATAAATTAATACTTGCATTATGTGTATCCACTATGAGTAATGAGTACGTGAATTCCACATAGTAAAATTTTGAATTAGCCTGTATAGTTTTGTTTTGTTTTAAAAAATAAAAAATTTACAGTAAAATCTTGATAATGGGTATTCGGTAAATTAATTACCCTTGGTCTGATACACGTCAGATCGGGTATAATATATGTAATCAAAAATTAGTGTACACAAAGAACGCAAAATTTTTCATTATAAAATCAAAAAAAAATAATATGATGGGATAAAATTATATTTTCTTATTGTTCATTTATTTTATTATTTAAATAATAAATTAATTATTTATATAGAATGATCTAGGGATTTCAGCAGCTTCATAATCATTATATTTACATGCACAAATACCAAATCCGATATATACTTATATTTAACAATAAATTGATGATTTATTACATTGTCATGACCCAAATATTTTGTAATTTAAATGAGGTATTAATTTACCGAATATTCATTGAGAGGAAGATTTAAAGAAGAAAAATTCCTCAAATTTGTCCTCTTTTCATAGAGCGCAAGACACTTTGGACTTAATATTTTTATTGTTATTTTTATTTAAGCGCAAATAATCATGTGCGCGTAATTTAAATTCCCAAAAAAACATGAAGCACGAATATGTATCATGCTTCTTTATTGAAGTACAATTCAATTTTTGCACTATACTTAAAATCACAATCTACCATATTTTGTCAATTTTTTATGATTATAATATTTTGCAAAAGCCCAAATCTACCCTCCCTCCACACAAAATGCTTAGGGAGTTATTGATTGACCTTTTGTTTTGCTTTTTACTACTTTTCAAGAAAATTATGTGAAAATTTTATTTTGAAAAATAAAAATAATTTTTGAAAGTGTTATTGAATATAAGATGAAAATGTGATTATGAAAGTTGATGAGATAATTTTTTGTAGTATAATAATAAATAAATGTGATTTGTGATTTGTGATTTGAAAAATAAGAGAGTAAATAGTATATTTATGGAAGAAAGTTATACTTTTCTCTCTCTTCCTCTCTTTCTCTCTGCCTTCTCTCTTCTTCTTCAAAAAATCTTTTCTCTTTTTATCTCCTCTAATTTCCCCATTCCTCCATTAGAGGGGATGGAGGAATCACCTAAATCAATTTTCTTGTTTGTTTTTATGTTTCCTTTCATGAGAATGGTTTTTTCCCTTGTGGGAATTTAGTCTCTTTTTATGGTAGTATTTTAGTTTCCCTTTGTGGGAATTTTTTCATTTGTTTTTTTTTCTTTTATTTTTTTTAAGGAAACAAGAACTTTTATTAAATGGAAGAATCATCCAACAAGAAATTACAAATACAAAGTGATAGAGAAGTCTACACTGATGGATTAAGAAAAGAAAAGGAAGCATTTGCTAGTTCATGAGCAACCCTATTACCTTGTCGTCTAACAAAGTTTACCGATAAGTCTTGATCACCTGGCATAAGCATATGATACTCAATTAAGAGTGAATCAAATTCAGGAACTCCAAAGTTCGCCGACACAAGACTATCCACAACAAATTTAGCATATGTCACAATAATCACATGTGGGAAGCCCAAATTATATATCCATGAAAGGGCTTCTCTAACACCTAAAGCTTCAACTTCTCTAACTTGATAAACTCCCGAATATGTGACAGTGTGCGCCACCAAGAACTCTCCAAGATCATTACGAATCACCATCCCAATCTCTGTCGTGTTTGATTCCTTATTCATCGCAGCATCTACATTACACTTGAGCTGTAGAAAGACAGGTTTCTGCCAAGTGACTTTCATATCAATGCAACTATTATCCAGTCCCTCCATACCTCCAACGCTAAACAAAAATCAAGTCTTTTAGCACATTAACAAAGAAGAAAGATTGTACCAAAGAAAGTGAGGTATAATTTTTATTCCATAATTATTGTTTTTGTGTCTCCATACACCTCCAGTAATCATAATACAATGAATGCTCATGTCTTCATCTGGAATATTGAGGCAATATAGTACAAACTCCACAAACGATTCAGAATTACAAGCCCACTCATCCACAGCTGACTTCAAATTGGCAAGCCCCCAACATTTTTTAGCAAAATCATAGGTAATGAACAGATGCCAACAACTTCCGAGTTCTTTTTGGTAAAACACGCAACTTTGATCCATAATAATATTTTTTCTTGCCAAAAACATCTTGTAGGAAAATAACTTTTACATGCTTTCCATACAAAATGCTTAATTTTCGGGGGATTTTTGCTTCCATATTTTGTGCCATCCACTGCACTGCGGTCGTCGGTTCATAAGTAGAACCGCCATGCAATTCGATATCCACTTCTTGACAAGAATACTTGCCCGCTCTATCGAAATGCCATGTTCTAGATCTTCTCCATCATCTTCACAAACTTGAATATTATATATGTGTACAACATCCCTTTCACTAAATAGCTCCTCCAATACCCAAGATCCCATTGTCTGCAACCCAACATCAAAAGCTCATGTACATTTATATCTTTCAATCCACTTATTATAGGAGTTCCTATAAAAAGTTAGAATCGTCTCATAACCAAGGGCCCCCACATTTTGATTAAAAGCTCATGAACAGTTATATCTTTTAATTCACTTATTATAGGAGTTTCTATACAAAGTTAGAATCTTCTCGTTACCAAGGGTCCCCCCATATTTTGATTTTATCCCATTTACCAATCATACATCTCAAACCTCTTTGAAGCACTATTTGAGATAGCCAAACACTTTTCCAAGTAAAGTTAAGATTAAACCCATGCTATGCATCTAAGAAATACCCTCTAAGAAAATATTTAGCTTTTAAAATATTATACACCATAGAGTTTGGGTCCAAAATGAAATTTCCACCCTTATTCTCCCAATAGTGCTACAATGAAGTCAAACATGTTTCCTAATTTCCAAACCACCACTTTATTTTTGCTTACACATACGGCTCCAACTCATCCATTTTGTACCTTTAGTATGTTCTTTGCTTGAATTCTACCAATAAGCATTCATCATTTTCTCCATATCCTCAAGAAGTGAAGCTAAAGAAGAAAAGTGCTCATGAAAAAAAGGAAACTTATCATGATGCATCTGCTTGATAACTTTCGTAAATTCAGGGAGGGAAAATTAACTAGTAAGAATTTTATTTTGTTCCTCTGTTACACAGTGAAGAACCACCTTGATCAATAGTTCAACATCCCTATCTTTTGCACCAAATTGTTTTTCATAATAATCTTGAACCATATTGCACATACTCCTTTGATCATTCCACCATAATTCGTTATCATCCTGTAAGAATATGATTCATTTTAAGCTTCGAGGAAGTAGCTTTATGGAAGAACCTCGTATTGCTATCCCCCTTCTTGAGCCAATGAATTTTAGCTCATTGTTTCCAATATATTTCTTCTTAGTTTAACAAATTGTCCAGCTTCAAATGAACATCTTCAAACACGTTATTGCTATCCTCACTGTCCCAATTTCTCAACTTAGACATTTGATCTTTGCATTTTTTAATCTCCTCTCTAAATGCTCACTTTTGAATTTTTCCCATGCATCTAACGATTAGCAAAATCTAGCAATTTATTCACAATACATCATGCTCGTTGAGTTCAAGAAGCTTGATTCAACAACTTCTCGAAAACCCTCCACTTGAAACCATCTATTTTTAATTCGAAATCTATGAATATAAGAGTGCTTCTGATTAGTGCAAGTCTCCAACAATAATGGTGAATGGTCCAAAATGAGAACAATCGGATTTTTTAATACAACCTTCGGGAAAATAGTTGTCCAAGTTTGCTACAAGCGCTTATCAATGCGCTCATACACTGCATTTATAGTCCCTTTACTCCTACTCCATGTATAAGGATATCCTTGTAGGGGTAAATCATGGAGAATACAATCCATGAGAGTGTCATGAAAACCCTTAAATAACCAATTTGGATGTTCCACTTTTTTATCATTCGAATGCAACATATCATTAAAATCTCCTATACAACACCATGGAGCATTTGATATTGTATGAAGATTTCTTAATAAATTTCAAAGAAGCACGCCGATTTGTACTGTCCAGAATTCCATGGAATCCAGTTAATCGCCACATTCCAACCATGTCAGCCATAATATCAATATCAATATGATTATTCGAATAATTTTTTACAGAGACCAAATTTTGATTCTGCTAAAGCACACAAATTCCACCTCTCTACCTAGTCTATCAACAGCAAAATACCCTTCAAACTGGATGCGTCTACGAACCTCCTCAACTTTACTATCTTGAGCCAAAGTTTCAAACAGGAAAATAATATTCAGTTTATGAGCTCGAGACAAGCTCCCGCAATATTGGAATTAGGGATGGCTCAATCCCCAGCAATTACAACTTAAGATGATCATTGGGATCGGCAGGTCTAAGAACCTGAACCCACAGTTAAAAATTTGTGACATCCTTCCATTGCACTTTCAAAAATCCCATCTAAATGGGATATTCCTCCGTTTGGGCCTCGTCTTCTTTTTCTATCCTCTCCTAGGCTCATATCAATAGAAGAATTTTCATTATCATTAAATACTTCTAATTGAAATTTTTTCTCATCAAATATGTTACTGATTTTATCTTTATGATCTGGTTAATTATAGCCTGGAATTACTCACATATGTTACTTCAGTTACGTCTTTGGTCTGATTCTTTAGGATATCTATTTTTTCAACTGGATTGTTCTGGTCACCAGATCTTTCATTGGAAAATTTCTAGATTCACTCGATTCCACCATGCCTCTGTCTGAATAATCATTACGGAGCCATTTTCCTCCTTCACTGTTGGCAAAACATTTATTAGGAGCTTTTAGTCATAAACCTCATTCCCTGTGGATTTCGCCTTCTGGTATAGTCATTCTCTTTTCGCAAAATCTTTCACCATGCCTCATTAAGCCACAAATATAACAGAAGATTCCAAGGCGTTCATATTTGAAACTCATAATCCACTTGTAAGTCCCAAGGGGTTTTTGTGTTAAGTCTAGAAGGGGCGGTTGAATAGACTTAACCAATTTTCGATTTTTAATCTTAAGTCAGAGTTTTCACAAGTAGCAGCGAAGTCCTTGATAAAATGTGCTTAGTTCAACCTCAACAGAGAGTTAACCACCAATAACTGACGATCGGCCGTTGATAGAGTAACTCAACTGAGTGAAGTGAGCTCCTTAAATTTTCAAACAAACTTGGTTTTAACAGAGGAAATCTTACACCCTTTAGTTAAAATATGTTTTACAACACTTGTTTTAGTTAAGTTATTATCAGTTGAGTTTGGAAAATATATCACTCAGCAGAATTAAAAATATGCGAGAACTAAATGTTGAAAGTAAACAGACACAGAGCAATTTTATGGTGGTTCAAGAATTAGGTAATTCCTCTACTCCACTTTTCTCCAACTCCTGGAGGTAATCCACTAATGCAACATGGCCCTCTATACAAAAAGAATAAACAGTCCGAGCAAGCCTTGATCACACAGTTGGCTTCATTCTTGGGACTCAGCTCCTCACAAGACAACTATCTTGCTACTTCAGCTCCTTCGAATTCTTGGATTTGATCACGAAGCCCTCCGATGAATCCAAGTTGATTTAATGCTCTACTGGTTTGCCTGAAACACAAGAGGTGTTCTGTGAACATCTCAATTGTTCCCAGCCTTTTGCACTCTTTCAGCAAAACATCTTTTAAGGTTGTAGTCTGTTTTCTTTCCACTTTGAGTAATTCTTTCACTTTACATATCAACGGATTTCTTCAGCTTTCTTTGAGTCCTTTTGTTGTTGAACCCTTTTATAAGTCTTCTGCAAACATATGGGAGTGACTAAGTTGTCAGTCTGCTGACAAAGACGGCTTTTTGGTACTTAATTTTCTTGTTGACACTCAACTGCAACTCAGCTGATTCTCCACTTTGTCCTTCAGTCAACTTCTGCAATCTTCAACTTGGCTGTTTCAACACAGCTTATAGATCCTATCTATTACACAGTTGAATTTACAACAGAAAATGGAGTGCCGATTTTCTAATCTAAGTTTTACATAGCATCATCAAAATCTATACAATAAATTTTCCCAACAATTTCCTCCTTTTTGATGTGCCAAAACTTAAAATAAAAAACATAATGTAAAAAGTGCTAAAAACAGAATTAGTGTAAGAATGTGTCATTTTATTGAACATCATTCAACACTTTACAAGTATGTACTTACAGTATTTGTGTATTTACAGAAGTGTAAAAATACAACAAAAAATCTTCGCAGCTGTTTCAACGTCTCTGTTGCTTCCTCTTCCTTTCTTCCTCTTCATCCTCATTTCTTCTCCTATCTTCAGCCTCCTTCCTCTTCTTCCTCTCATAGTTCCTCTTTTGCCTTTCATCTTTTCTCCTTCTCTCCTCATATTCTCTCATATTCCTTACGTTATCTTCCTCATATTTCTTTGCAAGCTCATCAGTTCTCTTGGCAGTTTCTCTATTTGGAAGTTTGTGTAGCCCATCCACTATAGGTGATCCTTTTTTAGAGGATCAACATAGATTATGTCTTTAGGTCTTCTTGGTGGAGAACCTCTGCCTCTTCCACCAGACCTTCCATCACGTCCTATGCTTCTACCAAAGTCAGCTCCCTTGGGAATTTATTGACTGGGCTGAGCCTTTGAAATTTGGTTGACTACTCGATTGAGTCTACTGCTTTTCGCCCATTTGTACAACTTCTAAACCCTTCTCACGCATCTTGAAGATTCATCCCCTTAAAATATCCTTCTGATTTGAGATTTTCATACTCCTCAAGTGACCTTGCCACTAAGTCAGCTGGGGGATCGGATCCTTCATTCAAGTCCTCGAGCTTTCCTGCTGGCGGACCTTGGAATTAGGCTTTCAGATATTTTATTCTACCTTCTATCAACCTCTTCCATTTCGGCTTGAGATTTCTGGAATGTCTCGGCTATTTCAGCATGAGATCTTTGAAGTGTTAGTTCAGGTTTTTCTTCAGCTGACAACTCCTGCGGCAGCTGAGAGTGGAGAGAGCTGGTAGATGAGCCAATTTAGGATTTAAAATAATTTTCATAGAGGTGGGGGACTCCTTTGATTTAACTTCCCCCTTGCTACCATGTTTCCCCTTGCTTATTTCATTTCTTTCCCCATTTTTTGGCATCATCACCACAGAGAGAGAGAGAGAGAGAGATTTGGTGCTGTAGCAGAGAGTCAGACTTGTCATAAGTGATGGAGTATGTTGTCCTTTGCTCGTATCTTAGAATCTGCATATATGCCTTCATTGCAAGCATTTCATCATGCAGTGCTTTCCATGTGCTCGCAGATCCTGTCGAATTGCATTCTAAGCAACTCTATGTCACTCAAGTGACTATTTTCCATCTTGTTGATGTTGTCCCTTTATCTCTGCTGAAATTGGGTTTGTTCACCATACTAGACCACAAGTTTTGAAAAAAGTGTTCCATGTGCTGCAGATCCTGTTCGAATTGCTTTGGTTTGTGTAGTCCATTTACAAATCCGTAAGACAACTCCTCGAAAGTCTCATGATATCATTGCATAATGGTTATCAATCCTTTGGTTGAGTTAAGCAAAGCTATGTTCCATGGCCTCCATTTCAGCGCACATTGCTTTAAAGGCTTTTCTAAATCAGCTTGCCTCGGTCGATCTTCAGTGAAGAATGGAATCAAAGTCAAAGCCAAAAGGAACAACCCTTAGATCGTCTACAGCTTGGAAATCTTCTGGACTTATGTCAAAATTATATCGAGCAACTTCTTCAGCAGTGTCGTCCTCCAGTGGAACTTCATCAACGTATGGGAAATCCATATAGTGTAGGCCAATAGAACCGAGGAAGGTCTCACTCCTCCTTCGAGCACTTCCTCGCCCTTGGCTAGCGATCTTTGTGCCTCTTGCCAGGGAAGCTTCATCGGCACACAGCTTGTGGAAGCCTATTGAGCCGATTGAGCCTCGCTTGCCTTAACAGCTTCGTTGGCTCCAATAGAGTTATCTTTTAGTCATTTGAGCCTCAATTGTCTCAAAGAATATCACGGGGGTGATGGCACCATAGGGGTGGGCCATCAACCAATATGAATTCTAAAGATGCAACCTTGCACGGGCCTCCTTCATTCTTGCCACCAATTCCCTTCCTCTGTGCCAATTGAGTTGACTCAACTTCGTTCTTAGAGTAAATAAAATCCAGGGCCACGTCATCGTCGAGTCATGCAAAGCTTGATCTCTTCAAGCTCGCACTCAAATGGTGGCATTGTGGGAATGGCCTCAGCCATTTTTCCCTTTTCTTGCACTACTCCCCTGGAAGTCTCAACCTCCTTGGGGTCTTCAGCTACCTTGGCAGCAGTCTCAACCGCTACAAGGCCTTCTACGTCCCTTCTCGCAGACTTAGTTGCATTAAGGTCTTTCTACAGCCGCATCCTTCAAGGTCTCAACCTCTAGGATTGAACTTTCAAGACACTGCATGTCTCAATTGCCATGGTCCTCCTCATTCCATCATGTGCTTCACCGCCATAGCAACTTCATTGGCCATGCAGGTGCTTGGTTCTCACCGAGACAGTCTCAACCGTCAAAGTTTCTTTGGTCCCAATCTGTTCTTCTTGAGTCTCACCATCACATCCTAACTTCAATATTTCTTGGTCTCCAACAGCCTCCTCCGACCTGGTTGTATTGTATTTAGCTTCCCCCTCAGCTGGCTCACCAACGGAATCACGAGCATTGGGGTCAGATGACACTGGATACTTGGTTGTTTCCATTGAGTGTTCAGCCGTTTGGGCAGTTGTCTTAACAACTTCATCAGGGTATGGCTCAGCTTGGTTGCCCTCTTCATCACCTTTCCCAACTTTGCCATCCTCCCTGGTTGGTCCCTCTGAGTGAGCTAGTGAGGTTGTTGAATTGATGGTCATCACCATGTCAAGTATAGCTGGGGTTGGAGAGATAAGAATAGATGATTCTCCAGCACCCCTGAGCAAGGATTGCTCATGTAGCTCACGGGACTCCTTTAAGGTATGCTTCAGTTGAGCCTTCTCAACTGGGTCAGCTGCATCAATAATCTCCACGTCGCTGCTGCTGGAACTTTCAAGAGCATCCTCAGTGATATTGGGATCTGTGAAAGCACAAGTATGAGGTTCAAGGGCCCTGGCCTTCTCCAATACTTTAGCCTTGGCAGCGTTATTTTTCTCATATAGGACTGTGGTGCAATACATTTCATCAAGACTACAAAGCACAGAGGCATTGTCCAGGAGTCCAAGGAGGTATTCCTCCTCGTCATCATATCAGGACTCTCAAACTGAATTCGGCTGGCACTCAGCTTCCATCTCCTCCATGTGCGCAGCCTGTCTTCAATTTCTGGGTATGCTGGGGATTCTGGACGTTCATCCATAGGTTCTTGGATAGGCTCTTCAACAGCCTCATTCACCTCAGCAGCAACTATTTCAGTTTGTGGATTGACAGCTGAATTATATTGAGTTTCTTCAGCTGCAGCTCTTTCAGTGATAGTTGAACAATTTTGAGCTACTTTAGCATCAGCTCGCTCAGGTGTTGTTTGGGGGGCAACTGCTTGAGTTTTTTTGGCAGTGATTTGCTCACCATCACCATCCTATGATTTAGGTTGAACAGCGGTGGCAGCTGTCTCGGTCACAGTTGTGGTGGATACAGCTCGCTCAGCAGCTTTCGCAGCTGTTTTCACAAGTTGTCTCCTGGTTTCCCTCTCCAGGGGGCCTTCGGCTTCTTTTGGTTTTTCAGCCACGCCGGCTTATTATGTTGCCTTCTATTTCTTAGCAGTTGGCTTGCAAGATGTGGTTGTCCTCCTGTTCTTTGTCGCTGAGGAGGGAACAACATCAGGTTTTGGTGAGGGGGTTAGAACGGAAGCAGTTGTGTCCTCGGGGACATGCTCAGCTGATTCCCACTTACAAGTAGCAGTTTTCTTAGCATTATCCTGCTTCTGAGCACCGAAGAGATTGGCCTTGAACATCCTCTTGTTTGCATGGAAGGATTTTCCTTGCGCAAGGGCACACCCTTCTTCTCCATTAGATAGCCTAAGATCAATCCATATCCCAGGGAACTCACAAACTTCCCATCAGTAACCTTCACGTTGTGCAAATTCTGGCACAAATTTTCAAAGATGAACTCACTCCAGTTTATCTCCAACTCCTCCATGGCAGCCATAACAATCAGTTTAGTCTGGGACAGCTGATTGAAGGAGCCAAATTTCTTATCAACGCATTAAGCTACCACACGTCCATCAACTTGTGGTAGTCATCCTTGATCAGCTTCTTCAGGGCAGAATAGTTAACCTTGGCAACTCACTCCGTCTTAGCTATTTCTTTCGATGCCTGCACCAAATCAACCTCATCCCCAGTAAGCTCTTTCAATCCTTAGGAGGAAAGGTGCAAATACTCCGCCAAGTCAGTCGCAACCAACTTCATGTCCTTTTCATTTACAGAGGAATGGATCCCATCATCATGAACCGAAGCGTTCACATAAAACATAGCCACCTCCTCCTGGAAGGTTTGGGTCATCTCCAGCATGAGAAATCTTTTCAGCCCAGATTTCTCAAGGTTCTTCGCAATCTTTTCAGCCAACTTCTTGTCAACAGCCTGAGGCCTTCGAAATCCACCAACGAACCCATGTAGATCTTCGAAGCAATCTTAGCAAAGTCTAAAGCAACTTTTTTGGGTGACATATCGATTTTTTAGAGTGAAAATGAAGAACTAGGGTTTGATTTTTGCAGAGAGCATTTCTTCTAAGTTTGGAATGCTTTGGAGTGAAAGTGAAAAGAGAGATACTGACTTTTGGGTATATAAATGACTTGAAGAGACAGTTTTAGAATTTCAAAGGTTGAAAAGTGATCAACGACTGAGATCAAAGGTTTCAAAACACATTAATTTCATCGCATTAAATGCGGCAACATTTATATCCAATCATGGATAGACCATCGCAGCTTTTGACTGGCAGCATTTAATGTTGTCGACGACTCAGTGGCGGATCCAGGAATTAGTAGTAGTGTGGGCTAAGAAGTAAAAATTTCACTAACAAAACTATATGTATAGAACAATGATTTATATATATAATAAAATATTAATTGACTACATTATTTCTCAATAAAGAGTAACAACTTCATAGGAGAAAAATAGAGTGATACATTTATATTATTAGTCAAACGGATATATTCTATTCTCAAAATTATTTTTTTTCTTTCCACAATACAACAAGAAGCCAATAACTAAATATACAAAAGAAAATTATGAAAATTAGATAGCTTTTCAATTCCATACTTCATTATGACACTTAGGGGTGGCAAATTGTCTGTGTCGGGCCATAAACATATGGGTTTTTTTTTATATATTTGACCCATAAAATGTTTGATACATGTTTTTATCTTAATTTTGATGATTTTATTTTGTCACCAAAACAATGCTTTTAAAGGTTGTCCAAATACTCCTAAATGATTTAAAATGGTTTTTAATATTTTCCGGAGTATTTCCTCAAGTTTATCTTTGATAATAATGGACAACACTTTTAATGATTTTATTTCAATGGATTTTTCACTCCTTAACAAGGTTCCTAAATGTTGTCTAAATACTCTCGATTGGTTTAAAATGTTTTTACTAAATTTTCGGAGTATTTCTTGGGTTTTATTTTTGACAAAAATTGGACAACATTTAAATCTGTGTCGACCGGTCCCCCTATAGGGCAACCCGTGACTGAAGATGTTTTTAGAAACAAAAATGAGACGGAAGGAAAAACAAGCAGGTCGACCGTGCATCCGCGTCGGCCGACTCGAACCGGCCGACCGGTCCAATGGCCGTCGGTACCTGCAAGTTTCGTTTTGAAACAGAACTAAAACCTTGCATTTTTGAAACGAGAGGGACCGGTTGAAACAGGGGTCGACCGGTCGAAGCCTACGTCGACCGGTCGCCCTGTTGTAATTTTCAAAGTGTTCTTATTTTCTCTTATTTCTGTGCGACCGGTCGCCCTGTGTATTGACAGCAAAAATATGACCGTTTGACAGCAGACACATTTCCTTAAATTGTGGGATTGATTTCTAATAGCTATATTCTTGATTTTAATTGTATTTTTCTGTAGATTTTCAATCCCCAAGAGGAGCCTATGCTTGATCAATCATCTCCTATAAATAGAGGAAGTTTTGGAGCAACCAATACAACAATTGAGATACAACACAACAAGATACACTTCAAGCAAACACTTGGTCTTTCATTGTTATTATTCTTGTTGTAAAATTGCCTAGCTTATCACTTTCACATCTTTGAGGTCTAGGCTATTCTTGATTACACTTTGCACTCAAATTGTATTATTCATTATTGAGTTGTAATCTTGATTTTTGGTTATCATTCAAACACAAGATATCCTTGTGAGTGTTCTTATGGTAAGAGCACACTTGGATGATCTAGGTGATAGGTACAAGAAGATTGTGGTAATCTTCTTATTGAGGTGTTGAAGAATTTGGTATTCTTCAAGGTTGAAGATTGTGGTAATCTTCACAAGGTGCCGTTGAAGGAATATTGTGGTAATCTTCAAAGGGAGATTGTGGTAATCTCCAAAGGTGGTGTTGAAGAAGAGTGTGGTGCTCTTCAAGGTGTTGTAAGTTGAATTTGTATTAATTTTGGTAATTAATAAAATTCTTTTTCTTTTCGAAATCCATCCCGGATATACTGGGGTGGTAGAGGATTAGGCCCTAGGTGGGTTGAACCTCTTTATATCGACGTGTGTTGTTTATATTCCGCACCTTTATTATTGTATTTGAGCATTCGGTTTTAAAAAGAGGGCGAAATCGAAAAGATGGAGATAATCTATTCACCCCCCCTCTAGATTATCGTAGCCGCTTGGACTTACAAGTGGTATCAGAGCCAAACTCTTTGGCAAGCTCGTTTCACATCGCGAGTGAAGAGAAACGATCGACGACTACTGAACGAAGCTCATCTATCCGCACCTCCACCACCAAGCCACCACTATTTGATTCCAAGAATTTTAATTTTTGGAAAGAAAGAATGGAATGCTATCTACAAGGTTGCGGGTTCGACATTTGGAACACCGTCATTAATGGAGAATCCATTCCAACGAAAGATACACCATACACCTCAAAAGGCTTCAAAAAGCTCAATGATGAAGAAAAGAAAATCATCTCCTTAAACGGTAAGGCTTTAAATATTTTGTATTGTTCATTTACTAATTTAGAAAATGAACATATTGTAGGAATAAAGTCCGCATGAAGTATGGCAAAAATTAGAAGCCATCTATGGAGTATTTGCAAATGAAAGGAGTCAAACAAAAGCATCTACTTCTCAAGATCATACAACCTCAAATCTAAGGAATAAGCCTCCTACAACCTCCAATTATGAAGAAGTTGAATATTGTTTTATGGGCATCAATGAAGAAAATGAGGTATGTCTTAAACCCTCTACGTCCTATGATATTGTCATTCAAAATGATTATAGTGATTTACAAAATGATTATGATGAACTTCAAAATGAATTCCAAAGCTTACTTGTTAGATACAAAAATTTGAAAAAGGAATTCAATATTTTGAAAAATGATAAGGATAGTTTATTTACTTCTTATGAATCACTATCATGTGCTCACACCACCACACTTGACAAGGTTAGAAACCTTGAAAAAGAAAATAGTACTCTTGTTGAGAATATTGATTGCATGAAAAAGGATTTATTAAAATCCAACTTGAGTACCAATAAAATGTCCAATATTGTTGATATTCATAATTGTGATAAGGAACTTGATCATAAGCCTAATATTGTTAATCATATGAAAAAGGATCAAGTCACTATGCATATCGGTCATTATGCTCCTAAAATTATTACTTGTTTTTATTGTGGCAAAAGGGTCATACGGCTAATTCTTGTCGGGCTAGAAATAGCTCTAAATATTGTTGGAGACCTAAAAGTCTCAAAGCTAATCTTAAAGGACCCAAACACATGAGGGTACCACAAAACAATGTGCTTTATTAGGTACCCAAAGCAAAATCGGAGAAAATTCATGCCACCAAGAAAACATCAAATGAACGTTTCATTTGATCAAAGAAGGAGAAACTACTCAACAAAGCCAATTTCAAGAAGAGCGATAATCAAAATGGGAAGAACACAATCCTTGGAAATGGCAAAGACATCATCAACAAGATGATTTTCAAAGAAGAAGAAACCATCAACCATGGGAAGGTAACCAAACTTGGAAATGGAGAAGTCATCATCAACAAAGTGACTTCTCAATGGGAAGATATCATCAACAATGGGAAAGACACAACCCATGGAAACGGCGTAATTGGTAAACCGTATCTCTCCCGTTTGTATATGCATTTTTTTCTTTCTATGCATACTTTTAATTGTGTCTTAATTGCAAAATGAATTTTCAAGTATTTATTTTTAAAATAGGTCTCTTATATATTTATGAGTTTCAAATTTTTTTAAAAAAAGGGACCTTGCATGATTTTCTAAAACTCTTGAGCATTTTATTAGACTTATGTGGCTTATTATCTCTTATGAAATCTTATAGCATAAGCTCTTTTTGTTATCTCATATAAATTGCCTACACTTGAATTTTCTATGAAAATGTTGTCTAAGAATTGTGTAGGATACATATTTCATACTCATTGGCTATTACGTCATCAAGTTTCTTAAACCATCGAGGTATGTCTACTCGTATTTTTCTTTAAACTCGATATTATGCTTATGCACATATCTTTCAAGATATTTCATTTTAACCCCTTAAGTGCCCCAAATTGATCTTGCAAATTTTTTCTTTTAAAAAGGCACTACGTGTTTAGTCTCGATTTTATCGTTTATATGTTTTCCTAAAACCCATATTTGTTGGATATAGTCCAAACTTATATTTTTGCATAGTTTTAAAACTTTTTGGGTGAAAAATCGTATTTTGGAAAACTCTGGGAGAAAGAAAAATCACCTGGGGACGGTCACGGCAGGGGCGACGGCCGCCGCCACCGCACTCGACCGTCGCACCCACCTCGACCGGCGCGCCTGGGTTATTTTTCACTTATAACGTTCTGTTCTTCATTTCGCTAAAGACAGAAGAAGAAAATTCCCCAAACCCTTGTTCAACGACTTTTTCCCTTTTCTTCAAAATCTTCAATTCTTCATCTTTTTCACGATTCTTGCTGCTAATCTTATTATTTTCACAAGAATCTTACATATATGGCTCCTCCAAGAAATTCCACCGATCAAAATCCCACTTCTAAGAGAAGAAAGGGCGGAGAGGGTACTTCGAGAAATCGGCAAGACGAAGCCGAACAAAGGGATATTCGAGCCGCTCAAAGAAACGTGGCTCAAGAAGGTGATGATGTTCAAAATCCCATTCTCTCTCGGGCCCAAATTACCGAGCTTCGCGGAACAATTTCACTCAAAAATTGCCGTTGGGCGAAAGGTAAAAAACCTCTTGTTACTCAAGCTCCTAATTCACGCAATGCTATTAATTTCATCAATAAGTATGCGGAATGGTACTATGAGGATTCGGGGATGGGAGGTAAATCTATTGCTCGGACTAAAATGTGTCGTTTTAGTTCATTTACAAATGAGTATCCTACTATAAGAGGATTTTTTGAGGAGCAAGGTTGGATGTATTTATGGGAGCATGCTTATGTGTTGTATGATGATGATATTATCCAACTCTTTTATGCCAATATGTGGGTCGAATATGATAATGATAGAAAGCCGATTGCCGTTAATTCGCTTATAAAGGGTCGTCATTTTAGATGGACTCCCAATGATATTTGCCGCTTTTACATGTTAGAGAAGGTGGTTGGGATTATTTCTCTTGTGGGACTTGGAATGATGAAATGTTGGGGGTGTCGATGAAAGAAGTCAAGACGTATTTGGGAGTATGGCCTAAGTATTCTTTGTTGGCAATGACACTTGAGCATCGCATTTTATCGGTCATTGTCGCATATTGCATTTGTGGTAAGTCGGAAAGATGCCTAGCAATATGGATTATTTTTTGACTTATAAGATTGCTAGGAGGGAACCACTTAACTTTGGTGCCATACTTATTCAATGTCTTATCGAGTCCATTACTCAAGGTAATAAGAAGTTGGTTATGGGAAATTGGATTTGTAAACTTCTTATTCAATCGGGACTACCTTCGTCGAGTGTAACTCGGAGGTATTTCAAAACGACTTCGACATTGATAACATCACCCAAATGGTCACTATGCGCAAGAACATGGAAATCCGACCAACCAAAATGGCGAGAGGAAGAGGTCAAGAGTCTCCCGATCCTAATGACGTCTTTGATGACGCTGGGGCCGCAAGATTGGTGGAAGAGGGCGAACCGAGCAATCCGGAGGGTAATACCGGTGCTCAAACGCCTAGGAGGTATACTCAAGCCGAATTTGATGAGATGAGGGCTTTTCATGAGACGAGGTATGAGGCTTTGGAGCAAAAGACCTCCAAAATGCAAAAGTCTATCGGCAAGTTAAAGAAATTCATCAAGGACTTAATTCCCGGATCTTGCTTCTCCTCGGATGAGGAATGATGTTACCCCACCCCTTTACTTTCTAGCATTTTCATTTAAGTTGCTTTGTACTTTTATGAACTTTTGTAAAACTCATTTGTACTAATGATATTTGCTTGTTTTTCTTAAAAGGGTTAATATTGCAAGTTGATAATGACTTGTGGATGATCATGATTTTGATGGAGTATTTGATGGTAAAAATACTCTAATTCAAGCATTGTTTGATAATTGGTGTGAAGTACTTGATGGTAAAAGTGCTTCTCTTAATGCTTTGTTCATTTTGCTTAGTTGGGACATTTGATACATGTATTGTTGAAAGCATGACTTATTACTTGATGGATGCTCTAATTTTTGGCATTTGTAATGCCTTGATCATTCTTAGCTTATCTCAATTGGGTTGAACCCTTGAGAATCTACTTTGAGCTTCTCAATTGATGAACTAATTATTGCATATGGTGCATATGATTTTTTTTGAGCTTTGTAATGAGGTTGATTGATGATATGAAAATTTTTTGGCTTGAACCATTTACAAAGGTTATATACAATCTCTTCTATTTTTTCATGCACACAAGGTGTTTGTTAAAATGTCGCAATGAAACCTTCAACTTCTACATGATTCTCTTGCTTCAAAATGTCTTAAAATCTTTTGAAATCATGTTTTTAGCATACTAATGAGCTTATGGATCTTTTATGTTTCAATTCTCTCACTTTCTTTGGATGATTATGCTTTAAATTGCTCAAACGGTTTTTACCGTCCTTTTGGCATGCTTTGATATTATTGTATGGTGTTTTCACCATCCTAACATTCTTTTTGATGATTCCAAATGGGGAGAAAAAGGATATTGGCTCATTAGCTCAAAAAGCTAATAAAAGCTTGTCATAAAAGCTATAAGCTATGGCTCATTAAAGCCATTAGTTGTGATTTGTTCTTAGTCCAATTGTTGCTTGATGGACTTATATTATTGTTTAATGTTGTTTTGTGACAGGGGAGCTTATAAGCTCTCGAGCAAATTGTAAAAGCTAAAGCTTTTAGCTTATGGATAATTGCTTTTACATTATTCTTGATATCTTGTTGATAGGGGAGCTTGTGCTTATTATTGAAAAATATTTACTCCCTACTTGGTTGCTTTAATATTCTTTGGAAATTTTGGTTGCTTCCAAACGGTCAAATGTTTTTTCCGGAAAATCATTTCAAAATTGCTCTCTTAGTTTGTGTAAAAATTGTTTTGGTTTGTAATCATCAAAAAGGAGATTGTTTGATACATGTTTTTATCTTAATTTTGATGATTTTATTTTGTCACCAAAAACAATGCTTTTAAAGGTTGTCCAAATACTCCTAAATGATTTAAAATGGTTTTTAATATTTTCCTGAGTATTTCCTCAAGTTTATCTTTGATAATAATGGACAACACTTTTAATGATTTTATTTCAATGGATTTTTCACTCCTTAACAAGGTTCCTAAATGTTGTCTAAATACTCTCGATTGGTTTAAAATGTTTTACTAAATTTTCGGAGTATTTCTTGGGTTTTATTTTTGACAAAAATTGGACAACATTTACGTCTCGTGGTCGGCCATCGGCCTATAGGGCAACCCGCACAAGATGTTTTTAGAAACAGAAAATGAGGCGGAAGGAAAAACAAGCGGTCGGCCGACCGGCCGCCCGACGGCCGACCGTACACTGCAAGTTTCGTTTTGAAACAGAACTAAAACCTTGCATTTTTGAAACGAGAGGGACCGGTTGAAGCGGGTCGACCCGGTCGAAGCCTCGTCGGCCGATTCAGCCTGTTGTAATTTTCAAAGTGTTCTTATTTTCTCTTATTTACGTGCGGCCGTCGCCTGTGTATTGATGACAAAAAATATGACCGTTTGACAAACAGACACATTTCCTTAAATTGTGGGATTGATTTCTAACAGCTATATTCTTGATTTTAATTGTATTTTTCTGTAGATTTTCAATCCCCAAGAGGAGCCTATGCTTGATCAATCATCTCCTATAAATAGAGGAAGTTTTTGGAGCAACCAATACAACAATTGAGATACAACACAACAAGATACACTTCAAGCAAACACTTGGTCTTTCATTGTTATTATTCTTGTTGTAAAATTGCCTAGCTTATCACTTTCACATCTTTGAGGTCTAGGCTATTCTTGATTACACTTTGCACTCAAATTGTATTATTCATTATTGAGTTGTAATCTTGATTTTTGGTTATCATTCAAACACAAGATATCCTTGTGAGTGTTCTTGTGGTAAGAGCACACTTGGATGATCTAGGTGATAGGTACAAGAAGATTGTGGTAATCTTCTTATTGAGGTGTTGAAGAATTTGGTATTCTTCAAGGTTGAAGATTGTGGTAATCTTCACAAGGTGCCGTTGAAGGAAGATTGTGGTAATCTTCAAAGGAGATTGTGGTAATTTCAAAGGTGGTGTTGAAGAAAGAGTGTGGTGCTCTTCAAGGTGTTGTAAGTTGAATTTGTATTAATTTTGGTAATTAATAAAATTCTTTTTCTTTCCGAAATCCATCCCTGGATATCTTTGGGGTGGTAGAGGATTAGGCCACAGGTGGGTTGAACCTCTTTAAATCGGCGTGTGTTGTTTATATTCCGCACCTTTATTATTGTATTTGAGCATTCGGTTTTAAAAAGAGGGCGAAATCGAAAAGATGGAGATAATCTATTCACCCCCCCTCTAGATTATCGTAGCCGCTTGGACTTACATAAAATACATATTCTAAAATAGTTAAGTACAAATTAAAAGTAATGACATGCATAATAAGTGTACTAATGATAAATTAAGGATAATAAAGATATTCTATAGGGGTAAAAAAAATATATAAATTATAGCATCAATGTTATCATAACACAAAGGTTTAAGACCTTCATTCTTAATTTTTAAAATGAATTAAAATTTTGGATTGAACTTGAGTTTTGAGTTAAATTTTAGGGTGGGCTAATTATATATAATATATAAATTATAGAACTAAAAATAGTGCAAGCTGCATGTGGCTCCGCCCATGACGTCAAGCTAAAAACATTCGCTCTCGAGGAAAAATGACCTTGTTTTGTCACTTAGCTCATAAATATTTCAGCGTTCTTCATTTATGACTCTACTTTGCTTCTCTCTTCAATTGATTCAACTAGTTGATACTTGGTACATCGGCTTTCGCACGATTCGGTGACTAGCATATAAGTTTGTTTCACTTAGGTAGTGACGAGCGAAAAACTCGTCTGATATGGAATTATTCCAACTTTAACTATGTTGAATGAGTCATCTGAGCATCCTAACACAACTCAATCAATCCAAACTCATTCTTAAGTTCTTCAAATCTTGATTCACATAAGGGCTTTATGAATATATCAGCTAATTGCTTCTCAGTTGATATGTATTCCAATGTGATGTCCTTCTTTTCAACATGATCTCTTATGAAATGATATCTGACATCAATGTGCTTTGTTCTTAAATGCAATACTGGATTTTTGTGTGATTGTAATGGCACTTGTGTTATCACACATAATTAGAATCTCTCTTTATTCAATGTCACAGTCTCTCAGTTGTTGCCTCATCCATAGAACTTGGGCACAACAGCTGCCTGCAGCAATGTACTCTGCTTCAACTGTGGATATAGCTATTGAATTTTATTTCTTGCTGGACCAAGAAACTAATCTATTTCCAAGCATTTGACAAGTACCAGATGTACTCTTTCTATCAACTCTGCATCCAGCATAGTCTGAATCTGAGTATCGAATCAGGTTGAATCCACTTTCCTTTGGATACCATAAGCCAACTTCTTGGTTTCTCATCAAATATCTCATAATTCTCTTAGCTGCAGTTATATGAATTTTCTTTTGGAGCAGACTGAAATCTAGCACGTACACCTATAGCAAAGATGATGTTTGGTCTGTTGGCAGTCAAGTAGAGCAATGGTCCGATAAGTGCTCTATATCTTGTTTGATCCACTGATTTTCCTCCTGCATCCATATCCATCTTCACAGAAGTATTCATGGGAATCTTCATAAATGACTTCTCTTCCATACCAAATTTCTTCATCAAATCTCTGGTATATCTGGTTTGACTTATGAAGGTTTCATCCTTCATTTGCTTGACTTGAAGACCTAGAAAGAAAGCCAACTCTCCCATCATACTCATCTCAAACTTCCCTTGCATAAGGTTTGAGAATTTATCACACAGCTCTTTGTTTGTGGATCCAAAGATGATGTCATCCACACATATTTTGAACAAGCAGTATACTCTCTCCATCTTGAATTTTAAAGAGTGTTTTGTTAACTTTGCTTTGGTGAATCCATTGTCTATAAGAAACTGAGACAATGTGTCATACCATGCTTTTGATGATTGCTTCAAACCATACAATGCTTTTGTGAGCTTGTAGACTTCATCTCCAATAGTTTTTTACTCAAAACCAGGAAGTTGTTCCACATAGACTTCTTCTTCTAAAAGTCCATTCAAAAATGCACTCTTCACATCCATTTGACAGACTGTGAAGTTCTTGTGTATTGCATAAGTAAGAAACATCCTTATTGCTTCCAATTTTACAACAGGTGCAAATGTTTCATCAAAATCTATTCCTTCTTCTTGGCAATATCCTTTGGCTACCTACCTTGCTTTGTTTCTCACTACAGATCCTTCCTCATTCATCTTGTTTATGAATACGCACTTAGTATCAGTAAAATTTTGGTGGGTATGCCTTTGAACCAATTCCCAAACTTTATTCCTTTCAAACTGATTCAGCTCTTCCTGCATAGCTAGAATCTGATGTGTGTCATCCAATGCATTTGACAGATCCTTAGGTTCAATTTGAGAAACGAAACAAGTGAACATAGCTTCATGTTGAGTCCTGGATCTAGTTATCACATCTCCAATTATTAGCTCTAATGGATGGTCTCTCAATCATCTCACATCTAGTTGGAGTAAGTCTGTTGGATAAGGTCTTCTTGCAGGTAGGTTGTCTTGAACATCTTCTTCTTGATCTTCATCATTCAGCTGCAAGCCTTCCAGCTGTCTTTGAGTTTCAACCATCTCATCTTCATCTGGTTTGAGTCTTCTGATATCTGCCTCAACATAGGGGCTCTTCTGATTAGTTGGCTTATTCATCTTGTTAGTTAACTCATCAATATCTTCTCCATTTACATTAGGTTCATCAAAAAACATATACATATACTCTTCTGTGACCATAGTCCTCTTGTTCAGCATTCTAAAAGTTTTACTCTCAGCTGAGTATCCCAAGAAGATACCTTCATCAGCTTTAGCATCAAAAAGCTTACAAATTGTGATGGCCATTGTTATGAATGAAATACTTTCTTCCAAATATATGAAAATATCCAACATTAGGCTTCCTTCCTGTCCAAATTTCATATGGGGTTTTGGATAGCTGTCTACTTACCATACACCTATTCTGAGTGTAACTAGCGAATCGCTATCTGCGAGTTCAAAGACGGGTTCTCGGCTTTGCTCGTAATCGCTTTCGATATTGACTCTGGGTTGTCGCTCTCTTTGGTGGTCTATCTTTCTTGCTCTTGGAAGGATCTTAGTGTCTTCTGGAGGTTTCACCCTTGTTCCATTTGTAGTTCTTGTTAAAGAATTTGTTAAATCTTTTAACCATCAGGGTTATTTCCTCCTGGTCAATGATGTCCTTGGATTCAGCTTTCTTGGGTTCTCCAGCCAATAGAGCAGTTGTCTTGTGTACAACAACCTCTTCCTGCTCTTTTCTTCTGAGCTCAAATTCATATGCCTTTAAGTCTGAGAATAGCTCATAGTTGGAGGTTCTTGTCAAGTCCATAGAATGTCTCAGGGCCATCACTTTCATTTCCCACTCAGCTGGGAGCGACCTAAGGATCTTCATACATATCTCCTTTTGTGTGTATACCTTTCCCAGAGCTGAAAGTTCATTGGTGATTTCCATAAATCTGGCATACAGCTAATCTAGAGTTTCACCTGCAAGCATTTTAAAATTTTCAATTTTTTGTACAGCAACAGCTAGCTTATTCTCTTTGATTTGCTTTGAGCCTTCAGAAATTAGAGCAAGCTTATCCCATATCTCACGAGAAGTCCTGCAAGATTTCAATTTATTAATCATGGCTTTGTCAAGGGTTTTGTATAAAATGTCTTTGTCAACATTGTCCAAGTAGTATCTTCTTTTGTCCTCATTGGTCCATTCGCTTCGTGGTTTTTCAACTATAGCAGGCATTGGTGCAGTCAGGTGCTGCAGCAGCCTCTCCGTCAGCAGCGGCAACATCTCTCACAACTGTATTCACTTTCATGATTTGTATGGATCCATCTTCAATGACGAACCATATTTCATCATGCAGTGCTAAGAGATATCCGTGCATACGAATCTTTCAATCATCAAACTCCTCAACAGTGAACATGGGAATGCGAGATAGATTTGTTTCCATGATAATAACTTTTTAAAGAAAGTTTAAAAACTGACAAGTGTTGAATCTTTGAAAAGATTGAGATCTAGTTCAGTAATCAGTACGGAAGGTTCTTTGAACCAACCGCTCTTATACCACTTGTAGGTCCCTTGATAGACAGCTTAGTTCAACCTCAACAGAAGAGTTAACCACTCAACAGACTCGACTGAGCTGTGATAGAGTAACTCAGCTGAGTGAAGTGAGTTCTTTAAATTTTCAGCGAACTTGGTTTTAACAGCGGAAGTCTTACACCCTTTAGTTAAAATATGTTTTAGACACTTGTTTAATTAAGTTATTATGAGTTGAGTTTGAAAAATATATCAATTAGCAGAATTAAAATATTTAACAAATAAATGCTGAAAGTAAATAGACACAGAGCAATTTTATAGTCGTTCGAGGATGGGGTAATTCCTTTACTCCACTCTTCTCTAACTCCTGGAGGTAATCCACTAATGCAATAGTCGTGTTACAAAAAGGATAAACAGTCCGAGCAAGCGTTGATCATACAGCTGGCTTCACTCCTGGGACTCAGCTCTTCACAAGACAGCTATCTTGCTACTTCACCTCCTTCGAATTCTTGGATTTGATCACGAAGCCCTCCAACGAATCCAAAGTTGGTTCTAACTTGAACCTCAGTGCACTTCTTTCAATCTTTGGATGTGCAGACCTCTTTGTCTTTAAACAATTTTCCTCTTCAATAGGTTAAAGCTTTTCTTTCCTTCACTTAAGTTGTTGGTTAGATAGACTTCGAATGCAGGCTTGAGGATTAAAATGTATTGCTTGAGAGTATTTTTGCTTGAATGCTCTTTGCTCAGATTGCTTGAATGCTCTATTGTGTTTTGTATGTCTCAAGTACTGTCTCACATAAGTTCATTGGCCTTTTATCGTGGCAATTCAAAAATATGTCTGTTGAATAGATAGACATACTTTCAAACTCCACTGCATGGTTGTTGGATTATCTTGTTATGAAGCAATTGGTGTTGACCCAACCTTGATTTAACGCTCTGCAGGTTTTCCTGAAACACAGGAGGTCTCATTGGTTCCCAGCCCTTTGCACTTTTCTAGCAAAGCAGCTTTTAAAGTTGTAGTATGTTTTCTTTTCACTTTGAGTAATCCTTTGACTTTACATATCAATGGACTTCTTCAGCTTTCTTCGAGTCATTTTGTTGTTGAACCCCTTTATAAGTCTTCTCCAAACATTTGGGAGTGACTCACCACATCGACGACAAAGATAGCTTTTTGGTACTTGACTGAATCTTCTTCTTGACACTCAGCTATAACTTAGTTGATTCTCCACTTTGTCCTTCAGTCAACTTCTGCAATCTTTAACTTGGCTGTTTTGACTCAACTTATAAATCATATCTATTACACAGTTTAATTTACAATAGAAAATGAGGTGCCAACTTTCTAATCTAAGTTTTACACAGGATCATCAAAATATATACAATAAATTTTCTCAACACCACCACTCTCCATCATGCCTTTTAATCTTTTTGAATCGTTTGATTGGAAATCGAATATCGAATAACACTTTGATACGCATATATGAACGCTATATAGAGGAATTATTATTACAGTCATACTCCATGAACTTAACAATGAAATTTCCAAATTGTTTCCTCATAATTTCTTTCATATCTCCCACTGGCATATCATAGATTTTTACTCAAAAGGGAACTAAAAATGTCGCCGTTAGCACATCTCCTTTAGCTATTTTATGGAGAATCAATAAAAAATTGTCGAAAAATCAAGATCTTACATCCCATACTTGTTTTAGATATGTTGAATGATAAAACATGAATAAGAATCTTCGGACTCTATTTCATGAATATTTATCCCTTTAATCGGACGCCAAACATTAGCCAACCGACTCTTCATTATCAGAACATCAATATTTTGCTCTGTAATAAATCAACTGGTCAGACATAAATCAAACTCCATATCCAATGAGTCATTTTTACATTGGTCTAAAATGAAACTTTCATCTTCCTCTTCATTTAATGATAATTCAGCTAAATTTGGCTCCATTGAAAAATCTCAAAACATAATCGAAAACAATGACTCTCGAGACAGAGAAATAAAACAAAGACTCTCAAAGGTGAGAGAAAAAGTCGTAAAATGAGTGAATTTTTTAGTGCATATCAGTTATTTTTTATTAAGTTCTGGTCATTTTTGCAATAGATTTGACCTTTTTGGTTTCATATCTAGCCATTTTGATGGTTGATCAATTGCAAGGGGTGATTTCACATATCTTACTATTGAAGAAAAATACGTAATAGAGTTGGATCGAGGTGTAATGAAAAAAGATGAAGAGATTGTCACAAAGTTGGAACTCCTAGCCAGTTTATAGAGTTTTAGTTTCTGTCACTTGTAACAAAATTTCTTTTTGTTTTTTTTTTCAATTCTTATGTATTTCCTTATTGGTGTGTATTCTTGAGATGATTAAATGTTGACTTGGATTTGAATTAATCTAGTTAATTCCACGCATGGCTCGTTGTGTAATCAATGTGGTCATGAGTCAATTGGCTCCGTTATATCGTTTAAGTTTGGTAGAATTTCATTAATAAAAGTCTATGGTTTAGAATAACAAATAGTATATTTGTAATATGAATATATAATGATAATAATTGATGTGTAACTTTGTTATAATTATAAATTGATGTAGTTGATGATTGAAAAAATTAGATTGAATGAATAATAAGTTATTTGAATATTTTCACGATCACACGTTCAATGAGAATTTAATCCGAGAAATGAAAGTGATGAAATTTTTACAAGTAAGCATTATCTTAACCTTTGGTGTAAAGAGATCGCCAACTTGAGGGGGTCTAATAAGAGATTAATTAATTTGTTGTAATTACTTAGATTGTTGATTATTTTAAGTTGTACATCTATTTGAAGATAACTCTCAATTATGCAGTTCACCAATCATCTAATTAGGAACATGTTTTAAAGTAACAATTATATGTAGACTTCATATTACAAGTCAGGTCGTCTAACAGATCCAAATACCTGAACCGTGGTCAATCCGTCCATTAACCCGCATAACCATTAATACCATAAAATATCCACTAACCGTTGCTGATATTTTTTAGAATGGCTACTAATACTTTTTGGTAGGACTACTAATAATTTTCAGTAAAAATACTAAAATAACTTTAATAAAAAAAATCTAATATTTTTCAATAAGATTATTAATATATTTTAGGGGGAATACTAGTACTTTTGCGGAAAGAAAATCAATAATTTTCATGAGAATTACTTAAAAAACTGTTCAAGGAATTATCAATACTTTTCAATATGATTACTAATACTTTTACGAGAGATTGCTAATATTTTTCACGGGAAAAACTACTAAGACTTTTGAGGTTTGTCTAATAGTATGTCAATGTCTAATACTTTTCAATGGAAAAATTAATACATTTTAGGTGGAATATCAAATATTTTCGAGAGAAAAATCAATATTTTTCATAAGGGCGACTAAAAATATTGTTCGAGATGATTAGTAATACTTTTTAGTTATATTACTAATATTTTTCAGATGTACGACTAATATTTTTAGGGGAAAAAATTATATTTTTTAACATCCCTTAATATTACAAAAATGTCACCGATCCAGAAATCCTATGACACCACTTCAGTATATTACAAAAATATCACCAATGCATAAAATTATAATAAAACACGGGTCAGGTTGTGTCCGCCTAGTGGAAAACACCCCTTAGATGTCTAACCTAAGTTTTTGTTATAAATAATATATTGACTCATCTAAATAATCCTCTGTAAAGCCAGTAAAAATGAATTAAAAGAAAGAAATATAACAAAATTCGCATCATGATTAATTTTACATATGTATAGTTGCAAAACAAGGGGTTTTTTAACCGAAAATTATAGATTAGGGAAATTATTACAAAAATGTGGTGGAATTATGGGTTGTTAAAATTTTAAAGTTGGTCATGTTTGGAACTTACGACTGAAGCCTAGTCATAATTTGAATTAACGACTAGAATTTTTTTTTAAAAACCTGCAAAACGCAGTCGTTTCTCCAAAACGACTAGGACTTTTTAATTTTTATTTTAAAGAGAAGCACCCCCAGTCGTTAATTGGAGTAACAACTGGGGAATGGGAGACATAAAAGTAGGGGCATGAGTTAAAACTAGAAATTCACAAGAATATATATACTTCTCTTCTCCCTTATAATGTGAGACTTTTTAATCATTGGAAGGAGACAGGAAAGGATGGGGGATATGAAAATTTCATGTACAATAGAGAGATACCACAATACAAAAAATTAAAATAAATCAAAAAAATAAAAAGAAATAATAATTAATATTATAAATTTTGAAAGGGAGCCGCTATTTGCACCTCAATTTCTTATAAATATACTCAACTTCCTATTTTAACAAAATGAAAATGACTAGTATACCCTTATTATAAAAAAAATACACCCTGCCACTTTTTCTGTAGTCTAGCACGATCGTGCCCTATTTTAATACATGACACGATCGTGCCACACTCTAAAATAGGGAATGATTGTACCACACTTTTTACATCAGTTTTTTAAATAAAACCGATGTAAAAGTATGGCACGATCGTGCCATATATTAAAATAGGACACGATTGTGCTTATTCACATGGCGAAAAAATACATGATCTAAAAACCAAAAAACCCAAAAATTGTAATATCATTTTGAATCAACCTATAAAACATTTAATCTATTAAAACTGAGACATTTTCGCACCTAATGCAACAATTAAGATAGCACGATAGCAAAAAAAATAAAAATTAACAATTAAAACACTAGAGAAGAAAATAATTCTGGAAAAAAAATAAATTGGATATATTTATAATTTTTTTACAATAAAGACATAATAGTCATTTTAAGTTATTTTAATTTTGTGAAAATAGAGGGTGAGTATATTTATAAGAAATTGGAGTACAAATAGCGGCTCCCATTTTAAAAATCTCCTACCCACAATCACTTTTTAGATAGCTCACGACATGCTTTGCCCAAGTCAACCACAAGCATGACAATTATCATAGGAATTAATGAAATCCATTTCCTTTTAAAAAAGTTGTTCCTAAAGGCGAAACCCCCCAATTAACCTTAGTCCCCTTAGCCAGACATGATGTAAATCGAGGGATATGCACAAGTCGCAGCCCTGCAAGGGAGAGAACCAACGGGATACGAACCTTAAAACAACTTCGTGATATTTCAAAGAAATAATCAGAATGCTTCTGCAGATTCGGACCCACAACGTCATAGCACCACTCTTTTATCACCTTATCACTTACCAACTCGCTAGTGCCCCAGGAGGCATGAAAAATGAAGGACATAAGAGAAAAGCAGATTGCCTTATCCATAATCCTACTTCTAATCATCCTCATCATCACTGGTCGTCTCTCTCTCAAACTATCCAAGACCTTCCTCATATGCAGAGCCTCCATCGCCGCAATTTACGCAGTCGTGACATCTTCATAATCCGCATTCGTTTCAATGCCCACCTAAATTCCCACAAATTTAATTAGAGTGCCCCGCAAAGTTCCGTCATAGAGATCTCGAAGAAGCGACCGACGGATTTAAGTCTATAATTGGTGCATTTATGCCTCTCATTCCCCAGTCTTTATTCCAATTAAAGACTGGGATGCTTTTTGAAAAGAAAAAAAAATTAAAAAATCTCAATCGTTAATTGGAGTGACAATTGGGTTTTGCAGGTTTTTAAAAAAAAAACAAATTTCTAGTCGTTAATTCGAATTACGACTAGACTTCAGTCGTAAGTTCGTAACACGACCAACTTTAAAATTTTAACAACCCTTATTCCACCATAATTTTGTAATAATTTCCCTGATCTATAATTTTATGTTAAAAACCCCAGAACAAGTTTTAAAATATTTATTGTCTTTCATTTATTTCTTTTGTCGTATATTTAATGTTACCTATTCTTTATTCTATTTTATTTGATTGTATGTTTGGGATTAAAAACAGCAAAAGGCCATATGTTCTTTTCCCTGCTACGTGTTTTTCTTTTCAAATATAAATTGTTGACCCTTGTTTTATTGAAAATATATAGTTCCATATTTTAGAAAATGAATAGAAACTCACATAGAATCCAATATAATAAATCATATATTCGTGTAGCATCTATCGATCACCCACTTCCAACAATCACTCACCCGCTTCCATTAATCACTTCAATCACCAAATCATACATACATATGGCAAATTGAAACAAATTCAATTTTTTCATGGTTTTAACTGAACTACTTTCTTTTTATTATTATTTATTGATTTCAAAAACATTGGATTTGATGAAGAAGTGGTTTTAACCTCTCATCTCTTCAATCCAACAGTCAGATGCATCTTATGGTAATTGGATTTGAGAGAGATGGTTTTCCATCAATGAAATGGATGAATGATAATAAAAGGACCAAATTACTATCAAATACAATATTAGTTCAGTTCAACTATAAAATTAATTAAAAATTACTATAGTTCACTGACAAAGCACTTGAAAAGAAAAATTTGTTTTACTTTGTTTTCAGATAGAAAATAGATCTTTAATGATCACTCAAAAATATGTAAAAGAAAAAGAAATTGATTGAATAATGACAAATTTTTTTTTTTTATTGACAAATTTCTAGAAAAGAAAATTTGACAACTCACCCAAATTTTTAAACAATTTAATAGTGCCAAAAAACAAAAGAATTCTCACTATCAGAATTCAGATTTAATAAAGAGAAAAATGAAAATAAAATATATAAAATCAAGAAATTACACCAAATTCTTGTAATAAAATAAGAAATTTATATAAAAAACAAAAAAAAAAGTTCATAGTTATAATCTGCATAAAATAATTTATCCACGTAATTTTACAACGAAAACTAATTAGCCCCCTCCTTAGAACACCAAACACAAAACCATATAAAAAAGTATAATTAAACGAAAAAAAAAGAAAAGAAAAATATAGGTCTAAAACCAGGCCCCCAAATCATAAAAGGGAATCAGAGGGAGCAGACATGCCGACCTTGAATCTTCATTCTCTGTGCACATTACCATGCTTCCTTCATTATTTCATATCCAGAGCATCGGCTTATTGTGCACAGATCCAAGCATAAATTAATCCAACAATAAAACATATATATCTATGATAAGTATTAAAAAGAAAATAAAATAGTAAATGTTACTTGCAGTGAGACTTGACTTCTACCATCGTCCTCCTGTGGAATTTATTTGGTTTTCACAGGAGCGTCTGCGTGTTATTTATAGGCGAAGATGCGATATGAGCTAGGGTTTCATTGCCGCCCTTTGAGTGACTGGTGCATTACCGCAATTGCCCCTTTTAGTAGTCGATTTATTTATTGCGTGTTTTTATCCAGCCCGAGGTTAATTATTTTTTTACTTTTGTTTTGCTATTTGTTGCTTGGAATTTGGTAATTTACTTTTTTATTATAATTATAATTATAATATTACCAAAAGACACTGTAGAAACTGATATAATTAATTAAAATACATTAAACGTGTATTAAATGAAATGCAAATTATAATAAAGTTAATCAAATCGTAATATGCAACAATTTTCACGAGGTTTGAAGAAGATAGTACACGAATTAAACCATTTGTGTTTCAATTTCAGTTTTATTATAAATGTTAACTAGATGAGCCTCGTACGATTAACGGGCTATATTAATAATCAATATGTTGGAATTTTACAATAACAAATATAAAATTCATAAATACATCCTAGATGCGGAAATTCTAGGATATCAACATCATGCTTATATCATCAAAGATTTATGGAATAATCGAAATATCTGGATACATCGTAAGATCTGTATGTGAAATACCTCAATTGTACGTCTCCTACGAACACGAACACGAGCATCCACGACCACGAACGGGGTTTGATTTTATGGCCTTCTCAACTAAATATCCGGATTCCTTATGGGACCTTCGTTTTCCATCTTGATGGGGAGAATAGAAAACTGTCTGCGATTTAGTATATTGGGGACTATAACCATAAAGTTCTTTATATAGGTATCAAATTAGGGTTCTCATAATCCCTAAGTTGATTCCTATTAGTATCTACTCTTTGTTTCCATATCAAATTCGGAAATTTTTAGACTCCACCGATTTGGATCACTTAATTAGTCCACTAATAATTAAATGACAAATATAATTGTAATTAAACATGTTGCCCACATAATAGGAATTAAATAATTCCTAACAATCTCCCACTTGGCTACATATTGTTCCATAAACAATTATATTTTCTTATGTGCACAACTGTATGTCATTTATTCTTTGACTATTGTCCGACAATCTGGTCCATCTCATACACTAGCAATGAGACTATCCCAATTTTTGACACATTCAATATCGTGACTCAACCAAGATAATCACCATACTAGTACACTCAATGACATAGATCAAATATGGAGAGCTGAAAGATGGAAATATCATGCAATGTGATCTTAATTACGCCTATTTCCAATCGGTCCAACTTTAGTCTTTAATGAGATCAATCTATATGTAATGTAAAACATCACAAATAAACACAAAATTGAGTTCGAAAATAGAATAACCATCAACTCTTCTCGAAAAACCAAATAGTCCAAAAGCTGAAACTAAATACATAGAACATTAACTCCCACTAAAACTAAGGTATGATCCATAATAACACCCATATGAGCGGTATGCTCGTGAAAGTTCTTAAGTGTTAATACCTTAGTTAATGGATTTTGCTAGCATAAAATTCATCTTTATATGTTCTATGAAAAACTATCTATTCGAACTCTTTCCTTAACAACAAGAAACTTGATGTATCAACATCGAAGAGCTTCGTTGATCAACTATGGCAAGACCAATTTATTGTCACATTTATCTTTACTGGTAATTCAATACCATTCTTAAGATGCAGTCTGGTGACAATAATTTGCAACCATATCCTTTGATAAGATGCCTCAAAATAAGCTAGAACGTAACTGCTATATTGAAATGAACTATGAGTGTCTGCTTGACACTCTTTCCAATATAGTTATTCCAATTAGCGATTAAGTATAGCCAAAATTGGATCGTAACTGTATGGGCATCCTGTAAAATTGAAATCGAGTTAGAATGATCTCTATAAAGATCTCGATTCCGATAAGTGAGAATAAAATTCTTTGTTCTCTAAGAACACTTTATAAACCCTTTATGACTGCTTTCCAGATGATCCATTATAAGGGTTAACTATCTGCCAAGTAGTTAGGCTATGTACGTTGTATCCAGATACGCACATACTCAAGCATACAAAAGACTTCCTAACATAAGTAGTCTTTTGCATATCCTTAACTTTATACTCATTCTTAGGGCACTGAATCAGTGAAACTTAATTTATTTGATAATGTAATTCACTCCTACTGAACCTACGGTATGTACAATTATCAACTTTATTTATCTCATCGCCAAACGAAGAAATAACTCAATGATAATTGTAACACCATAAATGGAGAGCTAGCTCAAATCTAAATGAGCCAAAATATCATAATGATTCTACAGAGTCTTTCAATAAATCGAAAGAAAAGTCTCTTTATAATCATCTTCCTTCTGATAAAATGTTTAATGACTAGATATACATAATATCTCTCAACATTGCCCTTTTTTAATCTCTTGGGTCTTAAATATTCATTTATGACCAATGAGTTTTCACTACTTTATGCAATTTGATGAGCTTAGTAATTATCAAAGTCATCCATAAATTTCATCTAGTTTTTTTTTTTTTTTTTTGAGATTGTTGAGTTTGCCTTTTAGAATTAACTTCTATATACTGGATAGGGAGTTATTCAACATTAATTTGATGACCAAATTTGCATCTTGTCAATGTTAGGAATAGAAACCTAGCCATTACCAAGTGCAACTATATGAGAAAATAAAATTCCTCGTTAAAACTTTATCTCCCACTCAAACTCAACTTCCTCAAAAGAGAACTTTACATTCCATCCAAAAACCTTATAGAGTATCTAACATAGCGAAGAACTTACGACTCATGAGTCCGCTTTCCTTTATAGGCCTGAGACCTTACCTTATTGGACAACCCCAAATATGCACTTGTCTAATATTAGACTTTTACATATTCAAAATCCTTAACGGGTTTTAGTTTGTTGCCACTTAGTTTAGAACTCTATGAACACTTAATGTTGCAGTCTTAAATGCCTCTCTACCAGAAATCATGGTAAAGAAAAATGTCTAATCATATTTCTTACTATGTCCTTAATTTTATTTCATGTGTTTTGTACCATTTACACTAACATGCAAGTTTCTTCGCATGAGGCAATTGCATTAAAACTATAGAATATCATTAATGATCATGAACCAAAGTATTTGAATATAAAAAGAGACAGAATTTGCAATTTCCATATGAACAAGAATAACCAAATTTGCTCAGAATGGAAATAGATATTATGTCTCATCTAAATTCAAAATAACTAGTCAGTAATGATAATATAAGTCTGTATAGCCTCATTTGTTACTATTTCGTCATAGCCCCAACATAGATGTATCTTTCAACATCATTTGGCTATTGACTTCACAGACGACCTTGCATTAATATACTTTATGTGAGTAGTAGAACTATAAGTTACCCACCAAATACACGTAAAGGTACTCGACTAACAAAAATAAACTAAATTGAGAAGCAATTCATTTTTAGGTATCCACCCTTATTGCAAAAGTAACATGTGAAATCCTTATCATATTTCTTTTGCATTCTAATTGTGGTGTCCAACTGCAACTTCATTTCTTTATTCTAAGGGATAGTTGCTAAATGAGTACTTAAAGTCTTTTCCCACTCAAACTTTCTTTTCTCGCTCAATAAGACATAAACTCGTGGAAAGTCCACTATTTCATAGAATGTTGTAATTAACTAACTTGAAAAGGGTCTTATTGTGCAGGAAAAGAAATGATACCATATGCACGAGCAAGTCCTAGACAGCTCATCTTTAGTGCCTTAAGTTTCAAAGTGAGATTGGATTTTCCTAATTGCCCTTATGTTCCACTTTTCCTTAGTGAAACAAGATTAATCGAGAAATTAACATGTTTCAACAATCTTTATAGGGAACCTTTTATACTATCATCTTCAGATATAATGCCCTAAATGTATTTCCGAAATAGTGACACAAGCACTTAAATGAACGCAATATAGACAGATATTTAAACTTTAAGCAGACAATTAATATAGAGAACAAAATAATATTACTCACAGTTAATATTTATGTCATAGCATAAATAAGGTATGGAAAAGTAAAACCAAATGGGGACCCATGACAAGGCACCTAGTACAACATTAATCTCCATCGAAGGACAAAAAATTAATTGCAAGTGGTAACCTTGTTGTAATGATCAAGTACTGACAATAAGTTATGTCAAACAAAAGTCTATCGAAGGACGGACTTATGCCCACATGAAAAGTCTATATAATCATCACGTACTTATCATCACATGTGCGTTGTTATTCGGCCAAACTGTGTCAAACCGAAGGGCCGATCACAGTCCGCATAATTAACTCCACACCATCTATGTAATTTCAATAAAGTTGCTCTCCACAACAGAGGTCACGAAGGCAACATGCTGCTTTGATTAACTTAATTGACGATTACTAGACCAATTGAACAAGAAAATTAATAATTGTTCAACTGAATAGCGTTACACGCCGCCCCCTTTTCTATATAAAGATTTAAAGTCTGAAAGCCAAATTAGACAATAAATCCGCCTATATTTAGATTCAAAGCCTAGGGAACCAAATTAGGCAACAAACTAATTTTAATTACGCTAAAATCCAAATAACCTGATTTGAATTTAAGTCCCAGAAAACTAAATTGGACCAAAATTCAATTAAAAAAAATCCATTATATTGAGCTTGAAATAAATTCATCTCAACGTAATCTTTAGTTGGATTTTAAGCTAATCATCAAAATTGGGCTCCAAATTCAATATCAAGACAATTAGACCAAGTAAATACTTATATAGGGTTCTAACCGAATTTGGGTCGAATTCTTTATGGATTATATTTGAATGAAATTCAAAATTAATCCAATCTTTACGGGTTAAATTAACCCTTTTAAGACCCAACACCCTAATTCTTATTCAAAAAATCTAAATTTTCCTTATATGAATTTTAAGCCGAACAATATAAAAGCCAAAATTCAAACCTTATAGAGATTTTAGGATCTCTAACAAAAATTAATCCAAAACTCTTAATTCAAATTGGATTAAATGAAATCGGATCTAGCAACAATTAAATTTGAGCCCAAAAATTATAATTTTATATGAACTAAGTCCAAAATTAACTAAATTTGAATTTAAAGCCTGGAAACCAAAATAGACTTTAAATTAACTGTACTAGATTTGAGGCCCATAGAACCAAATTAGGCCGATAATCTAACCAAAATAGACCAAGTTCAATATCCAAACTTTAAGCTAAAAAATCCTATCATATAATTTGAGCCAAAACTAGACACAAATCCAAACATCAAATTTAAGCTCAAATTTATATTAAACTTAAACTTTAGCTTAAAGAAATACTCAAATACAAATAAAATAAAAGGCTCATATTTCATTTTATTTAAAGTGAGTCGAAACCATAACTGTTAATCCTTTATTTGATTTAAAGCCTCAAAACTCAATAGCTCAGAAAATCAACTTTAAATCGGGCTTAAAACCCAAATTCATTTAGACTTAAATTAAGCTCAAATGAAATTTCATGAAATCACATAACAACCAAACAAAAGCCTTAATGGCATAAAAGCTCCTAATTCCAAATCTGCCCAAATTGAAGTTCTGATCACATGAAATGCCTAAATAAAAAAATCAATTACTGAAAAAGTCCCAAAATAAATAAAGCTGTAAATAGGCCGCAACAACTTTAATTACAGAGAGGCCCATACTAAACCTGAATTGACAATTAGGCATCAAGGAAAATTTTAACCACATGAAGACCCAACAAAGTCAGATATACAAAATAACCCCTAAATTACCAAATATGAGACAAAAAGACCATCTTCCCCAATCCACCATAACCATCAATGCCCGTCACCTCTGGCCATCCAACTTGTTGCCGTCTAACCTTAATCGGAAACCGACATCCTCCGTCGATCGCCTTCGCGACAAGATGGCCACTATCACTAGACCTCAAAACTACCAGCCGTGATGAAATCACAAAGGGAAGAAAAACCATGCCCATCCGTCAATGCTAAAACTAGAGCCGTCCGACAGATCCGACCAAAACACAGCCATCGCCGCCATCACCATAAACGTGCGAGATCCTTCGCAGCCAGAAAACCGTAAGCTACGAAAGCATTCCACCGATTATTTCGTACCGACACGACGATAATAGAGTTGGGGAAGAGATGTTTGTGGACCAGAGAACCTTACGGTCCGTTGCCGCCCCCTTCACCACCTTGGATCGAGGGTTAGGGATGGTGGTTTTCCAACGGGGAAGACAAACCAGAGTAGGGGTTTACTAATTCCTGATTTTTTTTAATAAATAATAAAATCTGAAAATCAAGGACCATCCATAATCCCCCAAATTCCTAAGTTCAATGAGACAAAGATACTGGATGGCAAACTCGAGTAATCAAATTCAATCAAATATGAATTCAAAACAGAAAATCTAATTCCAATCTTGATATGCAAGAAACCATGCAGAAAATTTAACTAATCGCATAAATCTCGATTCATCACACGAATCACAAAAAAAACTCATAAAGAGTCAATCCAAATAATCGAACAAATATTCCACAGATCCCAACGATTAAGCAGTGATGACTGCTCTGATACCACTTGTTGGAATTTTACAATAACAAATATAAAATTCATAAATACATCCTAGATGCGAAAATTCTAGGATAACAACATCATGCTTATATCATCAAAGATTTATGGAATAATCGAAATACTTGGATACATCGTAAGATCTGTATGCGAAATACCTCAATTGTACGTCTCCTACAAACACGAACACGAGCATACACGACCACGAACGGGGTTTGGTTTATGGCCTTCCTCAACTAAATCTCCGGATTCCTTATGGGACCTTCGTTTTCCATCTTGATGGGGAGAATAGAAAACTGTCTGCGATTTAGTATATTGGGGACCATAACCATAAAGTTCTTTATACAGGTATCAAATTAGGGTTCCCATAATCCTCTAAGTTGATTCCTATTAGGTATCTACTCTTTGTTTCCATATCAAATTCAGTAGCCTTAGGACTCCACCGGATTTGGATCACTTAATTAGTCCACTAATAATTAAATGACAAATATAATTGTAATTAAATATGTTGCCCACATATTAGGAATTAAATAATTCCTAACACAATAGAGCTGTCAAATGGGTCGGCTTAGGCTGGGTGATGCTGGTCTGCTGGGCTAAAGGGAAAAATGAGGTTGGGTCGGGTTAAAATCCCATTAGGTCGTTATTTTTAAGATAACTCATGTAAAATACACATGAATATGACCAAGTTGTCGACTTTTCGGGGCTAATGGGTTCTGCCAAATAGGTTCACCCATTTCGGGCCTCCAAAAATGTAGCCAATCCGGCCTTTTCATTGGCCCGACCTATGCTTATATTCATATCAATCCATACTCATTAGTCTATAACGATGGTGATCAGTCCGACAAAATATTGCATCATCAACAATTGATAAGTTGTGTTGACGGTGGACGTGAAATTATTTCCATATATATAGATTTGATTACAACATAAACATCGGACACATAAAGATGTATTGATAATTGATTGGAGATCTTCTCGTATATAGAGATTTGTATATAAAATAAACAACAAATATGTTAAGCTATGTTGGTGGGTGTGAAATCATTATTGCATATATAAATTTTAATATAGAATTGTATATATTTTTCAAAAAAGTATTATTAAACTTTTTATTGAAATATAATTTATTGTTTGGAGAATATTAACTTTGTAATATTAAAAATCTATCTTAACAAAAAATTATATATGTTCGTGATATATATAAAAAGATTTTGTATCATTAGAAATAGATGGAGTTTTATTAAAGTATCTATATATATAATAACCAAGTCACTCATAAATAGTAATCAAAAATATTTCCCGCCTAAAACATCTTTCTAGAATTAGTAAAATATAATTAGAACATGTAACATTAATTTTGGGAATTAGTATTTTAATTTTGAAAAATCTATATGTATATATAATAACAAAGTATTATATAACACAAGCTTTCCAAAACTGTGTGTGAACTGCATTAATTATTATTTTTGTCTATTTATTTTTCTTTTGTAAAAGTTAACATTTTTTTTTGTTTTTTCTCCATTTTTGATGTATAATAAATCAAATTAATCGTCTTTTCACGGTCGTTAGTTTGACACCTATATTGCATATATAAATAAAAATTAAGCATAAAAATAAAAAATATAAGATATATTTACTAAAAATCTTATTTTGTAATGGGCTACAATAATTATCAATTTGGTCTATTGGATATCAATTTATAAATTCATGTATTTGGGTATTGTAATATATGTATAGTTGTTACCTAGGCTTAGCCCATTTTTCATAATTATATAAATTATAGTTAAGTTATTAAATCCAATTAAAAATATTTATTTTAATTGAAAATATATATCATAATATGTATCCACATATAATATATTATATATATATTCACACATAGCATTATATATATATATATATTTATATAATAATAAATTAAATTTATATTTTAAATAAAGCTATACTCATAATAGTGTTTTATATATAGAAAACTATTTTTAATTTATATTTATCAACGTATTTTAGTTTTTAACTTTCAAAGTTGTATATTTGGACTATATTAGATATGTATTTGTCTATTTGATATTTTTTTGAAAGTTGTGTATATATAAAAATAGAATGATTTTTACTTTTTTGAAATATTTTATTTTTTCCTAAAATTATGCTACCAAATATAAAACATGCTTTTTATTTAATATATATGTGTAAATATAAATATACATATATAATAAGCACGACGCTTATAAATAATATCTCAAGAATTTATCCGCCTAAACCACCTCCAATAATAGTAAAAATATAACTTATGTAACTTGTATGATAAAAATATAACTTATCGGTGAAGCAATCTTCGAGAAATATATGATTAAAAATCGGATCGACACTTATAGGCTCCAGATCAAAGTGATTTCGTTAATATATTAATCTTTAATCACAACTATTGGAACAATTATTTTATTATGTCAAATTTATGATCTATTTTTCTACACTCTGAATATTTAATTGGTTGCAATCCAATTATGTCAATACAAAAATAAAATCAACCTTTGAATAATTTATGTCGAGAATTCTGCAAATCCAATGCTAACGGATTTTAATTTAAAGTGGATCATCGATGTGTAATTATGGTATTTCGGATATAGAAAACATTCAAAAGTATAACATATAAATATTGACAATAAGGAGAATTAATATACATGTTGATGTTATGCTTTTTTAAACTGAATAGTAATATGCCGTCTTCTCAAAAACTGAATTGAATTACCATAAAAAAAAAGTAAAAAATAATATAAAAATACAAAATTACCACACCATCAAACACCGTATTATTCACGAAACAAAAATATCCCAAAGCAAATATCAAAAAGTAAAACCATCTAATAATATTACAAAACGTAGCAAATAATGAGAATAATTAATTTCCTTATTTATTCTCATTAGTTATCCTTTAAAGAACTCAATTTTCAGTCATGATAAATTATATATTGTTTTCACGAGTCACATATCGTATGAGTATGAAAATATTAATTTGTGACGACGATAAAACAAAACCAAATAGACGAATAATGTGTTGTGTACAAAAATAATATTCCAAAATTTATAACTTTGAAAAAGTTTGTATTATACATTTTTATATTCATTAATAGTGTAACTCTTATATGAATGTAATTTACGTGCATTAACGTAACACATCCCGTGCATTGCACGGGTAAAAGACTAGTTTTCTTAATCATTAATAATTTACAAAATATGTTCAATTTTTAAGAATAAAATATAATATTACATTATGTTATAGATCGTAAATCATTCCAAAATACATGGATACAATAATCATGCTTAAATTAGATAGTAAATCATTCCAAAATAGAGTGGAAAAATATTAATGATTATAATTAAGAAGATTTGGCCATTGATGGAAATCATTTTCTTTAATTAAATAGTTATAGAAATTCATTTGAACAAATGTAGAAAAAAGTTTGTTATTATATATATATATATATGATTTGGATCAGGTGAGTCCACATAATTTACGTGAGTACACGAGACCAAATCTGAGACATTGATTTAATTTTTAAACGGTTGAGATTAATCAGATTGTACCATTTTTTAATGTATAACTTAATAAAAAAAAGGACTTTTTGGTAATTTTAATTAAGATCAGTTTCTGGGAGAGAAATTATTTTTGGTAGTGGGCTAAAAATTAGGAACGGTTTTGAGGGACGTATGTAATCTAAAATCTTGCATATCTTCTCATCTTAGCCTTCTCCCGTATGCACCACAAAGCCATAACAACCATTCTCTGCAACACCCTCTCATCATTAATCCATCCAATCATAATCGACCTCTCATCTACAATCTCCATTAATTTCCCATCCCTTAGTTTCTCAACCACGATTCTCGGGAAAAACTCGAATTTCTTCTTCGACATTTTATATATATTTCTCCGCCCACCGATAATCTCCAACAGCACCATTCCGTAGCTGTAGACATCGCATTTCTCAGACACTACGTCGTTCTCCAATATCCATTACGGCGCTAAGTAACCTCTGGTCCCACGGATCGTGGTGACCACTCTGCTCTCGTCTCTTCCTTTGAGCTTCGAAAGCCCGAAATCGAAAACAAGCGCGCGATAAT
This sequence comes from Rehmannia glutinosa, assembly GCA_016081115.2. Taxonomy (NCBI): domain Eukaryota; kingdom Viridiplantae; phylum Streptophyta; class Magnoliopsida; order Lamiales; family Orobanchaceae; genus Rehmannia; species Rehmannia glutinosa. Next base: position 191,136 of record JABTTQ020002745.1, on the reverse strand, counting down.
TCTTGTTGATCAGGATGTTTTCCGGCTTTACGTCTAGGTGCAATATACGCGACTGACGATCGCGGTGGAGGTACAATAGCGCTTTCGCCACATTAATCGCAACCCTGCATCTCTATGTTCTTCTAAATGCATAATCAGGATCTTGTGGGTTTTTTATTATTTTTTATTTACTGATTTTACTAGTTAAAAAAATAAAGTTAGCAGTCAGGGAGATTAACGAGGCTTGAACTGCTTATTGTTGTTGATAATTATGCTTATGTATGTTTTATATGATGTTTATCTATGTTTTATATTATGCTCTCAAATTAGGGGGTAATTAGTATTGTCATATTTTTTTTCTAAGGTTGGGGGATTGCTTATTGATATTTTCAACTGCTTATTGTTGTTGATAATTCTGCTTATCTATAGTTTATTTTCTGCTTATACACATTTTTTATTATGCTTATGTTTGGTTGGTTTTTATGCTTATAAATGTTCTGTTTGTTAATAAATATTTTATATAAATGACTAATGTCTTTTTTTTATATAGATTTTCTGTTGGAAATGACAAAAAGATGTAATGAACGAGTAGAGGAAGTCGGTCTTGGGACGGGCGAAGGAGTTTGGCAAATCGAGTTAGGATCACAAGGAAACGTTGTTGTTTCATACTTTTGATCAAAATGTTGAATATTGTAGTATTTTATAGCAATTTTAAATATGGTTGGTTTGGACGAACATGCGTAGTTGATATAGGAATATTTTCTAGTTAGTGCCGTATTTATTTTCATGGTTTTTAGATATTGTAAGCAGAATTTAATTGATTTGTAAGCAGAATTCAGTTGTCTTGTAAGCAAAATTCAATTGTTTTGTAAGCAGAATTCAATTACTTTGAAAGCAATTATTTCATGGTTTGATGGTATTGTAAGCAGAATTCAATTGCTTTCTAAGCACCATAACATCCTTTCACAAGAAACACTTTACGCACAAATAAGCAATTGAACATATGGGACTGTAGTAACCCAAAATTTGCAAGAATGTTGAATTATTTGCTCGAAAAACACTACAACAGTCACAAATAAGTTGAGTACATAGTAGTAATAAGCATTACAATAACCACACATAGTTAATTTGTAATATGTGAATAAGCGAGATTAAACAAATAAATAAACAAATCAAACATATTCTCGAACACATTCTTTTTTTATTTATTAAGCATCATTTTTAAAATGGTATTCCGTCGATATTATCAAAATTAATTCCTTCTTATGGAGTCATATTTTCGTCGCATTCTGGTATGTAATTCGGAGATAAATTCGATGTTATTTCAATCCGCTGTCGTGGCACATGTGCAATCCCAACTGATTGAAACAAAATAAATAATTAAGCAACATTTAGAATATACATAAGCGTATAGTTATGCACATGTAAGCAAACGTCTAGCCATAACTAAGCAAAGTACTGAGTTAGAACAAATGGGGACGTAATCAAATATTTGAATACATACAAGCAAGTATTCATGCATACATAAGCAACATTTTAGTATCACCCAAGCAGATTTCTGGGTTGAAAATCACAACGATTGAATGAATAAAAGTCCATATAAGTATAAGTTTTTAATTTTTTGCATAACATGATAGTTCTTCTCAAACAAACTATTATTAATGCGAGAGTTTAAAACACAGTAAAAACTAAGCAACATTTTGCATACGTGTGAGCAAGTATTTAAGCACATATAAGCAACATTCTGGCCATATCAAGCAATTTTTTTAAAAAACAATGGGAATGACGAAATTTTATTGGGATTTTCTAGATTTAGCACATTGAGTTAAGGAAACATATCATCAAATTTGTTTGGAAATCAACTACACGGTGTGGGTTGAATGAAGGATGCCACCAATTGTGGGTAACTCCCCTATTTTCATGGGATTTACTAGATTTAGCCAACCTCCCTATTTTTTATGTGGACTAATTTGCCCCCATTTTGACTTTACCATTTATTTTATTAACATTAATCAGAATTAATAATAGCCATTGAAATATGTAGATATGTGGTCTGGATTTGGTCCTACGTACTCATATAATAGGGGGGTCTTATATAACACTCCCTATATATATATATATATATATATATATATAATGTTAGGATCAAATGTGGCAGGGGCCTTACCGTGCGGCAGTATGGATTGATCCCATCCATTAATTCAACAAACCCAAGGTCCAGATTTTTTCGTTTTTTTATTTAGTTTTCGCCCATTTAAGGGCATAATTGTCATTTTAAGTGTAGAATAAATCAGTTATTATGGTAATTGTTCATCCCGGCCGATTTTAATGGGATTTGATTTATGATTTGTTTACATCTTCACAGTTTTTTAGATGATGTACAATTAGTTATACAATGATGTACAATTAGTTATAAAATAGTGTACATTTCAATTATTAAAATGGTGCACAATTCTGTTTATAGAAACGCGATCTTCATCACATCCATGATTGTAGGGCGTCATTATGGGAAGGTGATTACATCATTTTGTCTTTTTAGTTTTTTTATATGATGTACAATTAGTTATACATTGATGCACTGTTAGATATAAAATGATGCACAGTTTAGTATTAAATGGTGCATAGTTCAGCTATTAAATGGTGCATAGTTCAGTTATGGAAACGTGATTTTTATCACATCCATGATTGTAGGGTGTTATTATGGGAAGGTGGTTACACTATTTTGTCTTTTATAGTTTTTTAGATGCTGTACAATTAGTCATAAAAATGATGCAATCGTTAGATATAAAATGGTGCACGCTTCGATTATTAAATGATGCACGATTCAATTATGGAAACGTGATCTTTATCACATCTATGATTGTAGGGCGTCATTATGGGAAGATGGTTACACCACCACGTCTTTATAGCTCTTTTAGATGATGTACAATACAATGATGCACTGTTAGATATAAAATGGTGCACAATTTCAGTTATGGAAACGTGATATTAATCAATCCATTGATTGTAGGGGTGTGATTTATGGCAGAGGTTGTTACTCCATTTTGCTAGTTACTATTATGCCATTTACACTTATTAATTAATTAATAAATCATGTAATTTTGGTATGAATCTAGACCATTGATTAAAGGGTATGGATGGATGGGATCAATCCACATTGCCACACGGTAAGAGGCTGCCACACGAGATCTCATCCCTATATATATGTATATGTATATATATAGATAGATAGATTTATGAATATATGTTAAGAGGTAGTCTAAAGTTAAACGGTCTAATAGTTGGACGGATCCATTCTAATGGATCTATCTGACCCGCGACCCTAGCGACCCAGCCCAATCAGCGGAATGCCTAATACTTTTTAGATGACCTCCTAATATTTTTCAGTTGGACTACTAATATTTTTTATAAGAAACTAGTACTTTGTAGGAGAATTATTTAAAATCTTTCAGGGGAAAAACTAGTATTTTTCAGGGGAACAACTAATAGTTTCACGGGGACGACTAATTTTTTTTAAGGAAAAAACTATAATATGTAGGCGGACTATTAAATATTTTTAAGTGAACTACGCACTAATACTTTTCAAATTAGCTATTAATACTTTTCAGATGAAAAACCCAATACTTTTCAACGTTCTTGTGATATTATATCACTGTCCAATATTACAAAACTAATACTTTCAAGTGAACTATGTACTAATACTTTTCGGAGGATCGCTAATACCGGTCACTGGATATTACAAATGTCATTGCTAATATTACAAAAATTCCACTGGGTTGGTTTTGGGATCCGTCTAATGGATTTTGGCATGTTAGACCGTCCGACAAGAGTTTTTGTCATGTGTTAAATATATTTGACTAGGGTGATCACAATGCGATCTTGTGGTTTTTTAAAAAGAAAATCAAATCGAGTTGTCTTATGCGGTTTCCTCAAAATATAATTTCAATCACGATTTTTTATTAAGTAAAATCAAAGGTGCAGGGGCGGGCGGTTGAAGGCATTTTGGCGATTTTAATAAACAAAAAAAGGGGCCAATATTAATGTAAATAAAACATAAAACCTTGAATATTGAATTTTACTAGACAAGATGATTTTTGAAATAAAATGAACATTGCATTATCTTTTAATTCAACTATATTTAAAACATAATGTATTTTAATGGTATGTTATTTTGAATTCAAAACACTATGTATATTTATAACATTAAAGCAAAAAATATTAATAAAAATATATTTTATTTAGAATTTAAAATATAAATCAAAATTTATTATTCACCAAATTAGTTTTTCATATATTGATTGAGTAATTTTGGTTGTGAGGTTTTGTTCTAAAATCACATTTGAACCAAAAAGGTGATGTCGTTTTCATTCAATATTCTAAATCGCATTGTTAATCAATAAATCACTACAAATAGTGTTGTCTGGTGCAGTTTAGTCGATTTTTGATAATTTATGATCACCCATATATTTGATGTACAATCATGTACGTATGTTGACATTTTTCTGTAGTGTAAAATGGGAGTTGCAATACAAACTTTAAATATAGATGTGAAAACTAGAATAACACCCGTGTGTTACACGATATTTGTCTAAAGATAAAACTTTAGTGTCACAAATTTAAAAGATAATAGTGTAGATAGACTTCTTGATTTTTGGATTATTTGTTATCTTTTAAATTCAAAAATATATTTTTGAACTAATAGAGAATTTCTCAATAAAAGTATCTTCCAATAGATTTGATCAGCATCAGCTTTTTAAAACAAGTTGTAGGCAAATTCTTTATTTTTTGGATTATATTTTATCTTTTAGAGTCTTGATTAAATTTTTTTAGTTTTGTAGATAGGATCTCCACATATCTAAATATGTAGCCGCCATGTGGAATTAGGAGGATGAGAAGTTGACAAATGTCCAGGATTAATGAGGTGATAATATGTGTCAACTTGTTTTTCTTTATTATATATGATGAGACGAAATTAAAAAGTATAACAAAATGCAAATGAATTAAATTTATTTACATCGGCGGAATTATGGAGTTTCAAACAAAATTATTCAAAGAAATTAAGTTAACGGTTCAAAAATTTGAATTATAATCAAATACGAGTGTAATAACAAGTATAACCATTAGAGTAGTAAAAAAAAAAGCTTTACAAGAGAACAAAATGTGTAAATTACCATTACGCTCGCTAAAATTGATCGGCAATCACATGTGCGTCAAAGAGAATCGTGGTTGAATCTCTTTTTGATTGATCAATGTGCGGTTTTGTCCATGCTTGACGAGTGGGTCTTGTAGTCAAACTCCCTAATGCCTTTGCACTCGAGAGTTATTCTCCGTTCACTCCGAGTAAACCTTTGCACACCTCAGTCATCTTTTGGTTGAGATTTTATTTATTCGGAATATACATACAAATTAAATCAACAAGACGATGACAAAAATAAATAACACTGAAGAATATAAAAAGGTGCAAAAAATTACATGATTCAGCCAAACCCGCTTACATCTATCAGAATAAAATTATTTTGATATTGATAATTTCACCTTAATATTTTTGTTTCAAACAAAACGATAAATTCGGGCACGGTCAAACTTAGATTCTATTTTACAAAGTCTATTTAGAATATTTAAATTCAAAAAAAATTGATAGCAATCGATCGCCCTATAGGGCAACCGGTGCCTGAAAGGTTTTAGTCGATTTTCTCTCAAGTCCGAAAATCCATGTTTGAAGACGACCGGTTGCCTATACCTGAGAAAGTTCCCTAAAGAATTTTTCTCCCAGGAACAAGTCACCCTGTAGTCGTTGTATAGGGCGATCGATCTCCCTGTAGAACAACCTATGTTAGACCGCATTAACACTCTTTCAAATTTAAATTTTACAACATGGCGACTAGTAGCCGTACCAGTCACCCTTGTTAAGATCAGATGATTTTAAATGTTGCAGCAGACAATATTTTCACTTTTACCACTTTATCATTTTTGGCCAGTATTTTGTGGATCTTTTAATCTTCTTTTTGCAGACATAATTCAAATATGAGGAGGTTATGTTGAAATTCAGATCTTGAAGCTCTTCTATAAATAGGGGAAAAAGATTGGAGGATCAACATAATAATACTACACAATTCTATAACCCAACAAGAAAATCTCAAAGAAATTTTTAAGCTTTCATTTTCACATCTTGTTGAAATAGCCTAAACACTGCACTTTCACATCTTGCTTATTAGGCTTTCTTTTTTATTACACTTGCACTTTCAAAGTTGTATACATTCATTTGAGGTGTAATCTTGATTGATTAAAATCATCCAAAACAAGACTTGTTAAAGTGTTTTTTTGGTGAGAACACACTTGGTTGATTAGACTAGGTGTTGAAGCGTTTAGTGCTCTTCAAAGTTGTTGGTGTAAGAAGAGTTTGGTGCTCTTCTAGTTGAGTTGTAATCATTTGGTATCGATTAATAATTTTTTTTTCAAAATCCATTCGGATATACTGAGTGGTAATGGATTAAGCTCTACGTGAGTGGAACCACTATAAATCATTGTGTTCATTCTTCCTTACATCCTTGAAAGTTTTTACATGTTCGAAAAAGAGAAGAGAAGTCTGAAAAATCAGGAAAATATATTCACCCCTTCTAGATTTCCGTAGCTACTTGGACTAACAAATGGTATTAGAGCTAAACTCTTTAGGATCAAAAACATATTTTCTTAACATCGACACATGAAACATATCATGCACTCTGGATAACTCTGGCGGTAGTGCTAACTTATAAGCTACTTCTCCAATTCTTTCAAGAATTTCGTAAGGACCAATGTATCTTAGTTTCAACTTTCCTTTATTTCCAAAATGTACTACTCCTTTAGTTGGTGCTACTTTTAGAAATGCTTTGTCTCCAATCTGAAATACCAAATCATTTCTTTATTTATCGACGTACGACTTCTGCCAATCCTGAGCAATCTTAATTCTGTTTTTGATGAGATCAATCGTTTCCACTGTTTTCTCAAAAATATCTGGTCCAATTATTCTTTTCTCTCCAACCTCGTCCCAGTATAAAGGAGATCTGCACCTACGTCCGTATAGTGCTTCATACGATGCCATTTTGATAGTCGCTTGATACTTGTTGTTATAAGCAATTTCTACTAACGGTAAATGTTTTTCCCAGCTTTCTCCTAGATCTAACACTACATCTCTCAACATGTCCTCCAGAGTTTGTATCGTTCTTTCTGATTGTCCATCTGTTTGTGGATGAAATGCGGTACTAAAGTTGAGCTTAGTTTCCATGGCACTCTGCGGATTCGATATTTGGAATTTAGTTATTAGAGGAGTTGCTAAACCGACCAAGAAATTGGAAGACGGAATGCTAGCACCCAAAGGATTCAAGGAGTTCGATGATGATGACAAGAAAGTATTCTCTCTAAACGGTAATGCTTTAAATATTATGTATTGTTCTTTTTATTACTCACGAGTACAATCATATTAGGGAATAAGATCCACAAACGAAGTGTGGACACAATTGGAAATCATTTATGAAGGAACCAAGAAGGTGAAACAAGCTCGAAAAACCATGCTAGTCAAGGGTTTCGAAAATTCTCCTATGTTTGAAGGAGAAGGCATTTCAAAGATGGTGCAAAAGCTTGACAACATTGTCAATCCTTTATTGGCACTCGGAAAAAAATTATTTCGAAGAAGACAAGGTTACTAAAGTTTTGAATGTTCTTCCCAAGATTACTTGGTTCGAAAAAGTCACACTATCACTTTAAGCTCAAAATCTTGAAACGCTCAAGTTTGTTGAGCTTATTGGAAATCTTATCATTTATGAAGCCTATCTCAAAGAAAGGAAGGATTCCAAACCATCCACCTCTCAATCGGTATGCGTTCGTATGCATTCTAATCCAAATGGTCTTGCCTCAAGTTCAAATAATGTTTATTATCCTAGTGAAGAAGAAGACGAGAAAACGACTGCCCTTGTGAGAAAATTTGCCAAGTTTGTTAATAAAAATAAGGCAAGAAAGGCAAGAGACAACTCATGATTTAAATGTGGAAAGCCCTGACACTTTATTACCGATTGTCCAAAAATGGCGGAGGAAGAACAAAAGAAGAAAAAGTTATTTCCCAAAATGAAGGCCTTAAATACGGATGCTAAAACATGGGATGAAATTCTTGTAACATCCGACGATGATGAGGAAACCGAACAAGGTCTCATGGCCATTGACGATGAAACAGACGAGGTACGCTCTAACACTTCTTCTTCTTTAATTGATGAATTGCAAGAAGATTATGGTGATTTACAAAATGAGTTTAAAGATATGATTGTTAAATACAAGAACTTGGAAAAATATTTTAAGAGCTTGAAAATATAAAAGGATAATTTATTTTCTTCTTAGGAATCTCTTGATCATGCTCATAATAGGGATAGTTTCATTTTTGGTACCCAAACTATACCTACTTTTTGCTTTTAGTACCCATTGTTCCGACCTCATCAGAACTAGTACCCAATGTTTTCATTTTAATCACTTCGAGTTCAATCCGTTAAATTTCCATTAAAAACTACCGGATGACTCATTGTAGCAGGTGAAGAGGTGAAAAGAGAGTTAATAAGCTTTTATTTTTCAGATTTAGAAGGTTGACTATTAAATTAAAGTTTAATTATCTTATAGAACCATTAATAAAAATATAAATTATATTTTGAATTTATAATTGATATAATTATCTTTTTAGCACTTATTGAACAGTTTTAATTTAATTAATATAATTCAATAATAATTTAAATTTTAATTAATAATCTAATTAATTATCAATTGATTATCTCAAAAAAGCATCAAATAGCGAGAAAATTTCAAAATTAATTATTTAAAAAATAATAAAAATATCCTTTTTTCATTTTAAATTGATTTATCTTAATATTTTTAACTTAAACAATCTATAATTTTTTTTTTGTATTTCTTAACACAGTGCATTTGACATTTGACTATTAACTTTAATTAATATGATCATATTTTTTGTAGTTTATTAATATGATCATACTTTATAAATTGAAATTCAATTTATTCATCTGAAAATTATTTATGACAGATAAAAAATCTAAATATTACTTTTATCTCAACTAAATAAAAGAGTCTACTTTTTTTTGAGAGAAAATCCCAAACTTGTTTCATACCCTGCGGATGGAATGTCGTGATTATCATATATATATATATATATATATTTTAAATAAGCACTTCATTAACTTAAATAACAAGAGGAAAGTTTACATCTGCTGCTAAATGAACAGAAACAAAATTCGGAGCAGTCCCCAACCAAATTAGTTCCTTATCATATTCTTTACAATCTTGGGCAAAACAATGAGAAACAATGAGCAACCCGATGTGCATCTCGATGGACAAACTGAATGCTTTGCAGGTGCATCTCGATGGACACAACCACAAATTCTCACTGGAAATTCTCCCAATTCAAGCCGGCAATTTTTGTGTTGCTCCGGCAGCCACCAATACCAATGAGGTCACAATATCCTGGTTATCAAGTAACCCATGCCAATTTCTGATGGGTATTGCCACAATTAATTAATCGAACATAATTATCACAGGGCTCAAATCCGATAAAATTGCTCAGATTTCTTCAATTGACGGTTAATGCTTCCAATTTAACATCCAATAACGAAAGCCCAATGATTCTAATGAGCAATGTTAAAGATTGAAGTAGTTAAATATGCAAAGAAACTTTAGAGAAGAAATATGCAGAAATTGGGGGGAAAATTGCATGAAAAGGAGAAGGTTTTTGTGGCTACCAGCTGAATAGGTCCCTTATCCTAGACTAACTCTTTGTAGCTAGTCATAGCAAATCAATTGTTAGAATTTAACGGTCAACTAACAGCTTGGACTCAAAAATAATTAAAAATGAAAACGTCGGGTACTAATTCTAATGAGGTTAGAACAATGGGTACCAAAAGTAAAAAGTAGGTATAGTTTGGGTACCAAAAATGAAATTATCCCCTCATAATATTACTCTTACTAAAGTTGGATGTCTTGATTCTGAAAAAGAATTTCTCATAAAAGAATTAGAAAGTTTGAGAAAGGATGTGCAACGTTTTAACTTGTGTACTGATAAGGTTACTAAAATACTTGGTGCACAACGAAGTGAGCATTTGAAATTAGGACTTGGCTACAAACCTATTCAAGCCGATTTTAAGAAAAAGAACCAAGCTCCGATTTTTATATATGCTAGTAGTCCTAAAATTATTACATGTTTTTATTGTGGCAAAAATGGTCATTTATCTAGTACTTGTGAAGTTAAGAATAGTTACTAATTATTTTTTGGAGACCCAAAGGTCTCAATGCTAACGCCCATGGACACCAATTACATTCAAGAGTACCTAAAAATAATATTATTTTAGGTACTTGGAGTGATAACGGTCAAACATGATTCCAAATGGCTCGTGGACAGCAGAAAAAAACATCTCTTTACCAACATCAAGCTACAAGATGGAGAAATGATTATGTTCGGAAATGGTGAAGGCAAAATCCTTGGCAATGGAGACATTGGTAATTCTTCTTTCCCTCTTAATGATGTTTTATTTGTAGTTGAGCTTAAGTTCAATTTTATAAGTGTGAGCCAACTTTGTGATTTAAATTATAATGTTCTTTTTAATAAAGAAAAATGTCTTATTCTAAAAAATGATAAAGTTATGTGTGAAGCTAGTAGAAAAGACAATCTCTACAAAATTTGTACAAGTGATTTAGTTAGTCAAAATATTTCTTTTCGCTAGCAATGATTTAACCAGTTTATGACATAGAAGACTTGAACATGTTGGATATAAAAATTTACTAAATATTTGCAAAAACCAACATGTAAAAGGACTAACGAAATTAAATTTTGAAAATATTGGCTCATGCGATACTTGTCAAAGAACAAATTAGTTAAAAGTAGTTTCAAGCCCAAATATGATATTTCCACAACCAAGACTCTACAACTTCTTCATCTAGATTTTTATGGCAACATTGTCACGATAAGCCTAAGTGGAAAAAATTATACATTCATTATTGTCAATGACTTCTCAGATATACTTGGGTTATTAGTCTTGCTAATAAAAATGATGCCACTTATGAGTTTGATAAGTTGTGTATACTTATAGAAAATGGAAAAAAAAGATACTATCAAATCTATTAGAAGTGATCGTGATGGATAATTTGATTGTGAATTTAGAGTTCTATGTAAAACCAAAGGATATGCTCATAATTTCTCGGCTCCTAGAACTCCTCAACAAAATGGTGTAGCCAAAAGGAAAAACCAAACTCTACAAGAAATGTGTTGGTCAATGCGCAATGAATTTTCACTTCCAAAATATTTTTGGGCTGAAGACATAAATACCACTTGCTTTGTGGTAAACTAGGTATATCTTCGATCAAAGTTAAACAAAACTTCATATGAGTTTTGGAAAGGAAGAACATCAAATATTAGCTACTTCAAGATATTTGGTTGCAAGTATTTCATCTTAAACCCAAGGATCATTTGGACAAGCTTAACCCCAAAGCTGACAAAGGAATTTTTATGGGATACTCGACCAAAAGCAAAGCATACCGAGTATACAATAAAACAAGCTTGGTAGCCAAAGAATTCATACACGTCAAATTCAATGAAGCCTCCGATGTTCCAAAAATCCCAAGTGAAGATAGTGATGATGAAAATGATGGAGAACCAATTATTCCAAATATCATTCAAATGACCAACTCTCTTCTTCCACAAATGTTCAACAAGAAAAATGGGTAACATATTGGATCTCCATGTGGTATTTAAATTTAAAGAAGATCATCCTAAAGATCTTATCATTGGGGATCCACTCGACAAGGTCATGACAAGAAGAAAATTTGCCGAAAAATCTCTAATTTATCAAAAAGAGCCTAAAAATGCAAAAGAAGCAATTGAAGATGAATAATGGTTTCTAGAAATGCAAGAAGAGCTTAATCAATTTGAAAAACAATGAAGTTTGGGAATTTGTGCCGCGTCCTCCATCTCACGTTATCATCGGAACAAAATGGGTATTTCGTAACAAGTTGGACGATCAAGGCAACATCATTCAAAATAAAAGCAAGGTTAGTAGCTCAAGGTTATTATCAAGAAAAATGTATTGATTTTGATGAAACTTTTACACCCGTGGCACGTTTAGAAGCTATTCATATTTTACTTGCTTATTCTTGTTTCAAATATTTTAAACTTTACCAAATGGATATTAAATTCGCTTTCTTAAATGGTTTTATTCAAGAAGAAGTCTATGTCAAACAACCTCTGGGTTTGAAAATTTTTCTAGGCCAAGTGATGTTTATAAATTTAAAAAGGTTTTATATGGTCTCAAACAAGCACCCCAAGCATGGTATAATAGACTAAGTTCTTTCCTTTTCGAAAATGGTTTTAAGAGGTAAAGTTGATACTACTCTTTTTTGTTTTGAAAAAGGTCAATATAACCTTCTAACTTCACTACATGTTGATGATATTATTTTTTGTGCTACTAATGAATCGTTGTGCAAAACATTTTCTAAGCTTATGCATGGTGAATATGAGATGAGTATGATGATGATATGTGAATATATACGTGCATTTAAGGGCTTGAAATGATATATAATTGATGCATTTGCACGCATATCCTTAGAAGGGCATGATACTGCGCATTCTTGTAATTGTTTACAAGAAGCAAAGCTTAAATGGAAAGATATCAGTTGGAAGGCCCAGACAAGATCTAAGAGTGCGAAGAGAAGATTGAAGAAACAAAGAAAATGGACATGAAACACTCACACGGTCAAACTGTGTCAGGCTCACACGACTGTGTGGGATGAACTCGTGTGATTTTTACACGTTCGTGCTACTTGATTTTCATAGACATGTTACATGACCAGACCATGTGAAGATGACATGACAATGTGAAGTGTTTCAGTGAAAAACATAGACAAAAAAAACTTACACGGTCAAACTATGTGAATGGTACACGGGCCATGCGGTTTGATTTTGTCTAATTTTGTTGTCATTTTCCCCTCAGAACTCTACAAGTGATCTCTCAAGGCACCTATATAAAGGAATCAAGGCTTGTACGAATTTACATCATTCATGCAACATACAACCACATCAAATTACAAAGGGTTACACAAATCAAAGGTCTTCTGAGAGAGGAGGGCTAGGCTACGAAGAGCACCACAAGGCCTTTCACATCTACTAAGCACAAGAGTTTCGAAGGCTTGGAAGGAGGATCCATCCTGACAAGAAGGGGTTTTCTTTCTTAGTTTAGATATATTGTTTGTACGTGAACGATATCAAACTATTTGATTTCAACTTTGTCTATGAATTTGTTATCAAATATGTTGGGCTAATCTTTCTGATCCTAGGGCATAATTAAAAAACTGTAGATTCATGTTAAATCTATATTGTTTGTTTTCTTAATTGATTTATGTGTTCTATTATATGAATTCGAATGCTTATTTCTTGTAGATTATTTGGTAAATAATTTTCATGTCATATTTGTTAGTTCATAATTCGGGAGATGAGTTCTATTAAAGAAAAATTAGATTCAGATATAAACGTGTATAGAGTCGGGAGGCTTATAACTGTTTGTGGGGAGTACTTCAATTCAAAGATATTTTAGGAGTTCATATTAATTGTTGAGTAGGGATACTAGCAATTGGTATTAATCAATTATTTATTTGCTTCGGGAGGAGGAATAAACAAGTTTAGGAATTAAACCCACAGAAACACATGAATTGGTTTTGATAAACATTGATTGGATTTAATATTCAAGAAGCATGTTGAGATTATGTGCCTAGTGTTGTTTTCGTATTTGTTGAAAAGAATTATGGAGTTCGGTATTTACTAAATTTGCATCTTTTATTTTATTTTTATTTATAAACTTGTGATTTTCGGTCGTTTTAATAAAATTGGAATACGATGTTATTATAGCCTAAGTGTTTCGTATTCAATCCCTGAGGAATACGACCTTGCTTGCCATTATTCTATAAACTACGCTGTACACTTGCAGTATCGCGATCAAGTTTTTGGCGAACAGATGTGTGAACTCAACTTCTTTCTTGGACTCTAAATAAAACAATATCAAGAAGGGATATACATTTCTCAATCCAAATACACAAAGGAACTTCATAAAAATTTTGGAATTGGAGAAGAAAGAACCGTGGCAATACCAATGACAACAAACATCAAACTCGATAAAGATAAAAAGGTAAATTAGTTGACAAAACCAAATATCGAGGTATGATTGATAGTTTACATTTTTTAACTGCTAATAGAACCGATATTCAACATGTTATATACCTATGTGCTCGATTTCAAAGTAATCCAAAGGAATCTTACTTAAGTGCCGTTAAAAAAAATTTATTATTTAAAAGGTACTATCTCATACGACTTATTCTATCCGAAAAATGACAAATTTTCTTTTAAAAGGTTTTAGTGATTCAGACTATGCTAGAAATATTGATGATCGCAAAAATACTTCGGTTCTTGTCAATTTGTAGGCGATTGTCTTGTTTCATGGTTTTCTAAAAAGCAAAATTGTGTCTCTTTATCAATGACCGAAGCCGAATGTATTTCTACGTCTTTTTATTATACACAATTACTTTGGATGAAATAAATCTTGGCAGATTACAAAATGGATTTTACTAAAATACATATCTTGTGTGATTACACATCCGCAATAAATATTTCACAACCCGTACATCACAATCGAACAAAACATATTGAAGTTAGACATCATCTTTTAAGAGATTATGTGTCAACAGAAAAATTGAGATGAATTTTGTCCCATCTCAAGATCAATTAGCGGATATCTTTACAAAATCATTACCCACCGAGTCTTCAACTATATTCGAGCTTGTTTAGGCATAATGCATATTGAATAACATTTATATTCATTGTTTGGATATGTATAAATATTTTCAAAAAAATTCAGGGTGAAAATTCTAGTTTTTCAAAACTTTATTTCAAATGCATTAGGCACTATCACCATGCACAAGAATCGGTTGCCCGAGTTTTTAAAACGAGTTAAAACCTTCTCAAAAAATAGAATGCGAACTCTTCTAAAAACCCCAAGGTTCGACTTTTTCTCCCAAAATCTTCTTCTCCCTCAAATTCTCTATATAATTCTTGATAATTGCTTCTATATCTTTCCTATTACTTCTATCTTAATTCTATGGCATCTACCCGAACCCATACAGATCTTAATCCCTCATGACAAAGAAAAAGAACTAGAAGGGTTTATTCATCTAATCCCCAAAATCAAGCTCAATTGGAGAACAATCAACCGGAAGAGGATAATTCTTGTACTCACCCTTACGTAAATTGACGATTAAGGTCGAGAATCTCATTCAAAAATGCCAAGTGGGCAAAGGGTAAGAAAGCTCAACTTTCATTACCTCATTCAAATGAAAATAAACTAAGATTTATTCATAAATTCGTAGAATTATTTTATGAAGATAATCGTAATTGAAGAAAATCATTTGCTAGGACTAGAATTTGTCGTTTTGAGATGTTCTCAAATTTATTTCTGATTATTCGTGGTTATTTTGAAACCCAAGGGTGGGTTAATTTGTGGGATAATCCTAGCATGCGAGATGATGATGATATTGTTAAGTTATTTTACTCCAATATATGGATTGAGTATAACGACGTGTACACTCCTATTGCTATTAACTCGTTTGTGTTGGGTTAACATTTTCGGTGGACTACATAAGAAATTTATCATTTGGTTGGGTTGAATGAAACGAGTGTTGATTACTTTGCTTGTGTCCATTGGGTTCATATGATGGGTGTTTCCTTAGAGGAAGTTAAAACTGAGTTGGGGTTGTGGCCGGATTTTACAACACAATCAATGCCTGAAGAAACTAGAATTATATCTATGATTGTGTCATATTGTGTTTGTGGGAAAAAAGTCAAACTCCCAAGCAATTTGGATTATTTCTTGACTTACAAGATTAGGCGAGGGGAGTTGGTGAATTATGGGGCCGTGTTTATCCATTGTTTGATTGACTCTAGCACTCTTAACTCCAAACAATTCAGTTTGTGAAACATCATTTGTAAGTTTCTTCTACTACCTAATTTTCCGATATCTGAAATGAATTTAGAGCTATATAGCATAGATTTTGACATTGATAATATCCAACAAATGCTTCGTATGCGCCGAACAATGATTAAAGCTCCAACTAAATCGGCAAGAGGGCGAGCCTCCACATCCCAAGTTCCGAATCATCCTAATGATTTCTTGATGATTTAGACATAAATAGTTTGTTGGGAAGAGCACATTACGTACCGTAGGATAATACCGATGATGAAGGATGTGAGGATGAGAGTGAGGACGAGGATGAGATGGTGATGAAGAAGAAGAAGAAGCGAGAAATGATAGCAATAACAATGACCCGCCCTTAAATGAACGAATGGACTGATTTGAGACGAATACTCATCGGGATATTGTTTCTTTGAGGAGGAAGCTTGAAGAAGTTAAGAGGGAGAACGCGAAAATGAAGGGTAAATGAGAAACTCAAGAAGTTCATCAAGGAGCTTCTACCCATAATATGTTTCTCTTCTGATGAGGATTAGATATTTCGACCCCCTACCCATTTTTATTATATACTCTTGTTTATCGCATTTTTTGTCATAACTTCATTTTCATGCTATGACTTTCATATATATTGATGCGTAATTTACTTTGATTCTATGTTGGCTAATGAATTTTTGATAATTTTAAAGGAGGAGAAAAGCTAGAAAAGAAAAGTTGATAAAAGTTGCTAACCAGAAAAAGTTGAGAAAGGTTGCTAGCTATATGTGAACTTGTTGCATAATAAGCAAAAGTGCTTATTTGGTATTCCTAGAATAAGCACTCATAATAAGTAAAAGTGCTTACTTGGTATTCCTAGAATAAGCACTCATAATAAGCAAAAGTGCTTACATGGTATTCCTAGAATAAGCACTTATTGGTAAAAGTGCTTATCTTTTGGTAATAAGCACTTATTGGTAAAAGTGCATTTCTTTTGGTAATAAGCACTTGTTGGTAAAAGGGCTTATCTTCTGGAAAAAGCTCTTATAGATACTTATTTTTTGGCATGTTATATTTGATAGAAGTCTTTTATGCACAAATGCCTTTTCAAAAATGAATTTAAGCTTATTGATAGCTTTATATTTTTTTTTTGCATTTAAAATGAGCAAAAAATGAGAACTTGATAAAAAGATAGTTCTTGTAACTACAAATGGTTGTTTATTCTTATAGGGGATGTTCATATTGATAGGGGGAGCTTTTTCAAACTTCTTCAAAATTTAGTACATATTTTTGTCTAAAACCCGATCAAAATCATTTTGGGTTGAAATCATAAAAAAGTGGGAGTTTGTTATAATAAAATTATTTTGATTTTGATGATTTCACCTTAGTCTTTTTATTTCAAGCAAAACGATAAATTCAGGCGCTGTCAAACTCGGATTTCATTTTTAAAAAATTATTTAAAATCAATTCGAAAAAAATTGACAGCAATTGGTCGCCTTATAGGGCAACCAGTGCCTGAAAATTTTTAGTCGATTTTCTCTAAAGTCCAATAATCCCTATTTGAAGGCGATCGGTCGCCGCCTCATAGTGCAACCTCGGTACCTCGAAAGTTCCTTGAATAATTTCTCTCCCCAGGCATAGATCTTCCGGTAGAGCAACCTGCGTCAGATTGCATTAACTCTCTTTCAAAATCAAATTTTACATCATGGCGACCGGTCGCCCTACCAGTCGCCCTAGCTAAGATCAGATGATTTTAAACGTTGCAGTAGACAAGATTTTCACTTTTATCATTTTATCATTTTTGGCCATTATTTTGTGGATCTTTTGATCTTATTTTTGCAGACAAAATTCAAATATGAGGAGCCTATGTTGGAATTCAAATCTTGAAGCTCTTCGATCAATATAATTTCTAACGCCTTAGTTTTCAAAATGTGGTTTTTTATAGCGTTACTAAAATATAAAACTACATTTTATTATATCACAATTTTTTTTTGTTAAAATTTCACCTATTAGGAGCCCTAGCTTATTACATAAGCACTTGTATCTTGAATTAGAGTAGGAACTTATTTTCAATAACTTAATTATACCAATATTTATTGTAGGTGATGAAGAATGTTGAAAATTTGGGTTTGAGAAAGTGGGCATCGTCCCGACTATGACCAAATTTTCGGTGGCCAAGAATTTAATTTTGGAGAAATTAAATTATATATTATTGATCTACTTTCCGAGTAGATGTTCGTAGTATTTTTTAATTCTCAAAATCGACTTTCGGTGAGTGAGAAATTAATACACGAAGTTGACCACATAAATGGGCATTAGGTAAAGGGAATTGAAAGGATTTTCTTCATCTTATATAGCTTAGAAAGCTAAGTTTATCCTAGTTTATAAACTAGAAGATGTTATTAGTTGGATATACTATAACATAAGTGGATGATCACAAGTGGGCCACACGCACGTGCGCAGCTCGCCGCCGCCCGCCCGCGGGCGTGGCTAGGCAAAGCGGCCCGACCCTATTGGGGCCGGGTCCAGTCCACTACACTTTTGTCACTTGAAAATGGGCTTGGCCCGATTCAAGTATCATGTTAAATGTTAGGCGCCGATGAACCTGGACATTGCAGGTGTCCGTATTCATAGTTGACTGTTGAGTCAGAACTCCTCGGATAATAGGGTTGTAACCCCCGTGGATGTGGTCATCAATGTGTTGTAACACCTGGTCATTACAAGGAAGGTTAATGCCCATTAATTTCCATGTTTAATTCCCTGTGCAGTGGATTTTGGTGCCTATATATAGTCAAGGTTTTCAAGGTGCGTGTTCAAGAAGAAGAAAAAAATTGCATACACTCGCATATTTTCAAAGGTGTCGTAAAAATGTGTTGTAACATTTGAAGCACACTTTCCGAACATTTCACTCTGCATTCGAGTCCAAAGAACCCGGTTCTCGCTCGCCTTCGAGTTCGAAAGGTGCCTTTGTGTCGATGGTGCTCACGTGCACGAATGAGGTTAAGCCGTTTTATCTTTGGGGACATTATGTCAAACCGTGAGCTAGCCGACGAGTAATGTTCACGCTTTTACGTAATCAAAAAATTGCATACACTCGCACTCATCCCCTATTACTAATTTTTTTGATTATCCGGATGGGTGCATAGTCGATGAAGGGAAAGCCAATGAATCTTTTTCCATATATTATTATTCGCATGTTAGGAGAAAACTAGTTTATGTTATCGTTATTTCTGTTCGCCAAAAATATTTGGATCATACAACTGCAAGTGTACAGTGTAGTTTATAGAATAATGGCAAACAAGGTCGTATTCCTCAAAGATTGATATTCAAAACACTTAGGCTATAATAACATCGCATTCCAATTTTATTGAAGAGTTATGTACCCAGTCGGGAATAATTCATCAAACAACGGCTCCATATTCACCACAGTATAATGGTGTTGCTGAATGCAAAAATCGGACTCTTAAAGAGATGATGAATGTCATGTTGATTAGTTCCGGATTATCACAGAATATGTGGGGAGAGACTGTGTTCACGGCGAACCACATATTGAATAAAATCCCACTTAAAGGGAAAGATAAGACTCCTTACGAATTGTGGAAAAATCGTAAGCCTTCTTATAAATACCTTAAAGTGTGGGGGGTGTTTGGCTAAGGTTGCAATACCTGACCCAAAGCAAGTTAAAATCGGTCCTAAAATGGTCGATTGTGTTTTTATTGGTTATGTACTTAACAGTAGTGCATATTGATTTATGGTACATAAGTCAGAAAATCCGGAAATGACAGTTGGTACCGTAATTGAGTCAAGGAATGCTATATTCTTTGAGAATATTTATCCTTGTAAAGAAAGGATAGATGGAAGTCTAAAGAAAAGATCAGTATTCGAGATGTTCTTTGGAGATGTGACTTCGGTGTTATCACATCTGAACAAATGCGGATATGTTACTGCAGATGTTCTTTGAAGGTCTTTGCCGGATGTTATAATATCTGGAACGACATCTGCTGTCACATTTGATAGAACATATAGTTCAACACCAAGTGGTGAAGAACTAAGACGAAGTAAGAGGCCAAAGGTGGTTAAGTCCTTTGGACCTGATTTTCTAGCATTGATGTTAGATGGTGAGCCAAACTCGATGAAAGAGGCTCTAAGTAGTCCAGATGCTCCGCTCTGGCAAGAAGCAATCAATACTGAAATCGAGTCCATTCTGCAAAACCATACGTGGGAGTTGGTTGATCTCCCTGCTGGTCATAAGCCTTTAGGATGTAAGTGGATCCTAAAGAAGAAGTATAAAGCAGATGGAACTATTGATATGTACAAAGCACGGCTTGTAGCCAAAGGCTTTAAACAGAAAGAAGGGTATGACTTCTTTGACACTTATTCTCCGGTAACGAGGATTGCGTCTATTTGGGTGCTTTTCGCGATTGCTGCTTTGCACAATCTAGAGATTCATCAGATGGATGTCCAGACGACGTTTCTGAATGGAAAGATAGATGCTGAAATCTATATGGAACAACCTGAAGGGTTTGTTGCACCCGGTCAAGAAAAAAAGGTGTGAAAGTTGATAAAATCCTTGTATGGACTGAAACAAGCTCCAAAACAATGGCATCTTAAGTTTGACAACACGATATTGTCAAATGGGTTTAAAATCAATGAGTGTGATAAATGCGTATATGTCAAAGGGACATCGGAAGCATTTGTCATAGTTTGTCTATACGTAGACGATTTGTTAATCATGGGCAGTAGTCATGATACTATCATGGACATGAAAAGAATGTTAAAGAGAAACTTTGACATGAAGGATATGGGAACTGCTGATGTGATCCTGGGGATAAAAATCAGCAGAACTCATGATGGAATTATCTTGTCACAATCCCACTATGTGGAGAAGTTGCTCAAGAAATTCAATGCTTTTGACAGTTCACCGTCAAAGACACCCATTGATTTAAGTGTAAATGTGGTTGCTAATGAAGCAGAACCAGTGGCTCAGATGGAATACTCACGTATTATAGGTAGTATGATGTACATTACCAATTGTACACGTCCAGACTTGGCTTACCTTGTAAATATGTTGAGTAGGTTCACGAGCAATCCAAGCCACGAGCATTGGAAAGTGTTAACCAAGGTGTTAAAATACTTAAAGTATACCTTGGAGTATGGGCTATACTACTCGAGATATCCGGTTGTACTTGAAGAGTATAGTGATGCTAGTTGGATTTCGGATTTAAAAGATTCTTATTCCACTAGTGGATACATATTCACCAATGGAGGTGGTGCAGTATCGTGGAGGCCCACGAAGCAAACGTGTATAGCTCGGTCCACCATGGAATATGAGTTTATAGCTTTGGACAAAGTCTGGTGAAGAAGCAGTGGCTTGAAACTTTTGGAAGATATTCCATGTTGGAGGAAGCTTGTGCCTTCGTGACGATTCACCGTGATAGCCAAGCGGCTATAGGAAGGGCACATAGCAATATGTATAACGGTAAGTCTAGACATATTCGTCGGAGACACAATACCGTTAGACAATTGATCTCAAATGGTGTGATGTCAATTGACTACGTAAAGTCAAAAGACAATTTGGTAGATCCTTTGACGAAAGGACTGAATCGAGATCAATTGAGTAAATTGCTAGAGGGAATGGGCTTAAAGTCCACAAAGTAAAAATAACCATCATAGTGGTAACCTAACCATGATGACTGGAGATCCTAAGAACTTGGTTCAATGGGAAAACTAAGCTATGAAGGTTATGTTGTAACATTTGGAAACAATGTTTCAACCCATCCCTAGAACAACGCCAAGTGTTGAAACACCTGCAAGTTGTGGTGAGGCTATGTCATTTGACTTTTAATGATTCCTACATCTCGTTGAGGTTGACTATGGCAGGATACTCGGATAGGAGATCACCTATATAAGTGAGAAATTAGGGCCACTTCAAAGTAACACTTATGAATCCAAAGTGGTGTCCATGGCCGAAACAGACACAAAACGTGAGAACAGGAGGTGTTGAGACCTTACTGTGTTAATGCTATTGTCTCTGTATACACCGTGGAGGAATAGTTCAAGGCATTACGTCCACTAGGCCGCCAGTGTACCTAATAGTGTTGACTATGGAAGGTTCAAAGCCACAAGCTACCTATCCTGATGCAGTATTGTCTCTTGAGGACTGGTTGCGTGTCTGCATTCATGCATGCATTAATTTCCACTCATGTGGGGGATTGATGGAATTTGGGTTTGAGAAAGTGGGCGTCGTCCCGACTTTGACCAAATTTTCGGTAGCTAAGAATTTAATTTTGGAGGAATTAAATTGTATATTATTGTTCTACTTTCCGAATAGATATTCGTAGTATTTTTTATTTCTCAAAACCGAATTTCGGTGAGTGAGAAATTAGTACACGAAGTTTGCCACATAAATGGGTATTATGTAAAGGGAGTTGAAAGGATTTTCTTCATCCCACATAGCTTAGAAAGCTAAGTTTATCCTAGTTTATAAACTAGAAGATGTTATTAGTTGGATATATTAACATAAGTGGATGATCAAAAGTGGGCCACATGCGCGCGCGTCCTCCCGCGCGCCCGGCCCCGGCCTGGGCGTGGCGTGGGCGAAGGCGTGGCGTAGCGTGGGCCTGGCGTGGGCTTGGGCCGCGCGGCCCGGCCCGGCCCTATTGGGCCCGGGTCCAGGTCCACTACACTTTTGTCACTTGAAAATGGGCTTGGCCCGATTCAAGTGATTTGTTGGTGTTAGCCGCCCGATGAACCTGGACATTGCAGGTGTCCAGATTCATAGTTGACTGTTGGAGTCTGTAACTCCTCAGATAATAGGGTTGTAACCCCCAGGATGTGGTCATCAATGTGTTGTAACACCTGGCTGTTACAAGGAAGGTTAATGCCCATTAACTTCCATGTTTAATTCCCTGCAGGTGGATTTTTGGTGCCTATATATAGCTGGTTTCAGTGCAGTGTTCAAGAAGAAGAAAAAATTGCATAGACTCTGCATATTTTCAAAGGTGTCGTAAAAAGGTGTTGTAACATTTCGAAGCACACTTTCCAGAACATTTCACTCTGCATTCGAGTCCAACAGCCAGTTCTCGCTCCTTCGAGTTTGAAAGGTGCCTTTGTGTCAGTAGTGCTACTGTACACAGATGAGGTTAAGTCGTTTTATCTTTGGGGACATTACGTCAAACTGTGAGCTAGCCGAGACGAGTAATGTTCACAGTTTTACGTAATCTGAAAAAATTGCATACACTCTGCACTCATCCCCCTATTACTAATTTTTTCAGATTATCCGGATGGGTGCAGAGTCGATGAAGAGAAAGCCAATGAATCTTTTTCCATATATTATTATTCGCATGTTAGGGAGAAAACTAGTTTATGTTATCGTTATTTCTGTTCGCCAAAAATATTTGGATCATACAACTGCAAGTGTACAATGTAGTTTATAGAATAATGGCAAACAAGGTCGTATTCCTCAAAGATTGATATTCAAAACACTTAGGCTATAATAACATCGCATTCCAATTTTATTGAAGCGGCTGAATATTGAGTTTATATAAAAAAATCGAAAATTAAAGAAAAAAAATAAATTTGCGAACCCCACAAGTATTTTCAAAAACTACAGGAGCAACCTTAGGCACATAATCTCAACACGTTTCTTCAATATTAAATGCAAGTAAAGTTTTAAAAACCAATTCATGAAATTCTATGGGTTCAATTCCTAAGTTAGTCTATTCCCCCTCCCGGGCGGCGCATAAACAGTAGATTAATAACAATTGTAGGTCTCCCGACTCGATACAACTATTATTAACTCCCAAAAGATCTATGAATTTAATGACTCCCCACAAACAGTTGTAGCTCTCCCGACTCGATACACCCGTTTATGTATGAATTCAATTTCTGTCTTTGTTAGAGCTCCTCTTCCGAATTTCGTATTAACAAATATGACATGCTAATTATTGATCAGATAAGCAATTAAGAATAAGCACTCGAATTAATAAAATAGAAAGCATGAATTAATTAAGAAAACAAATAATCATATTTAACATGAATCCACAATTTCGATTATACCCCTAAGATCCGAAAGATATGCCAAACATTGATTACAAACTCATAGACAAATTCGAATCAACATTATGACATCGTTTAAGCACAGACAAGAGATCTTAGACATAGAAAGAAAACTCCTTCTTGTCAGGATGGATTCTCCTTCCAAGCCTTCGAAGCTTTTGTGCTCCCGTAGATGCGAAAGCCTTGTGGTGTTCTTCGCGACCTAGCATTCTTCTCTCAGAAGATCTTCGATTCTTGTGTTCCTGTGTTATTTGATGTATTTTCTCTGTATGAAGTGATATTGGATGATGTATGATAATGAAAATTCGTTCAGGCCTTGGTCCCCTTTAAATAGGTACTTGGAGAGGTCATTTGTAGAGTTTGAACGGAAAAAAAAACTCCGAAAAATATGTTTTGCAGTGTCCCAAACGACTG
The DNA here is from genome assembly GCA_016081115.2 of Rehmannia glutinosa. Lineage (NCBI taxonomy): Eukaryota > Viridiplantae > Streptophyta > Magnoliopsida > Lamiales > Orobanchaceae > Rehmannia > Rehmannia glutinosa. The sequence continues at coordinate 166,684 of JABTTQ020002745.1, read as the reverse complement.
TGTGGATTTTTGCCCAATACCATACGCTCGTGTGGGCTCACGCGGTCGGGTCGTGCGGGCTTGGTTCCGTCCCCTGTTTTCTTCCCTTTTTCACACGGTTGTGTCATTACACACCGGCATTTTCACACGTCCGTGTGACACCACACGGTCCGTCCGTGGACGTATTTTTGTCCGAATTTTCTCTTGGGGTCTTCATGAAAGTTGTAGTCCTTTCTCTTAGCTTTCCATGTCCTCTTAAATGACCTCAATAGCAATTTTGTAGAGAACGTTATGGCCAAAATACTAAAATCTGCCAGTGCTGGAAACTGTTAGCGCATTTGGACGTTTTTGAAGGAAATTCCATTTTGTTCGACCGTCCATGCTTTTCTCCTTCATATTTTTTGCTCGTACCTTAGCTCTTAACCTATACTTTGGAACGTGATATCTCTTTTTATCCAATTTAGCTCCATTTCCTGTAAGAAGTTACAAGAATACGCAGTATCACGCCCAACAAGGAAAACCAACCAAAACACACTGAATATGCGTGCAAATGCATCAAATATATATCATTTTAAATCCTCAAATGCACGTATATTTTACACACATCAAAATCCTCCAAACTTAAAGCATTGCTCGTCCTCGAGCAAATTAAGCAAAATTTCCAATTAGCGTATTTTAATTTTAATGAAACGATAAATGTTGCATTTTTCTTTAATGCGATGGATTTTTCAGATTTCTCGTTTATATTCAACCCATTTCAATTTATGCTTCCGCTGTAGTAGATATTTGTTTTAAAAAAATTGTGATATAATAAAATGTAGTTTTATATTTTAGTAACGCTATAAAAAAACCACATTTTGAAAACTAGGGCGTTACAATGATAATACTATACAATTCTACAACACAACAAGAAAATCTCAACAAATAACTTAAGCTTTCATTTTCACATCTTGTTCTAATAGCATAATCACGACACTTTCACATCTTGCTTATCAGGCTTCATTTCTTTATTACACTTGCACTTTCAAAGTTTTATACATTCATTTGAGGTGTAATATTGATTGATCAAAATCATCCAAAATAAGACTTACTTGTTAAAGTGTTCTTTTGGTGAGACACACTTGGTTGATTAGACTAGGTGTTAAAGAGTTTGGTGCTCTTCAAAGTTGGTGTAGGAAGAGTTTGGTGCTCTTCGAGTTGAGTTGTAGTCGTTTGGTATCGAATAATAAAAGTTTCTTTTCAAAATACATTCAGATATACCGGGTGGTAGTGGATTAAACTCTAGGTGAGTGGAACCACTATAAATCATTGTGTTCATTCTTCCGTACATTCTTGAAAGTTTTTACATATTCGAATAAGAGAAGAAAAATATGATAAATCGGGAAAATCTATTTACCTCCCTCTATATTTTGGTAGTCACTTGGACTAACAATATGTACAAGAGTTTTCAGTCTTTCACTAATAGATAACTTACTGATACAAGAAAAAGTATATGCTTAAGTTTCATACCAAACTCAAGATAAAAAAAATATCAAAAAAGGTAAAAAAAAAAATATTTGTGCAACCACTCTATAGCTATTTGAAAACACTTCAACCTCTACTCAAAAAAAAAAAAAAAAAACTCCAACCCCTTTATATTGCACCAAGAGGAAATAAAGAACAAGTGTTTCTCCACATTTATTAAAATTTAACTCACAAATTGCTCTCTCTCTCTCTCTCTCTCTATATATATATATATATATATATATGTTAGGAAATTTATTGTTTAGATTTTGATGAATGCCATGTAAAACTTAGAATAGAAAGTTGGCACCCCAATTCTTGTTGTAAAATGCATTGTAATAAATAGAGTGGCCAAGCCGAGTTAAGTCACCGCGCCTAACATGCAAGAAGACAATCAAGACTAGAAGGAAGACTCACGCGAGACAAATGAGTATGGCAAAGAAGAGTGACGGAACTCTCTTCAAGAAGCGGTGAGATGCAAAGTGGTGAGTGGAGTATCACCAAGTCAACTCAAGAAAAGCCAAGTCTCAAATTGAAGTGACGGAAGAGTCACCCATGATTGGAAGTCGACTCTAAGTCACCCGGGAAAGCAAAGAAATGCGATCAAGTCGAGATAATCAAAAAGATCCGTTGCCGCGAAATCAAGAGAATTACTTAAACAAGTAATATCTCCATACCACCTTTCTCGAGTGCTCGGTCCCGAAGCGTGCAAAAGGAATGAACCAATGGGATGCACTACACCGTGTCGAACTCGAAAAGGTGAAAGAACAATTCATACGAGGAAATGGCAATTCCAAGGATCGCAACAAGACAAGCCAACGATCGCAAGTGACTTTCAAAAATAAGTCTATCTCTTCAACGGGCAAATTTTTGAAAGATCAATATAAAAGGCCGAGGAGTTTGTTTGAGAATAAGAGAGACACAAGATACAAGTGACAAGCGACACAAGTCACAGGACCAACTAAAAACGTTCAAGCAATTATTAGAAAATCAAACATTCTCAATCCTCAAGCCTACACTACGAAGAACATCAATCCAACACTCACCCGTGAAGGAAAGATAACTTCAATCGGTTGAAGAGGAAAATCTTGAAAAATCAAGGGGTCTACATTCCACGAAGGATTGTAGGAAGGTTCAAGGTCGAACCAAGTTTTAAGCTTTTGGAGGGCTTCGTGATCAAATCCAAAGAGCTTGAGCAAGTGAGTGTAGTAGCAAAGCACAGTGCCCTGTGAAGAAGGCGAGTCGTCGACGAGAAGCCACCGAGTGATCAAGGCGTCTCGATCGAGTCCCAAAGGATCAAGTCACCGTGTGATCAAGACTTGTATCCGGATTACCACTTTGTATACGATCATTACCTAGTGGATTCCTCCGGGAGTTGGAGAAGAGAGGAGTAGAAGAATTACCCCATCTTCGAACCTCTATAAAAATTCATTGTGTCATTTACATTTCAAAGACTTTAATTCCCGCATTTTTAATCGCTTATATCTCACGATAAATTTGCTATCCACTTGATAATTTATAAGTACTAAACCAAGCACTAAACTCTTGCTTAATCAAACTTAAGGGTGTTAAGTCTTCCAAAACAAAACCACATTGAGTTAATTTAGAACCAACAATTTGAGTTATTCCATCAACAAATCGATTGAGTCATTGAGAGATTAACTCTCTTGAGTGGCTAAATTGATCGTCCATCAAGGACACACATTGTAGTATCAACTCGTATATTTAAAAGGACTAAATCGAAAATTTGGTAAGGTTTATTCAACCCCCTTCTAAACCTTACACTTACACCCCTTGGGACCTACAAGTGGTATCGGAGCGGTTGGTTCATTGAACCCTCCGCACCGTTCTTATCGAACTAGATCTCCAAACTTTTCAAAGTCCGCTTTAGTACTTAAAATTTCAAAACTCTTTTTATCATTAAAAGTTATTATCATGGAAGCAAATTTGACACGCATTCCTATGTTCACAATTGAAGAATTTGATGATTGGAAAATTCGTATGCGAGCTCATCTATCAAAGATTACATGATGAGATGTGGATAGTAATAGAAGATGGGCCACTGCAAATCTTAAAGGTGAACACACCGTAAGAAGAGCTGCAAAATTTGAAGGAGAAGAGGATGTTGCTCCCAGACTGTCATGGTTGAAAAACCAAGAACCGAGTGGACAAATGATGACAAAAAAGATACAACCTGGACAATGTAGCCAAGGACATCCTTTACAAAACCTTGACAAAGCCATGTTCAATAAAGTCAAATCATGCAAAATGGCTAAAGAAATCAGGACAAGTGACATTGATTTGTGAAGGCTCGAAACAAATCAAAGAAAACAAATTATCGATCAAATGTCTGACAAAATTTGAGAACTTCAAAATGATCTCGGAGAAAACCTGGATCAACTGGATGCTCGGTTCACGAAATCACCAACGAGTTATCTGACTTGGAAAGGAATATACACAGAGGAAATGTGTATGAAGATCCTAAAACGTCTTCCAACCGAATGGGAAATGAAGGTCATGGCACTCGAGACATTCCATGGACCTATCAAAGACATCCAACCATGAATTATTCTCGGACCTCAAAGCCTACGAGTTTGAGCCGAGAAGAAAAGACCAGGAAGAGACAAATTGTACCCAAAACAATTTGCTCTAATTGTTAAAGATGGGAAGAGAGTTGAGGTCAAAGAAGTCATTGATCCGGAAGAAATAGCCCGATGGTTAAGAGGTTCAACAAGTTCTTCAATAAGAACTACAAGAGAGAAAGGGTGAATCTTCCGAGAAGACACTCACTCCCTCCAAGTCAAAGGAAGATAGGCCAATCAAGAGAACATATTATCAAAAGGTCAATATCAAAGGGTGACAATCCAAGAATGGAAAGAGTGATCAAAAGGTTGAATATCTATGCTTTGAATCAGAGACAACCAGGTCACTATGCCATTGATCGCCCATATCCTGTAGTCAACAAATACAGAATGAAGAAGAAAGAAAGGTCTTGAGAGAAAGAAGACAAGAAAAGAAAAAAAAGGCAATGATGGTCAGAGACTAGATGCCGAGACAAATGCAAGTCAAGAGAGACAATGATTCGAGAGCAGCGGTGAAGGCGACTACTCAAGTGACTCGAAGAAGAAGCCCTGATCGCTTGATGGCCAAAGAACAAGATCAACTCGACCAAGAAGATGAGGTACACTCTAACTCATCAAACTCGGACTCGATGATAGTGATCGTGACACACACACTTCATCACCCACTCGATCTTTATGATTCATTAGGCAAAATGATGAAAGATTTTGAACACATTAAATCCTCACACACACTATTGAATGAGGAAAACACCTACTCAAGAGTCAAAACTCAAAGCCGACTAAGGAGCCGAGTACTCTAAGTCAAATAGTCGATGAGAATGAAAGTTTAAAGGTGCAAATGCTAAATTAATAGCAGAAATTGCTGCTATAGAGAAGAGGGAGAATGACCTCAAAATGTTATTGCCTCATTCACTAAGGCATCTAAATCATTGGATGATCTTATTATGAGTCAAAGAGAATGTGGAGACAAGACAGGCTTAGGATTTAATTCCTCTGTGCCATGTCAAACCTCAAAAGTAATTTTGGAAAAAGGATCTTCAAGTCATGAAGAGTCCGAAAGTCCAAAACTCTAAATGATGCACACACATTCAGTCCAAAACACAAGAATAAGCAAACTGGCCTTGGTTATAAAGGAAAAGGAAAACAACTATTGAGTGCGCTGAAAGGACAAATGAGAAGAGATTCAATGAGTTCCTCAAAGAAACTCCAAACAAAAATACTCAAAGAAGAAGCGAGCTACCAAAACCCCAGAAAAAATCTATAAGAGAAATACATATGATGGGAATGGTAGAAAATATCCAAGCCAAGCTGATTGGAATAATGTGAACTATCGATAGACTTATGGAATATAAGCCCAAATGGCAAAGGCCTAGAACTCAAGAAAGGCCATTCCAAAAGTATAAGAGCTTTCATCGCACACATATGCACCTAGACACTACACTCAAAGACACCACAATTACCCAAGAAAGGCAATTGCTAAAACACATATGCAGCAAACAGACAAAAGAGACAAATGTATGAACCTAAAATCCCCAAGCAATTTTCCAGATTAATTATGATTATGGCACTGATAGATGGCAACCCCTTAGAGTCAAATCATTTGGCTATAGGTTGGTTGGATCATCTTACAATTTAACCCCTCGGGACCTGGACAAGTATGGGTACCTAAAACTTAATTTCCTTGATTGCGTTCAAGGAATACCGAGTGCCAAGGAACCTGGTACATGGATAGTGGTCGCTCCCAGGACACATGACAGAAACAAGAAAAATCTGTCAAAATTCAAGGAAGTTAAAGGAGCAAAAGTCATATTTGGAGGAAATGAAGCTCTGGTGAAATAAGAGGCATTGGATCCATCAAGAGGAATGGATTAGAAATCACGACGTTGCATATGTTGAAGGACTCAACTTCAACCTCGCTAAGCATCGACAACTCGTGACAAGGGTTACAATGTTGGATTTAACATGGGTACATGCCAAATCAAGAATATTGAATCGAATGAAGTTGTCTTTGCAAGGATGTAGACAAAGAATATGTATGTCGTGGATTGGTCAACCGCAACACCCAAAGACTGTCTATTAGCAAAGAGCACAAATTGAATCAAGTTGGCCGTGGCACAAAAAAGCCGAGTCACCTAAATTTCAAAACGATTAACAAGCTTGCAAGAAGTAATCTTGTGGAAGGACTTCCGACTCGATACAAGAAGGAAAGTATATGTGATGCATGTCGGAAGGGTAAACAAATCAAATCTTCATTCAAAGAAAAGACATGTTCATCTTCAACAAGAATATTGCATCCGCTACATATGGATCTATTTGGCCCATGGAACCAAACAAAGATAAGTGGGAAGAAATACACCTTGGTGGTAGTAGATGACTACTCAAGATATACATGGACAATATTCATGTGTAAGAAGAAAAAAACTCTACAAAAACTACCACAAAATTATGAAGAGAATTCAAAACGAGAAGAGCCAAACCATTATCAAAATAAGATCGATGAGGAACCGAGTTTGTCAATGGAATAATAACTCGATTGTATTGAAAATGGTATTGGTCATGAACTATCAGCAGCAAGGACTCCACAGCAGAAATGGAGTTGCGAAAGAAGGAGCAATGTAACCCTCAAAGAAGCAAAGAAGGACCATGTTAGGCTGAAGCAGGTTACCAAAAAGATTTTGGGTGAAGCAATCAACACAAATTGCTACACTCAAAACAGATGTATGATAAACAGACAAATGACAAAGACTCCCTATGAGATTTGGACTGGAAGAAAACCAAATGTTGCATATTTCAAAATATTTGGATGTAAATGCTTCATCCACAACAATGGAAAAGACAATCTAAAAGCTTTTGATGCTAAAGTCGATGAAGGTATCCTCTTAGATACTCACCAAAGCAAATCCTACAGAGTACTCAACAAAAGAACGATGGTTGCGGAAGAATCCATTTATGTGGTATTCGATGAGCCAAATGTAAATGGAGAAGACATTGAAGAGTCACCGATAAGCCGAGTCATCCAACCATGCGTAAGAGTCCCTCTGTCAAGTCAAGCCGAACTATAAACTCGAGAAGAAGATGAGATAGTCAATCTCAAAAACAATAGAAAATTTGCGCACTAAGTGATCACGAGAGAGCTGACCACAACAACACAAAATGCAAGACAACCGAATCCGGATAACTTACTCCAACCTCGATGTAAGATGGCCGAGAGACCATCCACGAACTTGTCATTGGAGACATAAGAGAAGGTGTAAAAACAAGATCCGAACTCAACAAGAAGCTATGTTCACATGCTTCATCTCGCAAATAGAGCCCAAGGATGTGTTACAAGCATTGGACGACGCACATTGATTCAAGCTATGCAAGAAGAGTCAATCGTTTGAAAGAAATAAAGTATGGGAATTAGTGCAAAGACCCATACATCAAAATGTCATCGGCACCAAATGGGTGTTCGAAATAAGATGAACGAGGAAGGTTACGTGGTAAGAAACAAAGCAAGGTTAGTAGCCAAATGATATTGCCAAGAAGAAGGGATAGATTTTGATGAAACATTTGCCCTCGTAGCAAGATTGGAAGCGATAATGATGTTTCTTGCCTATGCAACTCACAAGGATTTCATTGTATATCGATGGATGTAAAAAGTGCATTCCTAAATGGTTTATTGGAAGAAGAAGTGTATGTTGAACAACCTCCAGGATTTGAGCGAGAAGACTCTTGGAGATAAGGTATACAAACTCAAGAAAGCTCTATATGGATTGAAACAGGCACCCGTGAGCATGGTATGATACTTTGTCACAATTCCTAACCGAAAATGGATTCACAAAAGGAAAAGTAGATAGAACACTTTTTAGAATTCAAGACAAAAAGAGTATACTTGCTTGTTCAAATATATGGGATGACATCATTTTTGGATCCACAAACAAAGAGTCGTGTGAAAAGTTTTCAAACCTCATGCAAAGTAAATTTGAAATGAGCATGATGGGAGAGTCGACATTCTTCCTTGACTCAAGTGAAACAATGAAGGATGGAACCTTCATAAGTCAAACAAAATACACCAGAGATTTAATGAAGAAGTTTGGTATGGAGGAGAAGTCTTCAAAAAATACCAATGAATACATCACCAAAATGGACATGGATGCGGATGGCAAGCCTCAGATCAAACAAGATACGAGCACTTATCGGATCATTGCTCTATCTCACAAAGAAGCGTGCCGTACATCACCTTTGCTTTGTAGGTGTATGTGCAAGATTTCAATCTGCTCCAAAAGATAGCCATATGACAAAGAAATGCAAGAGAATATTGAGATACTTGAAAGGAAGCCAAGAAGTTGGCTTATGGTATCCAAAGGAAGGTGGATTCAAGCTAATCGGCTATTCGACACTGACTATGCCGATGCGAGTTGATGAAAAAGCACTTCAGCACATGTCAAATGCTAGAAAACAGTGATTTCTGGTTTAGCAAGAAGCAAAATTCAATAGCCACCTCTACAAATGAACGGCAGAATACATAGTCATGGCAAACAAGTGCCCAAGTCCTATGGATGAGACAAAGAATGAGAGACTATGAAGTTGAGGAAAAAGAAATTCCAATCATGTGTGATAACACAAGTGCAATTGCCATTACTCAAAATCCTCGTCTTTTCAAGAACAAAGCATATCGATGTCGAGATATCACTTCATAAGAGATCATGTTGAAAAGAAGGACATCATCGTGGAATATATCTCAACCGATAAACAATTGGTCGACATCTTCACAAAACCATTATGTGAGTCAAGATTTGAAGAACTCAAACATGAATTAGGGTTAATTGAGCACGAAATGACACTCCGGAAAGAATCAAAGAAAAGAAATGGAACATAAAAAAGGTGAAAAAGAGTCGAACACACAAATCACCAAGAATCACCAGACGGAAAGACAATAAATCGAGTCACCAGCCGAGTCACTAAGAGAACTCGTGAGAAGTAGAGTTAAATCGCCTAAAGGATAAGTTTAGTCACTTATGAGCAAAGTGACAAAAACGCAAATCGTTTGACAAAGCGAATGTTTTTAAGGAATACGTCAAAGATGATGATGATGTGTACTGCATAAAGCCGCACACCAAGCTTATGATTGGATATAAATGCTTTGCCGCATTAAATACGAGACATTAAATGCTAAATAGGCGTGCAAAATCTAAGCCGTTGATTTCGATCACATTTCAAAAAACCACCCGCACGCCCTTTCATAAACCATACTTAAACCATTTCCGTCCGCTTTCTCTCTCACACTACCAAAACTGCTCATTTTTCTTCTCTCAAAAGCAAAGGCAAAAATTCTCTCGAAACCCTATCTATCTCAGAATCAATCTCTAAGTTTTTCTTTGATAAAATCCTGAAAAATGGCACCAACCTATGATTTTACCAAATTAGGGAAGCAAATCCACACCGGCTCATGTGGATTTCGACGGCATGGTGAAACAGGGTCCGACGATACCCTAGTGAAGAAAATTGCCGAAATTAGAAACGACCGGCCGAAACCGCTTTCGACGTTAGAACATCCGATGACCTATGTGGAGGAGGTCGCATACCCTCTACGTGAATGCCGAGATTCACGATGAAGGAATAAAGTCATCTGCTCACGGAAAGCGGTGATATCTCTCGCCAAGATTTGGCCGAACACCGCCACTACCAACCGAAGGAGCCTCGAAATTAACGGTTGATGTAAACTTGGTCGATGCTTGGAAAGAAATAGCCAAGCCCGACTTTGCGATAAAATAGTATACACATCAAACAAGAGAATGTCAAGGAGGATTATCACAAGTCGTTGGACATAGTTGCCAAATGTATTGACATCAAATTTGGCGCTTTGACCAATCACAAAAGCAAAGCCGATTGTAATGGCCGCAATCATCGCAGAAAAAGAAGATAAATAAAACGAGTTTGTCTCACAGACTCTGCGAGCGTAGGGAACAAATCCTTCAAGGAAGATGGCACATTTGGAGGATCCCTAGGATATGGCCTAGTGATTGGCCTACGATGGAGGTGAAAGGAGTCCCTCTTAGACATGGGAAGGCATTTCATGTTAACAAGAGGATGTTCGAGCAAACCTCTCCGGCGCACGAAGAGAGCCTACGCCAAGAGAGCGACACGAGTGAGGGGGAATCACCACCCTCAAGATACAAACAAGCTTTTCCTCTCCACCCAAGAAGAAAGCCGCCCCCCGAAAAGAAGATCACGCCCCCGGCAAAGAAAGAAAGTCAAACTTGCTCCCCGCCCTGCAGCAGAGTTACCCGCCCGCAGCCGTGTCTCACCCAGCCCGGAAAGAGCCGGTCGAGAAGGACACTCAAATACCTTTCTTCGATCGTCAAAAAGAGGAGAACCGACAAGCCAAGACGGCCAGCTCCTCGAAAAGACACCAAAGACCGACCCCGCCGCCCAAGACTCGGAGAAACCGTCTCGAACTAAATCCCTCCGGTACAAACTAGAGACGAAGAAGAATTGTCAAGCACTCCGAGCTTGAGAAACCTGGCCGAGTCGCCACTCACCGGAGCAGATATCGAGACTCATGGAGAAGTAGAGTCTCCGATGTAATTGATGAAACTTGAAAATCTCAAGGCGATCACAGAGGCAATCGAAGACACAACCGTAGTCCACACAAAAAAACACAAGAAGAAGCCGATAAAGCGGATAGTGATGTGATGATCCTATCTCCACCTTACCCGCATCCCAAAATCGTCACGCGTGAGTGGAGGAAATGGAAGTTGAGTAAATCAAGGAACAGTTCCAACGGCCCGAGTTTATAGAAGAAGAAGAGGAACTGTTAAACTTCCTCGACTAACCACATGCTCCAAAGATCGGATGAAGACAACCATTTGCACGGACATCCTGCAGATCTTCAAGGACAAGGAGAAAGAAAAGCAAGCGGAGGAAGGCCGAGGCACGTGAGAAGGCCAAGATCTCGCCTATCTCCCGCACTACGTAACACACACATCCTCTCCTTGATGTCTTCTCTCGATGCTGATGAGGATCCGGAGAATGCCGCCCGAAAGAGTTGCAATGCAGCAAGCATTGCACGAATCCAAAATCGCTCACGAGCAAAGACCGATGGAGGGACCAGGAGAGTCCTCCGTAACACACCGAAATTGATCCAATGGGAGTGGTTCAAAGAAATCGCCATCGTTTTGCTTTGCCACCACTTCCCAAACTCACTCGGAAGAAGGCAATAAGGGACATGGCGATGAAACCGGGATAGTGGGGACCCCGGTCGAGCCAACCCCTATTGAAGGTGTTTTACCACCGCCCAACTACTGAACATTCAATCGAAACAGGAGCTTGGAGACGAGTGACCCCATTCCAAGTCACTCACCTGGTGCGCCACCGGTGGGAAACTCCTCCACCGCAGCAAGGTCGGAGGATGCTTTGCAGATGACTCCACAACGAATCAAGGAGGCGAAGTAGAGAAAATACAAACACAAGAAGAACAAGCAAGTTGCCATCAACGAAGCTCGGGGCGATTGAGACTTTCTCACCGAGGTGTCAACGCTCGAAGGCTAATGACGGTCTTGATGCGGTCGAGGCACATGAAGGAATGTACTGGGAGTTAACACTGGGCGATGAAAGTGCAATCCATGGGGTTGAGACTCCAATGGATGCCACCGCTAGAAGACCCTAAGACACCGACACTGCCGAAAGGGAGGACCAAGGCCTCATTGCGCAGAGAGACTCGCCGGAGGTAATGAAGGCCACGGGAGGTTGAGACTTCCCGGGGTAAAGAAGTCAAGTAGAGAACATCCCTCCTGCTATCATCGACCCATCTAAGAAGGAGATAAGGGCACTTCATGATTCCCAGGATAATCCCGATGTAACCTTTCTCGGGATCGGGCGGCGAAGAAGAAGGCGAGTCATCCCGATGTGAGATCCAAAAGACTCACGGATGTTCCAAGCACGAGCAAGTCGATCCCAAGACTACTCACAAACCTTTAATTTTGATGATGATCCACCAATGGAAATCTCATCATCGTCCGATGACGCTTCGATAAGGCCGAGGAGCGATCTACTCAATTGGAGAAATCACCGAGACCAACGGGCTTGAGACAGATACCGAGGCTCGGCAAGTGGGTCCACTTCACAACAAACCCCAACCCCCGAGTCCACATCGCGCAGGCTCCTCAAGCTGCAGCAGGTCGATTCCAAAAAGAACTTCACGCGCACCGCTCATCATCGAACAAATCCCGATTGGCGGTGATGAATCCTTTATAGAATCTTTTCCTTTTTCTCGGAGGTACCCGACCTCCATGAAGAGTCGAAAAATGAACGCAGCACGCTACTACACGCACAGCCTCCGTTTTTCAATCGCACCATTGTTCCAAACCGATTATGATTTTGACGCCGCATGGCCATCACCGCAACGGAAGAATCACCAAGTCCGCGAAGTGTTCAAGGCATTATTCGGCGAGATTGAACGGATGGAGAGGCATCGGCCTCTATGGATATGCGATCGACAACGATGCAAATCTCACCGCCGATTTAAGAGGCATAACAATCGATCGTGGAATGGTGGCAACAAAGAAGAAACAATGCGTGTGGAACAAGTTAGATACTTCAGGACATTGTTCAACAAGTCATTGCGGTATGGAGAGAAACAAAATGCTTGATGCAAAAACGAAGCCGAGAGAACATATTGAGCACATGCATGAAGCTCACATTGCCGAGATAAAGTCTCACTGTTAGCAAAACAAGAGTGATCTAAAGGCGTTTGGAAGAAACCATGAATACAAAATTCAGCCTTCTCATGGCCGAGATGAGATGAAGCCGATTTCAAGAGTCCAACGCTACTCGACCAATTTCGTCTTTGCATACTCGCAGCCACTGGAGACAGAACTCTACCATCGCAGGCTCGACTTCCCGCTTGCCAATATGTTTCCAGTGTCCTCTCTTTGATGATGCCAAAAAGGGGAAGAGGAATACCTTAAAGCCGTAAAAGATCTGAAAAAGAGGATGCAATCTGAAGGGAAAGACATTTGAAGAAGCATCAAACAAAAGAAAGGAAAATCTGAGGGGGAAGGATCGAAAGATGTGACCTTGATGATTGCACAAACCCCTCAACAGGGTCTCACACAAACGGTGACTTGATCGGCAAAGAACTCCTCAGGACTCGCCACCCAACACTCTGCTATATCTATGGCCGAAAAGAGAAAAACAATTGAAGCGGGGATGAAGGAAGTGGAAGGAAGAATGGATGCCCGAGTTATGAACATCTTGAAAGAACATGGAGGCATTCCAAGAGACAGAGACACTTATGCCATCTCGGATGTCGGGACAGAGCCACGATCGCCTTGATGAATTTAAAATGCTCGAATCAAGGATACTTTGCAAATATGTCTATGGCTCAAGCTTGGGACTTGATCGGGAAAAGGGTCTCACGTTATGTGAAGAAGGCGACGACAGCAACAGACTTACCGGGCATCACTCATTGGTCACTCCGCCGGTCACTCACCGGAAAGAAGAAGACCCCAAGACAAAGACACGCCTGCAGGTAGAGGAAGAAGCGATGGTGGAGGAAGAAGCTTGGACCTAGGCCTCTGCCCAAAAATATTGAATACGTAGATCCGGGAAAGAAAGGAGGGATCTCAAGGTGGGCTTGACCAAGTAGCAAATTTGCAAGTGGCTAAAAGTAACGCCGAGTATGCAAAAAGAATAGAAGAAGAAAACAAGAGACAAACTCAGCTATGGGAGGAAAGACAGAAAGAATAAGAAGAGATGAAGCTGCCAGGAAAGGCATATGAAAAGAAAAAGAAGCGGTGACGATGAGAAAAAGAGAAGAAGAGAAGAAGATCTTTGAACAAGATGAAAGAAGGAGACAAGGGAGATGAAGTGTCGCTGTCCACCCCTTCATGTATTTTATACATACAATGTAAGTCTTCAAATAAAGCTATAAATTCTTTATTTTTTGTAGACAAATATGTGCTCGATACACCTTGTAAAAATTGTGCAAAAGAACAAGAATGTTATGATCAATAAAAGGATTGATTCTCATGCGATACATTCTATGTCAATACACTATCTCAGTATGTATCTTTGCTATTTGCATTTTTGAATGGTTTAAGTTTTGGCATCATCAAAAAGGGGGAAATTGTTAGGAAATTTATTGTTTAGATTTTGATGAATGCCATGTAAAACTTAGAATAGAAAGTTGGCACCCCAATTCTTGTTGTAAAATGCATTGTAATAAATAGAGCCGCCAAGCCGTGAGTTAAGTCACCGCGCCCTAACATGCAAGAAGACAAATCAAGACTAGAAGGAAGACTCTGCTGCGAGACAAATGAGTATGGCAAAGAAGAGTAGACGGAACTCTCTTGAAGAAGCAATCGAGATGCAACAGTGGAGTATCACCAAGTCAACTCAAGAAAAGCCAAGTCTCAAATTGAAGTGACAAGAGTCACCCATGATTGGAAGTCGACTCTAAGTCACCTGGGAAAGCAAAGAAATGCGATCAAGTCGAGATAATCGTAAAAGATCCGTTGCACGAAATCAAGAGAATTACTTAAACAAGTAATATCTCCATACCACCTTTCTCGAGTGCTCACCCTGCAGAAGCGTGCAAAAGGAATGAACCAATGGGAAGCACTACACCGTGTCGAACTCGAAAAGGTGAAAGAACAATTCATACGAGGAAATGGCAATTCCAAGGATCGCAACAAGACAAGCCAACGATCGCAAGTGACTTTCAAAAATAAGCCTATCTCTTCAACGGGCAAATTTTTGAAAGATCAATATAAAAAGGCCGAGGAGTTTGTTTGAGAATAAGAGAGACACAAGATACAAGTGACAAGCGACACAAGTCACGCACTGAACTAAAAACGTTCAAGCAATTATTAGAAAATCAAACATTCTCAATCCTCAACCTACACTACGAAGAACATCAATCCAACACTCACTTGTGAAGGAAAGATAACTTCAATCGGTTGAAGAGGAAAATACGAGAAAAATCAAGGGGTCTACATTCCACGGAGGATTGTAGGAAGGTTCAAGGTCGAACCAAGTCTTAAGCTTTTGGAGGGCTTCGTGATCAAATCCAAAGAGCTTGAGCAAGTGAGTCAGTAGCAAGGCACCCTTGTGAAGAAGCCGAGTCGTACGAGAAGCCACCGAGTGATCAAGGCGTCTCGGATCGAGTCCCAAAGGATCAAGTCACCGTGTGATCAAGACTTGTATCCGGATCAAGTACCACTTTGTATACCGATCATTACCTAGTGGATTCCTCCAGAGTTGGAGAAGAGAGGAGTAGAAGAATTACCCCATCTTCGAACCTCTATAAAAATTTCATTGTGTCATTTACATTTCAAAGACTTTAATTCCTCGCATTTTTAATCGCTTATATCTGTTGATAAATTTGCTATCCACTTGATAATTTATAAGTACTAAACCAAGCACTAAACTCTTGCTTAATCAAACTTAAGGGTGTTAAGTCTTCCATTGAAAACAAAACCACGATTGAGTTAATTTAGAACCAACAATCGAGTTATTCCATCAACAACTCGGTTGAGTCTCGTTGAGAGATTAACTCTACTTGAGTGGCTAAATTGATCCATCAAGGACACAACCGTAGTATCAACTCGTATATTTAAAAGGACTAAATCGAAAATTTGGTAAGGTTTATTCAACCCCCTTCTAAACCTTACACTTACACCCCTTGGGACCTACAATATATATATATATATATACGCTCTATTTTTCTATTGCATTAGATTTTTTTTTCTGGACTCTAAACTCAACCCCTCAATTTATAGAGGGATTTGATTGCCAAACTACAATGCACGTTGGATTTTCCATTGGCAATTGGTTAATTTCTTTTGTGTCAATTTGTAAAGAGGTTAGTTGGAGTAGGCACCTCACTTAACTTTTTCTTATGTAGATATCACCAAAATTTCCCCATCCACCATAAAACAAAAATCATCTACAAACCAAAATATCAAAAATGTTATTGGCCTTCAATCAATCCATTGCACATATATATGTTGAATCACCAAGTACTAATTCCACCTTATTCAAGTCGACCAACTCATACATGTCCCGCAATCAAGATCACTAGTTGATTGTTTGAAAGGTATATATGAAATAAATCTATCCCATCTCTTAGCATGCTTTCTCTCACACCATTCCCTAAAAGTCTTTTGATGTGCTCCATTTCAATTCACACATGTCCCGCAATCGCATCACTTTTTCACGTCCATTTATTTCGATGAATTTTACAAGTGAACGAGTCTCGAACTCATTCATCTCAAGTTCGATAGCTTACTTGACTTCAATCACATATAATTAAATTCATATCGAGGAGTTCTTCTGTTGAATTGTTTAAATTTTTCGCATACATATTCTATTCATATCGAGTTCTTGAATTTGTAGATAGTTTATACTCATATCAGAGAGTTCTTGACTTAATTTTTATTTGTGGATAGTTTATCATCACGTCAAGCAGTTCTTGAATTTATAAATAGTTTATACTCATCTCAGGTAGTTATTAACTTGATTTTAATTTGTTGACAGTTTATCCGTTCATATAAAGGAGTTCTTGAAATTGTGGATAATTAATACTCGTATTAAGAATTTTTCATTTGAAATTAAGATTTGTTGATAATTAATACTCATATTAAGGAGTCTCTATTTGAATTCAAGATTTGTTGATAGTTTATACTCGTACCAATGTGTCTTCATTTGGATATGAGATTTTCACATAGTTTATACTCGTATCGAGGAGTTACTGTCTTTTATTTGGAACTTGAAGATAGTTTATACTCATATCAAGGAGTATTGTTGGCAGTTTAGGCTTTTATCAATGGGGGCTCTTGATTTTTGTTTGGAGTTTGTAGACAGTATATACGCATATCATTGAATAATTTACTTGATTTGAATTTATAGATTAGTTCATATTCATATCAAAGAGTATTGTTGATAATTTAGGCTCGTATGAAGGAGCATTACGTGAATAATTCAACGGAAAGTTTTAGATAGTTTATGCTCATGTCTAGGACGATTACCGATAGTCTATTCTTGAATCAAGGAGCATTGAAAATTATTGTTGTGAGGATTCCATGTATTTTCCTACATTTATTGGGATCTCACTTTCAGTTTATTTGATTTCTTATTTTGCCCTATTTGAGTGAAATTTAATTGAAGATATGAAACATCGTCTCTGTTTGCCCCTATTTGATTCGAATTTGAATGAAGACAAAAAAATTCAGTCCAATTTGCTCTTCATAGAGTAGAATTTGAGGAGAGACATCGAACATCACATCCATTTG
Source organism: Rehmannia glutinosa (assembly GCA_016081115.2). Lineage (NCBI taxonomy): Eukaryota > Viridiplantae > Streptophyta > Magnoliopsida > Lamiales > Orobanchaceae > Rehmannia > Rehmannia glutinosa. The sequence continues at coordinate 149,343 of JABTTQ020002745.1, read as the reverse complement.
CCCCCTCTGCATGGAACTTGAGGAGAGACATGGAACACCATCTCAATTGCTCAATTTGAATAAAATCTGAGTGAAAATATGGAATAATAACTTTGTTTGCACTTACTCGTACAATCTTAAAAAAATGATTAATGGCTTGATGCAGAAATTTTGAAATTTGTGAAGATGAATTATTTCTCCTTCATATTCATTTGAATTTGAAATTCATTGGTGAAGCGAAGAGATGGGAAGCAAAGATTGTCCCACTTGGCATGCCATTAATTTGTAACACAATTTCATGTCTGCAAATTTAACAAACAAGAAAAAGTTACACAAATAATATTTTATTTAAATGAAACACTTTAATGAGTACAATCTCTGTTTTTCTTGTGATTCTTCTCTTCAAAAACAAAAAATTAGAATTTGAAAACTTTGAAGATGGACTGTCAGTTAGATATCTTCTGGGGTTGGATTTGAACTTCAATAATGTTGATTCGAGCTTTGAATAACTTGATCACGAATCAAAACGTTGCACTTCAAGGACACTTGACTTTTGGCCTTGAAGCTTTCTTGATGAACTTCACCTTTTGATGTCCTCCAAAGCAGATTTGGTTTTCAAAATCTTAATTCAGGAGTTTAGTACCTTTGTATTAAATTAAATATTATATTTGGATGGACTTCACAGTGAACGGCTTGAATGTCATCTTGAACACTGTAGATCTCCTTGAATTGAACTTCTTAAGTTGAAAGAATTTCGTTACCGACTTTTTTGCTCAGACTTTTTCCACAACATATGTGTTTTTACATCTTAGTGACCCATATTTATAATTTTTTAGTATAAGCTTTTGTCATAATTACTTGATTGAAGAATACCATTTGATTGGTCATTCATGATTTGATAGTCATTTGATGCCCTTATTAGAAGACGTGATTTGGTTTACCAAAAAGTTAGTATTCACTTCCATAATTTGTAAGATGCGGTTTTATTCCCAAATTATTATAATTTGACAAATGATAATTATTCTAAAATATAATTCGTGTATCAATTTATATTAGATAATTTATAACTAACAAATATCATCAACAAGATGATGACAAAAATAAAATACATTGAACAAAGTATAAAAAAAACACATGTTTTACTTAGTTCGTCAAAACCCACATACCAACAAGAGTTTTCATTATTTTATTAATAGAAATTTTAAAGGAACATGAAAATATATATCCTTGAGTTTTATGCCCAAACTCAAGAAAAGAAGACATTTGTATAACAACTTAATAGTTATTAAAGAACACTCTCCTAACACATTTGCATTGCTTTCTAAAAGAAAAAAAAAACCAAGTGTTTCTTCGCACTTGTTACAATCAGACTCTCACAAGTTGTTATCCCTAGATGTCTACACTTTGCTTTTCATTTCTTGTCTTGGATTATTTTTCTCTTGACCATTGTATTTATCTCTACACTCAACCCCTCAATTGTAGAGCGACTGGATTACCATATTTATATCCCAGTTCGATTATCATTGACAATTGGCACCTTTGGTGTCCATTTACCAAGATGGTGGTTAAGAATATACACTTGACTTTTGTTTTACGTGAATATCACGATGGGAGAAAGGTTACTTGCAGTAGCATAACAAAGGGAGAAAGGTAAGTGAAAATCCATCTGCAACTATAATGCATGAACATAGTATTTCCTGCTTTATCGATACTAAATGCGATTCCTGTATTTTGATGGATGCACTATGGAAACATTGACGTTCATATGTTGCTTGGTTAATATTGGAGTGTGGTGATTAATGTTTAATTGATCATGTCATTCATTGGCATTTGCATGTACATGCAAATATATGAGCATTGTTAAGATAACACAATCACGACATAATTTTCTTTACAAAGAAAAGATTTTGGTTGGCCACTGCTAGTATTCCGAGGCATGCTTTTATGATATACATTAGGGTGCAGTGGGTGTTACTTCTCGGATGATCATAGGGGTTGACAAGGGGTGTGCCTCTGATGGTCACGAGGAGGCGGACCACTTGATTGTATCCTTATTGACACGTCAGGGGGGAGACTTCTGAGGGATCATTGGGGAAAACAGGGGGTGGACCTCAGGTGGTCCCAGGAGATGGCCCTAGGCGGTGTCAATTTGATTATGGCCATGTGATTTTTGATATTGTGTTGAGCTCTTTCTGGTGCATAGTAGTTGGGTTAGGGGCCCAAATGAAAGAAAATGATTTGAGTAAAATATTTGAGGCGTGAATTTACATTTTAGCATTGCATGTTGGAAAAGCATTGCTATTCTTGGGACATGCATGATTTTTACTTCCTCAGCTTTAGCTCATGTAGTTCATGCATTGCAGGTGAGCATGAGAATGCATGAGTCATTGGCTTACTGTGGAGTGCTGAAGCTTCTTCAGGTTTTGAGGATCATGGATATGGATGACGACCTGTCGAGCTTGTTTTTTGGTTCATTTTGGTTTTGCTTCTGTTGTGTTATATGTAGGAGCTCGTACCGTATATAACTTTTGAAACTCTATTGTAAATATATGTAAATAGTGTGCTGGTGTGAGTTCTGGGTTTGTACATCTAGTCATCGTGTTTACGTACAAACCGGGTTGACTGCCTTTTTGCTTAGAAATGATAAAATCTTCATTGCGGTATACAGGCTTTATTCCTTTGTTTGTTTGTTATTAAATTTACCAGTGAAAAAAAAATTACACGTTTTGAATAGAGTTTTTGGCCGAGTTGTGCTGTTTATATATTTTGTAGTAGTAGTAATAGGGGTGGGCATCACAAAGTGGTATCAGCGCCCGGCTACAGGTTATGTAGACTATCCATGTACATGAACTCAAAACTCATGGAGCACAACAATGCCAGTAAGTTTTATTTTATTATCTGATGCATTTTATGTTTCATGAGATTATATTGGCCATGTGCTATTAGGCTATCCTAAGACAATGTTTTAGTTATCGTAATAACTAGAGGTGAGAATAGTGGTGGGGATGGAAATCGAGGAAGGGAGACCCCTATACTAACTGGTGATCGAGATACTATCATAAATCGACTTATGGGGCTCATCCAGTGACAATCTGAATAAATTCAACAACTCATCTATCAGAAGGATATCACTGGAGAACAAAGAATAGAAATGAATCAACCACACCAAAGGATAGATTAAGTAGAGATAGTGGGGAAAAAGATTATGAAAGCTAAATCCACCAACCTTTGAAGATGCAAAGAGATCCCACAAAGCGTGAAGAGTCGCTTAAACTCTAGAGAATATGTTCAAGTACAACAGGTCCTGAAGAAGAGAGTTTTCATGTTCAAAGAAGAGAAACCTAACTTTCAACCACGTCAAGGACAACAACAATGGGAACAAATTAAGTGCCAAAAAGCTGATTAGAGTAAGGCAACCATAACACTACTTTTTACCCTAGGTGCTAGACTCAACATACTAGAAGTTTCTAGGTAAATACCGGGAGATGTTTTACGTGTGGGATGCCAGTGATGTGTGCCTAAATAGTCCAAATCTTATAGGACAAATACTTAACCAACCAAAGTATCTACTACCAGTAGAGCAGACGCAAAAGCGAATTCATCAGTGGATATAGGTAAACTTCTTATCTTTGACCCCCCAAAGTTTGTGTTATTTGATTCGGAAGCTACGCATTCATTTGTATCCATTGAGTCCTTGAGGAGACTGAGTAGGACACATGATGTAGCTAAAGTGAGTTACAATGTAATAATTCCCTCGGGAGATCTCAAACAGACTAACCAAATTTTGAGAGCTTGTTCTATTCTAACAAAAAAATAGAGAACTTTATGTTAATTTAACTATGTTAGCTATGAACGATGATGATTTTATTTTGGGTATGGATTGGTTGTCGAAGTATGGTGCTATAATTGATTGTTAGAAAAAGACAATGACATTTCAAACCCTAGGAGAAGATCTATTTACCTTCACTGGAATCGTGATCCGCTTAAGATTTCCAATAATATCAGCTCTAGAGATGCAACGTTTACTGCACGCTGGCTTGAAAGATACCTAGTAAGTGTCATGAGAATTGACGAACAACCCCAACCGACCCTTGATGAAGTTCCAATAGTGCGAGAATATACCGATGTATATCTAGATGATCTCCCCGAATTACTACCCGACCGTGTTGAGTTTGTTATTGACCTACTTCCAGGAACATCCCTAATCTCCAAAGCTCCATACCGCATGGATCCATTGGAATTGAAGGAATTGAAGACACAAATGCAGGAGTTGCTAGATAAAGGCTTCATTAGACTTAGCTTCTCACCATGGGGTGAGCGGGTCCTGTTCGTGCAATAGAAGGATGATACGATGAGATTGTGTATCAACTACCACGAATTGAACAAAGTTACAATTAAGAATAAATACCCATTACCTCGAATCGATGATTTGTTCGATCAACTTCAAGGTGCAACAGTATTTTCGAAGGTCGACTTGCGATCTGGGTACCATCAACTGAAAATCAAATAAGATAATATACCCAAGACAGCCTTCAGCACGAAGTATGAACACTATGAATTCTTGGTGATGCCATTTGGGTTGACTAACACCCAACAACCTTCATGAACTTGATGAATCGAGTATTTAAAGACTTTCTAGATGAATTCATTATTGTGTTTATCGATGATATCTTGATTTACTCTATAACAAAAGAAGAGCTCGTCGAACACTTGAGAATGGTATTAGTGGTCTTGAAAGAAAAGCAATTATATGTTAAATTCAAGAAATGTGAATTTTTGTTAGTTCGAGTAGTATTCTTGGGAAATATTGTGTCCGGAGCAGGAATCTCGGTTGATCCAAGTAAAGTATCGGCTATCAACAATTGGCCACAACCTACAAATTCTTCAGACGTACATAGCTTTCTGGGATTAACTAGCTACTATTGTCAATTTGTAGAAGGATTCTCCAAGATTGCTTCTCTTTTAACACAATTGACCGAGAAAAGTGTCGCATTCAAATGGATGGAGGCAAGCGAACAAAGTTTTCAAGAATCAAGAAGAGATTAACTTCAAAGACCTATTTTATCAATTCCATCAGGTACTGGAGGTTTGGTAGTTTATAGAGACGCGTCGAAGAATGGTCTAGGATGTGTATTGATGCAAAACAGTAAGGTGATTGCGTATGCATCTACACAATTGAAGGACTATGAAAAGAACTATCCTACACTTGACTTAGAGTTTGCTGCAGTGGTGTTTGCACTTAAGATATGGAGGCATTACCTATATGGGGAACGATGTGAGATCTACACAGATCACAAGAGTTTGAAATACTTCTTCACACAGAAGGAATTAAATATGCGACAACGACGGTGGTTAGAGCTAGTGAAGGACTACGAATGTGTAATCAATTATCACCCCGGTAAAGCCAATGTTGTACCAAACGCGTAGAGCCGGAAATCAACTCAAAGCAATGCCATTGCGATTCACATTATGAAACCAGAGTTAATGGATCTCCAAAAAATGAACGTGGAGATTGTATCGTTGGGTTCCATTGAAGCTAAGTTAGCAACATTAACACTCCGACCGACGTTACTTGATCGAATTCAACAAGAACAACAAGGTGATGATTACTATGTTAAAGTGAAGAAAGATATATCCTCGGGATTGTCTTCTGATCTCAAGATATCTGAGTATGGAGTACTTTGATTTAAAGAACGATTATACGTGCCCAATAGGGATACTCTTCGAGAGAAAGTTCTAGCAGAAGCGCATTCAACGCCATATTCTGGAGATCCAGGAGCTACTAAAATGTACAGAGATTTGAAGATGCATTACTGGTGGCCAGGCATGAATGTTTAATTTGTCAACAAATAAAGGCGGAACACAAAAGGTCAGCTGGAAAATTTACAACCTCTGCCTATTCCAAAATGGAAATGGGAAAGGATCACTATGGATTTTGTGATAGGTTTGCCCAAAACTGTCAAGGGACACGATGCTATTTGGGTGATCATAGATAGATTAACCCAATCCAATCATTTTATTCCTATTTGTTCTACCTATTCCATAGACCGATACTCACAACTTTATATGCAGGAAGTGGTTAGACTTCACGGCGTGCCACTATATATTGTTTCAGATAGAGACTCTAGATTCTTATCTAATTTTTGGAAGTGTTTACAGAAGGCGCTAGGAACACGACTGTCGTTTAGTACTGCTTATCATCCTCAAACCAACGGGCAATCAGAACGAACAATACAAACTTTAGAAGATATGCTTAGAGCCTACGTTCTAGATTTCCAATGACAATGGAGTAAATATCTCCCTTCGATAGAATTCTCCTATAACAATAGCTATCAAGCCACAATCGGGATGGCTCCCTATGAAGCATTGTATGGTAGAAAGTGTAGATCGTTGGTTCATTGGGACGAGGTTGGCGAAATGAAGCTTTTAGGTCCAGACCTGGTTCGAGAAATGACAGAAGCTGCAATGCAAATTCGGCAGAGAATGGAAACTGCTCAGAGTCGATAGAGAATTATTCAGATCAAAGAAGAAAAATGCTAGAATTCTCCGTAGGAGACCAAGTATTTCTGAAGGTGGCACCAATGAAAGGAGTAATGTGATTTGGAAAGAAAGGAAAGCTCAGTCCTAGGTACATTGGTCTGTTTCATATTACTGAAAGAATCGGCGATGTTACCTATAGACTCGACTTACCCGCGTCAATGGCTCAAGTGCATAATGTTTTTCACGTATCCATGTTGAGAAAATACATTTCAAACCCATCTCATATTTTAAAACGCGAACCAATTAAATTAAAATCCGACTTGAGCTACGAAGAAATATCTTTGAAGATTTTATCACGAGAAGTAAAGACGTTAAGAAATAAGGAAATTCCATTGGTTAAATTACTTTGGAGGAATCAATACGTAGAGGAAGCTACATGGAAAAGAGAAGACGAGATGAGGGCTAAGTATCCTAATCTATTTCGGTAAATCAAATTTCAAGGACGAAATTTGTATAAGGGAGGATGTAATATCCGAACCTCTCACTACTCACTAGACCAATATAGTTCTTGCATTACATGTTTGTCATGTATTGTTAATTTGCATATATAATAATGTTTGCATTGTTTACTTTATTTTATATGCGAGGATTAATTAACTCTCATCTTGTGTTAATGGATAGATTAATAATTTGAGTAGTTAATCATACCTATGATAATTATATTGATGTATTAAACTATTAGATATTACTAGAAAATATGTGGTAGAATTAGAAGTACGTGAGTTATATGATTACACGTGGTAAATTTAAAAGTGAGAGGTATCATCAATATGTGTATCGGGGATTATAATATGCAATATTGTTACATAAAATGACGAATATAGTTTTGTAAAAAAAAGTCATGTATTTCATATGTATAAACGTATATATAATATATATATATATATGTGACTAAACCCATATTAAGTATGTAACTTAAATGTATATAATCTAATATATAAGATATAGTACAATCAGAATATATATATAGTGATATATAAATATAACCTATCTGAATATATATATATATATATAGGTTATTAGAGGGTATGTGAGTGCATGTAAACACCATATATCCACTTGTCACCACCTCAAGTCTTCAGAGGTATAAAGTATATGAGTTTCCAATTTACATTAATTAAATAAAGCACACAAATCACACATATACAAATTATGATAAACATCTTATATTCCACCGCCTTGTGCTAACGGAGGATAAAAGAAAATAAAAGATAATCTCTCAACTTTACAATATACATGCACGTTGAAAAAAGAAAGGAAGTAGATCGGCGAATAAGGTTAAGGTAAGTGTCTCAAACACTTTAAAGTTCACATAATTGATTTTTTTGAACGCCTGGCCATATTCATATTAATCCCTCACAAATGGGTTTCCTAGTTAATATTGCAAATCTTCCCTTCTTATCTCTACGCTCTTGACAAAGGCTGATAGAAATTGAGAATCAGAGGTAACACACAAATTTATATATAGTCATGCTTATAGGCAGATTATATTATATTATATGGCCAAATTGCAAAATATACCCAGTAACTTTTAAGTAGTGGCAAAAGAGGACTATATTTTGTTTAAGTGGCAATTTATGCCTTGGACAATTCTGCCCTTATGGCCCAATAGCAAATTAGGTCCTTTATCTTTCAAAGGTAGCAATTATAGTCCTATAACTTTCAAAATTTAGCAATTTCAATCTTTTCATACCCCGCTATTTTCCAAAAACCCCAATTTCAAGGATTATGAAAATTTACATTTTCTGATACCTATTCCGTTCGTGGCATTGTTACACCTACTTAGATCCAGTCTCTATTCGGAGGTTTTAAGTGGATCATGTCGGGTTTCACTATAAACTCAATAGGACATACTTCGTAAATGCTTCATAATTCAAAATCGATTTGGACTAAAGTGTTTAGATAAAATGGATATAGTCCATTACGACCATATCAGGCCCAACATGCTTCCGTAAAATTAATAAATCCCTTAAAATTCATACCTTCTTTGACCGAAACAGCACCGGGTTAAATGGTTCGCAACACCACCAGTCGGAAAATTATTGCCCCCAGATCGTTTGACAAACAAAATGGCTCCTCACTGTTCAACCTCACCCTTAGGGAAGATGATCTGCAAGTTATCCGACTCCTTCAAAGAATCGTTCAAAGACACCTTGGTTCGTTTCCTACTCCAGGCGTATAAGTAATTCTTAAACGGGATGAATTAATAGAACATTATGAACACATGTTGAAGCAGAAAGCCTCTTTTTATTAAGAACTTATAGAAATATTTATTACATTAGTAATCTCCTTTTGGGAGGAGAATACTGGTTTAGCCTCTCATAGATGAGGCTTGCACTCGAAAACACATAAAATTTTGAAAACTAAAACACTCAAAATATTACAAACTTTTCACTCAGACTTTATTATAAGAAAACTAAGGAAAATGTTCGATGTCCTCAGCTTCCTTCAAATCCGCATTTTATAGAGGTAAGTCCCAGGACTTCAAAGGCGGACTTCAAATCTTGCGATATATATGACGTCCATCCGCTTACGTCATATCCCACATTATTGCCTCGCCACCGGTTTTTCTTTTTCTCCCGCGTGACTCAAATTTCCATGTGATGTTTGTCGGGGAATCTTTTAAAAATTTGGTTTACGTGGTCCCCGAGGATAACGCGTCTTGTGAGCTGGGCCCTTATCCTTTCCAGCTGCATGATCTTGTCGGTCGGGTTTGGGTCGGAATCCTTTCCCAAACTCGGGTTCCTTCTGTTCGGGGCATGCTTGACAGATCCGGTCGATCCAACGGCCAACATGCGCCATGTTACAGAATTTCCGGTAAGTTTCTTTGCTGGCCGGAATCTTGTTCTCCCAGAGAATTTTTCTTTTGGTCTCGAAGAGTTCCTCTGCAAATCCTGTGGTTGATCCAGTCATCGAATTCAAAAGGAAAGATCCATTTGTCGAATTTTGGAAGAACTTGAATGGATATTTGACCTTGTCCATTTCCGTTAGACAAACCCAAAGACCCCATGCTCGTCTGGTAGAAGCTTCGTCTTCAGAAAATGCTCCTACTAACACTGGTCCTTCTTCCGGTGAAGCTGCCTTAATGTATTTTAAAGCATTTCCATCCGGTCTTCTTAGCTTGATGAAATGAAAAGCTTCATTAAAGCCTTTCTTCGCTGGTTCAGGAGCTGCACTGATAAAATACAGTTCCAAAATATCTCCTCTGGCCAAGTGTGGATTATTGGCCCAGGTCTCGTAAACTGCTTCCCCAATCCATTTAGGTAATTTTGAAATTTCTGAAATCCTGGTGACACGGTATAGATTGAAGCTAAAGCTCCAAAAGTATACCATTCTTGTACTTCATTTGGATGACTTCCTGGTTTCATCCAAACTCTGGGATACTTGCCTGAGATATCAACCATTGTTTTCTCTGGGTTAATACCTTGTCTTGTAACTAGTTTCTCCCATTGCCGTTGATATACCTGCATAGGAGAAATCTTATTCTCGTCAGTTTGAACCTTAGATTTGCCTGTCTGTGGCCTAAGATTCAACTCTCCCTCTTTTACCCCGCAGTGCCGGGTTGACTTGAAGACTCGGGTTGTGACACCGGAGCTTCAACATTCGCTGATTTGTACACCTCGGGGATGCATCACCCGCAACACTTGTGATTATGGTACTTGAATCCATAACCTCCGGGTTAGAGCCCCGTACTCTCTCGGCCCCTTTTTGCACCGTAGGAGATGCGGCTGGAAGAGAGGCCTTTGCATCTAAGAACAATTGTCCTTGAGCGAACCGACATGCTCGTATTTGACTAGAAATGGATTTGTCACCTGTTGAAGTCGCCCAAGAACTTCGCATTGAGACATAACGTCCCAAAATCTCGTTCTAGACTCTCCAGGTTTTCCCGAGATGTCTTACTCGTTTAAGGACCTCGTCAAAGCAACGCGTCCTTCCATCTCGTGTCAAGAAATCTGCAAGAATATTTTCATGAGATTTTATAATGACAATATCATAATCATAATATTGACATTCAACTTGCCATCTAAGTAATCGAGCCTTTTCTCGTTTTGATTCAATTTTGTTTTTCGAAAAGCCTTGACACTTGAATTATCAATTTTTAAAGTAAACTTTTTAGCCAAGAAAAATAGAGGCCATTTTTTAAAAGCCTTTCGATCGCAAAGAATTCTTTCTCGTTAATATGCCACCGAGTTGCTTCACTAGGGGTGAATAAACCGCAGATATCGCATGGCACTTCCTCGTTTGGTGTGACTTTCGTAAGAATCACGCCCACCAATCATCACCGCATCCGTGTAAAGAACCGATTCGTCCTCGTCTTGGGAATTGCAAGCTTTGGAAGCTTTTTACAAACTTTTTAAGTTGCTTAATTCCTTCTTGATGTTCATCTTTCCATTTGAATATCGCATCTTTTTTAAGCAATGGGCTAAACACCTTTACTCGTAGTATGCCGATTGTTAATGAACATCCAAACAAAATTAACAACTCCAAGAAAACTCAAGTTGCTTCTTGTCTTTCAGGTGTATCCGAAATCCTCATCTTTTCCACAATATGATTCTCAGAGAATAATTCCAGATTCATCGATTTCAATTCCGAGGAATTCAATCTGTCTTGTTGCAATTACCGCCTTCTTTTCCGAAAGCACTAATCCTTCTTTGTGACAAACATCCGAAAATATTTTCAAATGTTTGAGATGCTCATTCATGTTCTTTGAAGCGATAAGAATATCATCAATGTATACGAACATGAAGTCAAATAATCCTTGAAAAGATTATCCATCTTTCTTTGATATATTTGGGGTGCGTTAGCCAATCCCATAGGCATCACGCTTCCAAATATAGTGTCCCCGTGGTGTAGAGAAAGTCAGAAACTTCTTACTTTCTTCCTCCATCTTAATCTGGTAGAATCCAGACTTGCAATCGAACTTTGAGAATATCTTGGCCCCTTTGATGCAGTCAACTAGATGTTCTCTACTTGGGATATAGTATCCGTCGAACTCCAAAATGTTATTAATCCCTTTGTAGTTAATAACAAGTCTTGCTTTCCTCTTTTGATTTCTCCATGGTTTCGACTAAGAATCCTGGATCGCCGTATGGAGAAACTCCTGGTGAAATTAACTTAAGGTCAAGATGTTCCTTAAGTATCTTCTGCATATCCTTACGATCCTCCTGGGTTCATAAGGATTGGTTTGAATCTTACGAACTCGAACTCCTTTCCGGTTTAACCTTTAAGTATGCTTTGAGCTCATTCTTATCCCACCATGTCAAAGGATCTTCATTGTAATTCCTTTGGATCTTCTTCTTAATGTCCTCGAGTGATATTTGTTCCTCCAGGGTCACGCCACTCGCCTCTCCATTAGACTCATCCATAATTCTGCAATGGCTTCTAGAGTTACTCGTTCTTCTCCTTGTACCCTGAATGAGTACAAATTATTATCCCATATCTTCTGATCCTTTTGAATGGAACCAAATTGTCTATAGGATAATAAAGCTTCACCAAATTTCCTTCGATCCGCCATTTTTGGATTTCGAAGTTTGGCTTCATCACCACGCTTCGCGAAAATTAATAGGCATTTTTCTCAGAAAATGCTTCCCGATCATTTGACAATGATCTTATGATCACATAATGTTGTGAAAATAAGTCTTCTTGTCTCATTCTCCTGTGTGAATCGCTTGAATGTTTGTAGGAAATTGTTTCCTAGCAAAACATCTGCACCTGTATCATGGAAATAGATTGGTGACGTTTTCACTTTGTACCATGGGGTACCGCCTGCGCCTCCGATCATGATTTCTGCTTGTTTAATTCCCTGTTAAGGATAAGAATCCTTTTAGAGAAATCTCTTCCTGTAATAGCTGGTAAATCTTTTCCAATTTCTTTAGGAAAAACATCCGACTTTGCAGTACATATCCCGGCACCTGAATCAATATAGGCGGTGAAATACTCGGCCTTGTATTCAGCATATAACATTCCGATAAAATGTATATGGAGAATGGACTAGTGGTCATCTGATTCTGTATCTTTTATTAGCCACTGTGAACTCCTTTTCGTCTTGTAATCTTTCCCAAGGTTTGTGATCCTCAAGAAAATCAATTCCCAGTATTAATTGTTCTGGGATTATTCCTGCAACTCCTGTGATAGTAAGCTCAATTTCTCCTATCTTCAGGCTTCCTTGATACCTTCCAACTATTGGTTGTTGGAGATAATATAGAACATCACAAGGAAAAATATTATCCTTTTGAGTGATGTCGAATATTACTTCAACTTCTCGCCATCCTTCTGGACATTTAAGCTCTCCTGCTGTTTTGAAAACATATGGGATACGCTGAACTGTACGTGGTCTCTTTTCTTCCCAACGGCTGCTACTCGTCATTCTGTCTTGTTGGAAAGACATCCTTCTGGGCTCAACTCTGAGACTTCGACTTTTGTTGAAGACTGATTGATCTTGTATTTTCATATCGATCTCCTTGATGGTTGGAGACTCAATAATCTCTGGTAAAACCACCCTGGCAAAGTCCTCGAAGATTCTTGGGACTTCAATAAATTCCTTTCTCAAGAATACTTCTGAATGATGTGTATTCGAGAGAGCATATGATATCTTGTATGTGATCGAGTAGGGTCTGTTCCCTTCTTTCATCAACTCGACTCTTTTGAAATCTTGATGAAGGGTTAGGACTCTACTAAAATCTCGATCTCCCGTTTGTATGCAATTCTAGGATAGACATTAAATGCTAATTTCCCAAAGATACAAATTTCCTCAGAATCCGCTCCAAGGCATGAATCCTTGAGGTTTAAGATTCGCTTGTCAAATATAGCCGATTGAGTGGCGAATCTATTCCTTCTTTGAATGTTGCTTTAATAATGACTCTTATGGCTCCAATATGAATCCATGAGACTCGTATTTGCAACTTCTCTTTAACTCGCTTTTGATCTCCTGGATTTCTCTAATAGGGACCAACCGCATCTCGATCGTGTTCCTGGTAAACTCCATCGAATGGAAAATTCTCCGGTTGTTACCCTGGATAATTTGGTGTTTTCTATTATGAAAGCCAATCTTATCCAAAGCCTTTTCCATCGCTCCAATTGTAAATCCATCATAGATTTGAAGCTTTGGATCTTCCTTCATAATTCTCAAAAGAGTCTTATCGATATCAGTAGTGTGAGAGAGAGAATCCTTGACATATCCTCCCCGACCGTCCTGTTGAAGAATTTCTTCTTCACTCGATTCTCGAGCCGGATTCACTTCCATCATCGAAATATATCTCTTCTTCATAGATGCTTTCATCCGAGGGAATATCCTCAAATTGATACACCCGTATTAAATCCCGATAATAGACACTTCTTCGATTTCTCGGTATAGCCTCGAACTCCTCGACTGTTTTGATTGTCCGGGCAACTGCTGAGATATGCCCTCTTGCTCCGCATGTCCAAAAGGCCAATTACATCTTTGAAACTTTCATTAGCTCGTGTGAGCACGCCCGAAAGTTCTTCTCCTGGATTTCTCACGTACTTGCTTGATTAGAACCTCGATGATGAGGCTCTACTCCTTGGTATCGGGTCTTTGCCCCGATTTATAACTTCGGGCTTTTTGTTTTGACCAGAACCTTCTTCTAGTCTCCATGAAGACCTGCTTCTATTGTCTTTGCTTCCTCACCGCGTTCATCTTTAAATCTATAATACCTAATCCTCGAAGGATTCTCGCCAGTCATGTAGATCTTTAAGATTCATCTTTTCAATATCCATCTTTTTTAATTTTTGATGGATTTTCCTTTGATTAGAGCAATGAGCTTTTCCTCATCTCATCTTTTTCGTATAACTTCTGTTAGTTTCCTTTTGGTGTAAATAGGTACTGTCCCAAAATCAATACGTTTCCTTTCTCCTGATGAACTCGGCCCCTCCGTGTTCTTGACTCGTTTCAATATCATGAAGGAGTTCAAGAGTTTCCTTCGATATTTTACCATCGTCTCCATCTTGTTTTGGATCCCGATGAACTTGTCTTTGGTAGATGAATATGACAGCTTGCCATAATTCTCGCACCGTCTTCCTGGACTTCTCTAAGATCTTCGGAGAACTTAGATTTTTTCGAAGTATCTCGTTCCACTCCCGTACTCCATCGGAATCATTGTTCGATGGGAATTTTCATGAACCGTTTCTTGAAGGTTCATCAAGTGAACATATAAGGTCCGTTAAGCATCCAATCGCCTATAATATTCTCGCTCGCATTTTGCATTGCTTAAGGTTTCCCGTCGGCTCGCCTGTTCCTTTTCTTCATGTTGGTATTCCCAATATGAAACCTGGTCAAGGTGTTCTTGTGCATACATCGTCAATATTTGACGATATGTCCCGTAAGGGTACATCTCGGACATCGGTCCGGACATAATCTCGGAGTAATTTCTCCTCACCAATTGTTAATTACATAAATATAATAAATTTAACTAAAAGTTCTAAATAAACCTAGGCTCTGATACCATTTTACGCAAACACTTAGTCAAATTAGCAATATGTATGAATAAGGGTATAATTGATATTATGGAAATATTCAATTATCCCATTGGACCAATTTTGCAACAATTCAAAACTTATAGGACATAATTTGCTTAAGTAAAAACTTATAGGACCAATTTTGCCAAACTTTATAAACTTACAGGGTATATTTTGCCAACTTGATACTTACTGCCCTAAAATGCCATCTACAAGAAGTTACAGGGCATCTTTTGCAATTAAGCCTATATTATATATTTAAAACATCCCAATTAGATATCAGAATTAATATATATATATATCTATATGTATATATATACCTTTAATTGTGTCAAAAAGATTAAATGAAGAATTTAATAGAAAACATGATATATAATTTTTTGAAACCTAATACTGGCTATCCATATTAATTAGGCAATTCAAGATATAATTGAAATAAAGTTAACATGCTTGCTAGGAGTTTGATTAAGTTAGATGGTATGTTTCAATTGGCTTAGTCATCGTCCACCTAAGTTTAAGGTTTAGGATTTTCATGATATTGGTAATAACAAGAACTGATGATGTGAAAGTATAAATTCATCTTATATTTTACAGATTATCTTACATCTAGTGTAGGAAGACAAAAAGACAAGTTAGTTTACTTGCAGTAGCATAACAAAGGGAGAAAGGTAACTGAAAATCCATCTGCAACTACAATGCCTGAACATAGTATTTTCTGCTTTATCGATACTAAAAACGATTCCTGTATTTTGATGGATGCACTATGGAAACCTTGACGTTCATATGTTGCTTGGTTAATATTGGAGTATGGTGATTATTATTTCATTGAGCATGTCATTCATTGGCATTTGCATGTGCATGCAAATATATGAGCATTGTTGAGATGACGCATGCACGACATAATTTTCTTTACAAAGAAAAGATTTTGGTTGGCCACTGCTAGTGTTCCGAGGCATGTGAGGCATGCTTTTATGATATATTTTAGGGTGCAGTGGGTGTTACTTCTTGGAGGATCATAGGGGTTGACAGGGGATGTGCCTCTGATGGTTACGAGGATGAGGATCACTTGACTGTATCCTTATTGACACGTCAGGGGGAAGACTCCTGAGGGATCATTGGGGAAGACAAGGGGTGGACCTCAGGTGGTCCCAGGAGATGGCCCTAGGCGGTGTCAATTTGATTATGGCCATGTGATTTTTGATATTGTGTTGAGCTCTTTCCAGTGCATAGTAGTTGGGTCAGTGGCCCAAATGAAAGAAAATAATTTGAGTAAAACATTTTGAGGCATGAATTTACATTTTAGCATTGCATGTTGAAAAAGCATTGCTATTCTTTGGACATGAATGATTTTTACTTCCTAAGCTTTAGCTCATGTAGTTCATGTATTGCAGGTGAGCATGAGAATGCCTGAGTCATTATCTTACTGTGCAGTGCTGAAGCTTCTTCAGGTTTTGAGGATCATGGATATGGATTGTTCGACTACTAAACACCTATAAAAGTCTAACAATCCTCGCAACAGAACGAGATCAATTGTAGGGTAGCAAGTTAACCACAAGTCGTCTTTCAAGGAAGACTTAATCAGCAAATAATTATTATGAACACAATTGACAGAAAATAAAACCTAAACACTCTAACCAAATTTATGATTTTAATATACTAAAGGAAAACAATTAAAAAGATAAAATTAAACTAAACACGATTAAACTTGGGAAAAAAAGATTTGGAAGAAAGTCTAGGATTTCGGAATCATCTCATCAAACTTGCAAGCAGAATATCAACTAATTGATCATGCTGGTAACAAATACAACAATCATGTAAAAATAAGGCCTAGATCTGATAACTCAGGTATTCACAGATTAGGGCTATCCCAACATAATTTTCTATTTTCATTAAGCCCAGGGTTAGATAATACATCTCTGATTCATCTCTAACCCCCTGAATAAATTTAGTCCAGTAATAATATCTTCGATCGATCTCAATTATTCCCCCAAAATAATCAAAAGTTGATCAGACAATCAATTATCAAAAAAAACAATTTATTCAGGAAAATAAATCAATTAATCAATATTCATGCTTGTTTGTTTGAATCAAATCATCCTAATCCTAGAACAAGGAAATTAGTTCATGCTTGGGGATGGAGTCATAATCTCAATTGAAGGAAAGAAAACAATCATAAACATAATCATGCAACAATAATAATCACCCAACAATTGAAATTAGACAAAAGAGATGAAGAAGTCTTACTCTTTGATTAAGAAGCAAAATAACTTCAAGGGGAAGAACCCAAACAATCTCAATGTTGAAAAGCAAGAGAAAAATACCAAAAACTAAAGTCTAGGAGTGCTAAGAATGAAGGTGTATCGAAAATAAGGGCTCCCCAAGTCCTATTTATAAGCCTAGAATCATAAACAAGCTGGAAGAGCCAAAAAATGAATAAAAATTGCGAATTTCTTGTTAAGCAAGTCTCCGTGCGCGCCCACAAGACGGGTGCCGCTGTACACAAGACTCTTGCGCCTGCGGCCATGCCGATGCCGATGGTCTGTGGCGTCCGTGCACCCTCGAAACATCAGAATTTGCTCTCGTAGTCTTATTATGAATTGTAGATCTATCTCTTAGATTTCCATGGCCACTTGAATTACCTCAATATCAATTTTCTAGAGAGAGTTATGGCCAAAATACCAAGACGTGTCATTTCCGAGATTTCGACATATTATTTTGATTTGTACATGATTTTAACCTATCTAAACGTCTTCATTTGCATTTCGTAGCAGACATAGACATTGTAGAACTTTGTCTTATCTTTCCAATGGTTTATTAATCATGTCAATTAGGCTTCGGATGTGAACGTTATGTCTAAAATACGATGACTGCCGCAGTTGCGCGAAATGACTTTTTTAACGTTTTTTGCTCCAAAACTTGTTTTTTCCACAAAAACCTAAAAAATAATAAAATAACACGACATAATACTAAAACATGCAAATGTAAAATAAAACACGCCAAAAATATGTATGAATCATCACACAAAACACATACAAAAACATGCAAAACAACTCTCCCACACTTAGCCTTTTGCTTGTCCTCAAGCAAATAATAATGGCAATAAACCCAACAAGGAATATTATATCCAATTTGAGAATCAGTTAATCCATAACACCATGTTCCATCTACCTCGGATTATTCCTCATCGATCCCCAACCTTGACAATAAACTCATTCGGCTAAAGTTAAACATCAATCAAAGTGTTTTGCCTTCCTTACTAAATTTCAAATTTGTGTCAAAAGTTGCAACCCTTTTTACTCACACAACAAATCACGCAATTCCTAGCCATGCCCCTTTTTTTTTGCTAGAACTCCCGAGATATTATTCCACTAGGTATAAACTTCGGATATTTTCCAAAGGCTCCTAGGGTGGTTTCCCATACTCATGTTTGAGTCACCGGTTTACGTAAAAGTCAAACATGGGGCTCATGAATGCTCCTAGTTACTAAGCAACTCAACCAGCGGAGTATAATCTCGATTGTTCCATTTTTATTTATTTATTTATTTTTATATAGCTCTATAATGCTTTTTTTATAGCTATATAATGCATTTTTTTCCCGCAAGGCTAGCAATTTTGTGTACACACAAATCAAAATAGGGTTTTAACTTAATTCACATCAATTTAATCTCGTAATTCAAGCCCCACAACTCGGACTATTGTTTAACCGTCACCTAATTCGTGCACCACAAAGACTAATTCACGACTTAGTCAAATCCTACGTATCAAGTTCACAAAGTCATTTCATATTTGAAACTCAAATTAATACATCTATTTCAAGCTGACTAAACAACACTATTATTAAACTTGGGATAATCACTAGGCAAAGTAAAAGCATAGCCACATACAATCATCATATTTTATCAATGACTAATCATCCCCCCACACTTAAATCACGCAATGACCTCAATGCGTAAAAGTAAAAGAGAAGGAAAAAGATACATCCCTGAAAAATGCAAGATCAATAAATGACACCATAGTCATATCTGCCTACAAATCTGCAAAACCAATGTGAAGGGAACACACAACACATGCAAATTCACATGAAGGGAAAAAAATGCTTGGGTTGCCTCCCAAGAAGTGATCTTTTAACGTCATTAGCTTGACGATATCAACTAAGAAAATCATGGCGGGTCATCGAGCAAGACCTTTTTGACGACCTTGGAATTTTTATCTGGTTGAATTTCATTATGTTCCTGCCATAAGATATCTTTCACAGCAAAATCGGCAGATCCAACAATAAAATTATCATGTAAGGCACAAGCAGGACAACGAGCTATAACAAAAATTGAAAACGTTATAGTTTTCCCAAGATATTCATACTTAGTTTTCTATTTTTGACATATATCATAGTATTAATGGTGGCCATAAATGATCTACCCAACAATATAGTGTGATCTTTAGTATTACCTTTATCCTTCCCCATATCCAACAAAACAAAATTCATGAGAATTTTAAGACCATCTACTTGGACCAAAATATCGTCAACAATGCCTTTAGGATACCTAAGGGATCTATCAGCAAGTTACAAACATAAGCTGGTGGACTTCAATTTTCCTAAAATTAATTGTTTAAATATAGAGTAAGGCATAAGGTTAACTCCCACTCCGAGATCAAGCATACCTTCGACTTTCTTACCATTCCCAAAAGCAATATTAATAATGAAACTGCCTGGATCTTGTTGCTTTGGGAGTGGACTTGGGGATGGAGTAGAAGGTTTGTAGGGATTATAAATTATGTGTAAGGACGATCCCTTACTTACCTCTTTATCCGTTCTTGGTTCTCTTGCATCTTCTTCTTTTTTCGCTTTAGCAACACCTACGGGGTTAGACGAGATAGTAGAATATGGAAACTCAATTTTATTATCATAATTCTCATCAATTTCAAGATTAGTGATGGCTTGAGCTCACGTTGGTTGACTATATAACGTGTCCTTTTTGACAAGATGTTAAGCTATCTCACCAACTTGCGTAGCCAATTGGCCGACTTGAGTCTCAATTCTCTTAAAAGAGGCTTCCAAGGATTCAAACCGTATGTTATTCCACTCTTGTGTTTGCTGACTAACTTGAATAAAAGAAATCAAGCTCTCTTCTAATGTGGGTGGTGATAGTTGCTCTTTATTAATTGACATTCCTGGTGCTTGTATAAACAACACTAGAAAAATAGATCAAACGCAACTGACAAAAGAAACCTAAACAATAAACAAAAAAGAATCCTAATCTAAAAACACGAAAAAATAAACACAATAATTATTAAGCCTAGAGCCTTCCCCGACAATGGTGCCAAAATTTTGTCCGACCGCTAAACACCTATAAAAGTCTAACAATCCTCGCAACAGAACGAGATCAATTGTAGGGTAGCAAGCTAACCACAAGTCGTCTTTCAAGGAAGACTTAGTCGACAAATAATTATTATGCAACACAATTGACAGAAAATAAAACATAAATACTCTAACCAAATTTATGATGTAAATAAACTAAAGGAAAACAATTAAAAAGATAAAATTAAACTAAACACGATTAAACTTAGGAAAAAAAGATTTGGAAGAAAGTCTAGGATTTCGGAATCATCTCATCAAACTTGCAAGCAGAATATCAACTAATTGATCACGCGGGTAACAAATACAACAATCATGTAAAAATAAGGCCTAGATCTGATGACTCGCGTATTCATAGATTAGGGCTATCCCAACATAATTTGCTATTTTCATTAAGCCAAGAGTTAGATAATACATTTCTGATTCATATCTAAGCCCCTGAATAAATTTAGTCCAGGAATAATATCTTTGATTGATCTCAATTATTCCCCCAAAATAATCAAAAGTTGATCAGACAATCAATTATCAAATAATGAATTTTATTCAGGAAATCAAATCAATTAATCAATACTCATGATTGTTTGTTTGAATCAAATCATCCTAATCCTAGAACAAGGAAATTAGTTCATGCTTGGGGATGGAATAATATTCTCAATTTAAGGAAAGAAAATAATCATAAACATAATCATGCAACAATAATAATCACACAACAATTGAAATTAGACAAAAGAGATGAAGAAGTCTTACTCTTTGATTAAGAAGCAAAATAACTTCAAGGAGAAGAACACAAACAATCCCAATGATAAAAAGCAAGAGAAAAATACCAAAAACTAAAGTCCAGAAGTGCTAAGAATGAAGGTGTATCGAAAATAAGGGCTCTCCAAGTCCTATTTATAACCTAGATTCCTAAACAAGGTGGAATAGCCAAAACACGAATAAAAATCGTGAATTTCTTATTCAGCAAGTCTCCGTCTTGGGCGCGACGATGCTGCACGCACGCGCACTCTTCTTGCGCCCTGCAGCCTCTGGCTGCTGCCATGAGTGAGCGCCGTCCGCGCACCTTTGAAACATCAAAATTTGCTCTCGGTGTCTCTTATGAATTGTATCTCTATCTCTTAGCTTTCCATGGCCACTTGAATCACCTCAATATCAATTTTCTAGAGAGAGTTATGGCCAAAATACCAAGACGTGTCATTTCCGAGATTTTGACATATTATTTTGACTTGTACATGATTTTAAACCATCTAAACGTCTTCATTTGTATTTCGTAGCAACATAGACATTGTAGAACTTTGTCTCATCTTTCCAATGGTGTATGAATCATGTCAATTGGGCTTCGGGTGCGAACGTTATATCCAAAATATGATGACTGTCGCAGTTGCGTGAAATGACTTTTTTTTATCGTTTTTTGCTCCAAAACTTGTTTTTTCTACAAAAATCTAAAAAATAATAAAATAACACAACATAACACTAAAACATGCAAATGCAAAAAAAACACGCCAAAAATATGTATGAATCGTCACACAAAACACACACAAAAACATGCAAAACATGGAGGACGACCTATCGGGCTTGTTTTTGGGTTCATTTTAGTTTTGCTTCTGTTGTGTTATATATAGGAACTCGTACCGTATATAACTTTTGAAACTCTATTGTAAATAGATGTAAATAGTGTGCTTGTTTGAGTTATGGGTTTGTATATCTAGTCATCGTGTTTACGTACAAACAGGGTTGACTGCCTTTTTGCTTAAAAATGATAACATCTTCGTTGCGGTATACATGGTTTATTCCTTTGTTCATTTGTTATTAAATTTACCAGTGAAAAAAATTACACGTTTTAAGTATAGTTTTTGGCCGAGATGTGCTGTTTATATATTTTGTAGTAGTAGTAGTAGTAATAGGGGTGGGCGTCACAGCCACTTACCTTTTTTTATATATATTTTCAAATAAAATAGATAACTCGGGCAGAAGCAATAATGAAGTTTAAAATAAATTAATAAAAATAATTTTGAAATAAGCAACCTTAGAGTATTAGCTAAGATTGAAAATACATATTAATAATATTACAATAAATTAAGAGAGAGTACGTCGCATTTGTTTTGAATTTGAAAACCAGTCAACAATTCTAAAATTTAAATAACTAAAGTGTGAAATCTTCGGCTATCCCCAGCATGGGCAGCGCATCCACCCATTTAATCTAAAAATAGTTTGAATAATAGGGGTCAGTAACACATACTCAGTAGGGATTCTAATTGTCCAACTTAAATATATACTAGCATAATTTAACAAATTTAAGCACATATATTTTGCCATTGGCCGAAGCCACACATATACTTTGCCATTGGCCGAAGCCGTACTTTGCCATTTGGCCGAAGCCATCACATATACTTTGCCATTTGACCGAAGCCATCACATATACTTTGCCGTTGCCGAAACCACACATATACTTTGCCATTGGCCAAAGTCATCACATATACTTTGTCATTTCACATAAATAAACATAAATTAATCACATATAATATGCACATCAAGTTCAACAATCATAATCACATTGTCAAACATAGAATTCATAAAATTATACGTGTACATATTTAATAAAAATAATTAAACCTTGCACTTAAAAAGTGTAAAGAAAAATCCCAACCTCAAATGCAGTTGATAGTCGTACAAAGCTTGAAGTTAGAAAGCCTAAACGTCTAGTTCTTCATCACCTACAATAAATATTGGTATAATTAAGTGATTGAAAAATAAGTTTCAACTCTAATTCAAGGTACATGTGCTTATATAATAAGCTAGGGCTTCTAATGTGTGTGTTGGGAAATTTATTTTTAGATTTTGATGAATGTCATGTAAAACTTAGACTAGAAAGTTGGCACCACATTTTCTTTGTAATTTGCATTGTAATAGATAGGGTTGCTCGAGCTGAGCTAAGTCAGCTATGCCTAAATATGCAAGAAGACAACTGGAGACTAGAATGAAGACTCCACTGTGAGGCAGCTGAGTATGGCAAGGAAGAGAAGACAAGAACTCGATCGAGAAGTATCACCGAGATGCACAGTGAGAAGTGTCACAAGTCAACCCAAGATAGCCAAGTCTCAAGTTGAAGTGACAGATGAGTCATCCAATGGTTGGAAGTCGACTCAAGTCATCTCGGGAAGTTAAAGAACTGCAATGATCAAGTCAAGACAAACAATCGAAAAGGATCCGTTGCACGTAAGTCAAGAAAGTTACTTAAACAAGTAATACTTCCATACTTGCCTTTCTTAAAGTGCTCAGTCCCAGAAGCGTGCAAAAGGAATAAACTAATGGGAAGCACTACACCTGTGTTAAACTCGAAAAGTCAAGGTTCATTCAATACGAGGAAATGTCAATTTCAATGACTGCAACAAGACAAGCCAACGACCACAAATGTCTTTTGAAAATTAGCCTATCTCTTCAACGGGCAAATTTTCAAAAGAACACTTTAAAAGGCTGAGGAATCAATTTGAGAAAAAACACAGAGGTTACCTTGACTACGAACATTCAAGCTATCAATTGAGTTGTAACCTACAAAATATTCTCAAATCATTCAAGCTTAATCCTCAGACCAAAAACTTCGAAGGAAATCAATGCAACACCTACATGTGAAGGCAAGACGACCTCAATCGCTTGAAGAGGAAATATTTGAAGAATCAAGTCTACATTCCACAGAGGATTGTAGAAAAGGTTCAAGGTCGAACCAGTCTCAAGTTATTGGAGGGCTTCGTGATCAAATCCAAGAAGCTTGAGCAAGTGAGTTGTAGTAGCAAGGCAAAACCGCCTGAAGAAGTTCTGAGTCGGACGAGAAGCCACCGTGTGACCAAGGCATCTCCGATCGAGTCCCAAAGGATCAAGTCACCGTGTGTGATCAAGACTTGCATCCGGACCGATAACCACTTTGTACTCGATCAATACTTAGTGGATTCCTCCAGAGTTGGAGAAGAGAGGATTAGAAGAATTACCCCATCTTCGAACCTCTATAAACTTTATTGTGTCATTTACATTTCAAAGACTTCAATTCTCGCATATTATTTTATATCTGCTGATAAATTTGCTATCCAATTGATATTTAACAAAGTGCTAAAACCAAGTGTTAAAACAAACTTAAACCAAATTCAAGGGTGTTAAGTCTTCTCAAAAAACATATCACAACAGTTAAGCCTTAGACTAAGTAGTGAGTTATTTTATCAACAAATCGAGTCGAGTCTGTGAGTGGCTAACTCTGTTGGTTAACTAACTTAGTTGTCCATCAAGACTTAGTCAGAAGTATTAACTCAACTATTTTAAAAGGACTAAATCAAAAAGTTTGTAAAGTTTATTCAACCCCCCTTCTAAACCTTACTCTCACACCCCGGGACCTACAAGTGGTATCGAGCGGTTGGTTCAATGAGCCTTCCGCACCGGTTACTTGAACTAGACTCCAATCTTTCAAAGCTTGCTTTAGCACTTGATCTTTCAAAACTCTTTTATTCAAAGAAAAGTTATTATCATGGAAGCAAATTTGACACGCATCCCTATGTTCACAATTGAGGAATTTGATGATTGGAAAATTCGATGCAGCTCATCTATCAAAGATTACACGATGAAATGTGGATAGTAATAGAAGATGGGCCACCGCAAATTTTAAAAGTGAACACAACTGCAAGGAAGATCATTGCAGTGAAGGAGAAGAGGATGTTGCTCCCAGACCAGCTATGGTTGAAAAACCAAGAGCTAATGGACAAATGATGATAGAAAAAGATACAACTTAGACAACGTGGCCAAGGACATTCTTTACAAAACTTTGGACAAAGCCATGTTCAACAAAGTCAAATCATGCAAGACTGCAAAAGAAATCTGGGATAAGCTAACTTTGATTTGTGAAGGCTCTGAGCAAATCAAGGAAAATAAGCTATTTGTTGTTGTACAAAAATTTGAAAACTTTAAGATGCTTGCAGGAGAAACCTTGGATCAGCTGGATGCTAGATTCACTGAAATTACCAATGAACTGTCAGCACTTGGGAAAGAATATACACATAAAGAGATTTGTATAAAGATTCTAAGAAGTCTCCCAACTGAGTGGGAAATGAAAGTCATGGCCCTGAGACATTCTATGGACCTATCAAAAACATCCAACCATGAGTTATTCTCAGATCTCAAAGCCTATGAATTTGAGCTGAGAAGAAAAGAACAATAAGAGACAATTTGTGCCCAAAACAAATGCTCTAACATCGAAGATGGGAAGAGAGTTGAAGTCAAAGAAGTCATTGACCAAGAAGAGATTGCCCTGATGGTTAAAAGGTTCAACAAGTTATTCAACAAGAACTATAAAAGAGGCAAAGGTGAATCTTCCAGAAGACACTCAGCTCCCTCCAAGTCAAGGGAAGATAGGCCACCCAAGAGAGCAGAGCATCAAAAGATCGAATACCAAAGAACTGACAATCCAAGAATGGAAAGAGCTGATCAAAAAGTTGAGAGTCTATGCTGGAACTGCAGGCAACCCGATCACTATGCCATTGATTGCCCATATCCTGTAGTAAACAAATACAGGAATGAAGAGGAAAGAAAAGTCTTCAGAGAAAGAAGACAAGAAAAGAAAAAGGCAATGTTAGTTGCAGAGGTCACCGAGACAAAATGCAAGTCAAAAGACACACAAGCAGACTCGGAGAGTAGTGAATCTGACTACTCAAGTGACTCCGAAGAAGAAGCCTTGATATGTTTAATGGCCAAAGAACAAGACCGAACTGACCAAGAAGACGAGGTACATTCTAACTCATCTCACTTAGATTCCTAGTGATAGTGATTGTGACACACACACTTCATCACCCACTAATCTTTATGATTCATTAGGCAAAATGATGAAAGACTTTGAGCACATTAAGTCCTCACACACACTACTAAATGAGGAGAATAGCCAACTCAAAAGCCAAAACTCACAGCTGACTAAGGAGCTGAGTACTCTGAGTCACATAGCTGATGAGAATAAAGAAATAAAGGCTGAAAATGCTAAGTTAATAGCAGAGATAGCTGCTATAGAAAAGAGGGAAAATGACCTCAAAAATATGATTGCCTCATTCACTAAGGCATCTAAATCTTTGGATGATCTTATTATGAGCCAAAGAGAATGTGGAGATAAGACATGCTTATGATTTAATTCCTCTATGCTAAGTCAAGCTCCTAGAGTGATTTTGGAAAAAGGATCTTCAAGCAATGAAGCATCTCAAAATCCAAAACTCCAAATGATGCACACACATTCATTCCAAAGTACAATCACAACCAAACTGGCCTTGGTTATAAAGGAAAAGGAAAACAGCCAGTTGAGTATGCTGAGTGGACAGCTGAGAAGAAATCCACCGAGTTCCTCAAAGAAATTCCAAAACGTAAAAGTACTCAGTAAAGAAGAAACAGAGCTACCAAAAACCCCAGAAATTCTATAAAAGGAACACATATGATGGGAATGGTAGAAATTACCAAAGCCAAGCTGATTGGTACAATGTGGAAAATCAGCAAAGATCTACGGAATACATGCCTAGATGGCAAAGGCCTAGAACTCAGCAAAGGTTATTCCAAAGGCAAAAGAGCTATCCTCAGCACACATATGCACCCAAACACTACACACAGAGGTATCACAACTACCCAAGGAAGGCAATTGCTAAAACACACACACACGCATACAGACAAAAGAGACAGCTGTATGAACCCAAAACCCCCAAGCAATTTGCCAAAGTAAATTATGATTATGGCACAGATAGATGGCAACCTCTTAGAGTCAAATCATTTGGCTATAGGTTGGTTGGATCATCTTACAATACTAACCCCTCAGACCCGCACAAGTATGGGTACCTAAAACCTAATTTCTTGATTGCAGTTCAAGGAACAACAGAGTGCCAAGAACCTGGTACATGGATAGTGGCTGCCCCGGACACATGACAGAAACAAGAAAAATCTATCAAAATTCAAGGAGGTTAGAGGTGCAAAAGTTATATTTGGAGGGAATGAAGTTCCAGGAGAAATAAAAGGCATTGGATCCATAAAAAAAATGGATTAGAAATTACGGATGTTGCATATGTTGAAGGCCTCAATTTCAACTTACTAAGCATAAGTCAACTCTGACAAGGGCTATAATGTTGGATTCAATATGGGAGTGTGCCAAATCAAGAACATCAATCTAATGAAGTAGTGCTTAAAGGATGCGCATAAAAGAACATGTATGTGGTGGATTGGTCAACCGCAACACCAAGCACTTGTCTACTAGCAAAGAGCACAAATTAATCAAGTTGTTCAGTGGCACAAGAAGTCGAGTCACCTGAATTTCAAAACTATTAACAAACTTGCAAGAAGTAATCTTGTAAAGGACTTGTAGACAAGAAGGAGAGTTATGTGATGCATGCCGATGGGAAAACAGATCAAATCATCATTCAAAGAAAAGAGAGTCCATCTTCAACAAGAATATTGCACCTGTTACATATGGATCTATTTGGTCCAATGAACCAAATAAAGCATAAGCGGAAAGAAATACACCTTGGTGGTAGTAGATGATTACTCAAGATATACATGGACAATTTTCATGTGTAAGAAGAAAGAAACCTTGCGAAGCTACCACAAATGATGAAGAGAATTCAAAATGAGAAGAGTCAAACCATTATCAAGATTAGATCTCGGATGAGAACCGAGTTTGTCAATGGAATAATAACTCAAATTGTATTGAAAATGGTATTGCTCATGAACTATCTCGCAACAAGGACTCCACAAAGCAGAGAATGGAGCAGTAGAAAGAAGAACAAAAACTCTCAAAGAAGCGGCAAAGGACCATGTTAGTTAGCAAGCAGGTGGTCGCTAAAAGATTTTGGGTCAAGCAATAAATACATCATGCTATACTCAAAATAGATGCATGATAAAATGACAAATGACAAAGACTCCTATGAGATTTGGATAGGGAGAAAGCCAAATGTTGCATATTTTAAAATATTTGGATGCAAATGCTTCATCCACAATAATGGCAAAGACAATTTAAAGGCTTTTGATGCTAAAGTCGATGAAGGTATCTTCTTGGGATACTCAAATTTGAAAGTAAAGCCTATAGAGTACTCAACAAGAGGACAATGGTTACAGAAGAGTCCATCCATGTGGTGTTTGATGAACCCAAGGTAAATGAAGAAGACATTGAAGAGTTAGCTGACAAGCTGAATCAGCCAACCATGTAGAAGAGTCCCTATGTTGAAGCTAAAGCTGGAGCAAATAACCGAGATGAAGAAGAGATAGCTGAATCTCAAAGACAGACAATCTGCAGAAGTGATAATGAGAGAGCTTCTCAAGATAACACAAACAAAAGACGATCAATCCAACACTTACTCCAACCTGATGTGAGATGACTGAGAGACCATCCACAAGACCTAATCATTGGAGATGTAAGAGAAGGTGTAAGAACCAGATCCAGAGCTCAACAAGAAGCTATGTTCACTTGTTTTATCTCTCAAATAAAACCAAAAGATGTGTCACAAGCATTAGATGACACACATTGGATTCAAGCCATGCAAGAAGAGTTGAATCAGTTTGAAAGGAACAAGGTATGGGAATTGGTTCAAAGACCAACTCATCAAAATGTCATTGGTACAAAATGGGTCTTCAGAAACAAAATGAATGAAGAGGGTTCTGTGGTAAGAAACAAGGCAAGATTGGTAGCCAAAGGGTATTGCCAAGAAGAAGGAATAGATTTTGATGAAACTTTTGCCCCTGTTGCAAGATTAGAAGCAATAAGGATGTTTCTTGCCTATGCTGCACACAAGAATTTCTTTGTATATCAAATGGATGTAAAAAGTGCATTCCTGAATGGATTATTGGAAGAAGAAGTCTATGTTGAACAACCTCAAGGATTTGAACAGAAGACTCTTGGAGACAAGGTTTACAAGCTCAAGAAAGCTCTATATGGATTGAAACAGGCACCAAGAGCATGATATGATACATTATCACAATTTCTAACAGAGAACGGATTCACAAAAGGCAAAGTGGATAGAACACTCTTTAGAATTCAAGATGGAAAGAGTATACTGCTTGTTCAAATATATGTGGATGACATCATTTTTGGTTCCACAAACAAAGAGCTGTGTGATAAATTCTCAAACCTCATGCAAAGCAAATTTGAAATGAGCATGATGGGAGAGCTGACATTCTTCCTAGGACTTCAAGTAAAACAAATTGAAGGATGGAACCTTCATAAGTCGACAAAGTACACCGTAGAATTAATGAAGAAATTTGGTATGGAAGAGAAGTCTTCTCGAAAATACCAATGAATACATCACCAAAATGGATATGGATGCGGATGGCAAGCCGGGATCAAATAAGATACATAGCACTCATTGGATCACCGCACTATCTCACAAAGAAGTAGGCGGACATCACCTTTGTTGTAGGTGTATGTGCAAGATTTCAATCGCTCCTAAAGAAAGCCACATGATCGCAACCAAGAGAATATTGAGATATTTAAAAGGAAGCCAAGAAGTTGGCTTATGGTATCCAAAGGAAGGTGGATTCAAGCTAATTGGTTATTCAGATTCTGACTATGTTGGATGTAGAGTTGATAGAAAAGTACTTGTGTACATGTCAAATGCTTGGAAATAGGTTAATTTCATGGTTCAAAGAAGAAGCAAAACTCAATAGCCACATCCACAAAAGCGAGAATACATAGTCATGGGCAAACAAGTTGTGCCCAAGTCTTATGGATGAGACAAAGAATGAGAGACTATGAAGTTGAAGAAAAGGAAATTCCAATCATGTGTGATAACACAAGTGCAATTGCAATCACTCAAAATCCTGTGTTACACTCAAGAACAAAGCACATTGATGTCAGATACCATTTCATAAGAGACCATGTTGAAAAGAAGGACATCACTTTGGAATATATCTCAACCGATAAGCGAAGGCGATATATTCACAAAACCATTATGTGAATCAAGATTTGAAGAACTCAAGCATGAATTAGGGTTAATTGAGCTGAGTTGACACTCAGAAGACTCAAGGAAAAGAGATGGAACATGAAAATATGAAAAAAGAAAAGAGCGGAGATCTTGAAACAGCTAAGTGAATCAGCCGTATTGGAGAGTCAGCTGCAACGAGTTGGCTGACAGCTGAGTCACGATGTGAATGGAGAGAAGAAGAGTTGAATCAGCTAAGAAGCAAGCTGAGTCATTTATGAGCAAAGTGACAAAAACGCAGTCGTTTTTACTAAGCGGGAATGTTTTTTAAGAATGACGTCAGCATAATTATGACGTGTACAGTCAAAAGCTACATACCAAGCTTATGATTGGATATAAATGTTGCTGCATTAAATGCGAGAATTTAAATGTTAATCGGCGTGCAAAATCTGAGCCGTTGATCTTGATCAAATTTCAAAATCCGTCCCGCACGCCCCTTTCATAACCCATACATATACCATTTTGTCCGACTTTCTCTCACTTTACCAAAACCTGCTTCATCTCTCTCAAAAGCAAAGAAAGAAGTTTTTCTCTCAAAACCTTACAAACCTTCAAAGCTTATTTTCAAAGTTTCGTTCGGTAAATCTTCAAGAAATGGCATCTACTTACGATTTTGTCAAGATGGGAAAGCAAATCCACACGGGGTCTCACTGGATTTCGAAGGTCTAATCAAACAAGGGTCGACGAAACCCTTTGAAGAAAATAGCAGAGAAGTTGGAAAAATCGATCAAACCTTTTCTCACGATGGAGTTTCGGATGACCTACGTGGTAGAGGTCGTGCGCTTCTGTGATGTGAACGCTGAAGTTCACGATGAGGAGGGCATCAAGTCCTCTGTTCACGAGAGTGAAGTCAAAATCACTGCCAAGGATTTGGCGAGAGTACGCTTGCTACCGGCCAAGAAGGAGTGCCAAGAGATCTACGAAGCGGATGTAAATCGTCAGCTGCATGGAAGGAAGTAGCCAAACCTCGATCGTCTTTGCAAGGTTGTCTACACAAAATAAGAAGTCAAGAAGGAGGATTACCACAAGTTGTTAGACATTGTTGCCAAATGCATAGATATCAAGTTTGGAAGCTTTAATCAGCTGTCCAAAACCAAGTTGATCGTGATGGCTGCGATCATGGAGGAGAAAAAGGTGAACTGGTCTGAGTTTGTATACAGCAGACTCGCTGCGAATATTGGGAATAAATCCTTCAAGGAGGAGGTTCGTTTGGAGGATCTTTGGAATATGGCCTGGTGATTGGCCGGATGATGGAAGTGAAGGAGTCCTCTTCAACATGGAAAGGCATTCCATGTAAACAAGAAAATGTTCCGATCGAACCTTTCCTGAGCACGAAGAGAGCGTACGCCAAGAGGGCGATACGAGTGAGGGAGAATCACCGCCCTCGAAGAAACAAATTGTCTCCTCCTCTCCCCAGGAAGAAGGTTGCCCTATTGCACAAAGAAGATCACGCCCCTGCAAAGAAAGAAAAAGAAATCCGCACTTTGCCCCTGGCCGAGTCACCCGCCCGAGCACTGCATGGAGAAGGAATCCCAAATGCCTTCTCCAGATTATTAAGAAAAGGAGGACTAATAAGCCGAGAATGCCACCTCCTCGAAAAGACAATAAGCACGCCCCCCGCCGCCAAGACTCGGAGGAAACCGCATCCGAACCAGAAATTCCTCTCGTAAGGACCAAAAGGAGAAAACTCTTCAAGCGGTCGAGCTTGAGAAAATAGCCGAGTCGCCACTCACCGAAATAGATCATGCGAGACAACTGGAGAAGTAGAGTCTCCCGAAATTATTGGTGAAACAGCCAAATCTCATGAAGCCGATCAGCAGAGGCAAACTAAAGACACACAGTTTGTAGTCGAATACCGAGGCGCAAGAGAGTAGCCGACAAAGTCAACTCACCTCACCGACAGGGTCGTATCCCCGCCCGCGACGCGCTGCCGAGGATGTTGAGCAAAGAAAGTCTGCTACCTTCAATCCCCGAGAACGAGGGACATCAAGGAGATTATGATGAAGAAGATGATGACGTGATGATCCTATCCCCACCATATCCGGACATCCAAAATCATCTACGAGAATGGAGGAAGTGGAAGCCGAGTCGATCCAGGAATAGTTCCAAAGACCGGAGTTTATTGAAGAAGAAGAAGAAGCTCGTTGAATTTTCTCGGTTTGACCACAATGGTCCAAGCATCGGATGAAGAAAAAAAACTACATGATATCTTGCAAATCTTCAAAGACAAGGAGAAACAGAGATCGCGAGAGGAAGCTAAAGCTCGTGAGAAGGCCAAAGATTTGTCCCCTTATCGAACCACCGATCATACACATCCTCATCTTGACATCCTCTCGAGAGTGATGAGGATCTGGGACCGATCTTTGCTCGAGAAGAAATGGAAATGCAGAAGCCATGCGGGAATCTAGGGTCCTACATGAGCAACGGTTAATGGAAGGACCAGGGAATCTTCCAAATCACACCGGAGATTGATCCTATGGGAGTGGTGCGGCAATTGCAACCGTTGTTGCCGCCACCACTTCCCCGCTCACTCGATGAAGGCATTAAGGAACGGCAATGAAACCGGGAACTTGGGGACCCCAAATCGAGCCAACCCCTAATGAAGGTGTCTTACCACCGCCCCAACGGCTGAATACTCAAAGGAACAATCGGGAATTTGGAGACGAGTGACCCCAATCCAAGTCACTCACCTAGTGTGTCGGCCGAGGGGGAAACTCTCTCATCACTAGCTAGGTCGGAGAATGCTGCACCGACTCCACAACGAATCTCGGAGGCGAAGTAGAAATGGAAACACAAACAGATACACATCAAGTTGTCATCAAGAGGCTCAGGCGATTGAGACTGTCTCACCAAGTGCCAAATCGCTTGATGGCAATGACGCGCTTGGCAAAGCAGAGGCACGGGGGATCCGCCCGGGAGTTAACACTGGGCGATGAAAGTGCAATCCATGGAGTTGAGACTCAGGGATGCCACCTCAAGACCCTAAGGCGATTGAGTCTGTCGAAGGGATTGTCCAAGGCCTCGCTGCAGTTGAGATTGAAGGAGGTAGTGAAGGCCAACGAGAGGTTGAGACTTCCCGGGGTAAAGAGACGTAAGCCGTAAACATCCCTCCTACTATCATTGATCCATCTGAGAAGGAGATAAGTGCTCCTCACGATTCCCAAGACAATCCTGATGTAACATTTCTGGGATCTGAAGGTGAAGATGAAGCCGAGTCATCCCCATTGCAAATCCAACCGACTCACCGAGGATGTTCTTCCCAAAGACGAGTACGCCGTAATTCAAGGCGTCGCTCAAAAGTTCAATTTCGATGATGAGCCACCTCTCCAAATCTCATCATCTTCCGATGACACCACTAATACGGCCGAGACTGCATAACTCAACAGAAGCACCGCTTGAGACCGACGAAGCTGTTGAGACATTTGAGGCTCACCCAACCGGGTCTATACCACAAATGCACTCCCAAATAATCATCGCCAATCAATCAGCAGCACCCAAAGCTGCAGCAGCAGAATCAACGCAACCGGGCACATCACGGGCACGAGTTACCATTGAACATATTCCCGTTGTCCATGATGATCCGTTCGAAGAATCGTTCCCTTTCTCTCTGGAGCTACCTGATCGACAACGTTTCCATAAACTTGATCCCATCATTCCAACAGACACCATCGTCCCAGCAGATTTCGAATTTGACGCTGCTTGGCCGCCAGCTGAGACAGAGGTGATAGCTGAGGTTCGAGAAGTTTTCAAGGCCATATTTGTGGAGATAGAGAAGATGGAAAGGCACCAGGCCTCACTAGACATGAGACCGATAACCGAGATGCCAATCTTACTGCCGATCTGTGAGGAATAATTGTCAGGATCCGGGAATGGTGGCAACAACAACAGATAATGCGCGCGGAGCAAGTTCGATACTTCAGAACATTGTTCAATAAAATGCTAGTCTGAAGCGCTGATAATGTTGACATGAAAAGGAGGATGCAGAAAATATTGGAGAATGCATACCTCCTATACCACGTAAATGGAACTCGCTGCGTGAATTTCATCGCAAAGAGCTTCGCGCGGTGGAGAACATGGAGAAGAAATTCAGCCTCCTCTTGGCTGAATCAAGTAGGTGGCAAATGAATCGAAAGCCACTCGCTCCGAATTCCGTGCAAAGATACTCCGCAGAGATTCAAAACATAACTCGGCTATCGATCGCTTGGACTTCATGAATGTTGGCATGTTTCGGGGGTTCCTCTCTCCTTTGATGATGCCAAAAAGGGGAAGAGGAATACCTAAAGGCGTTAAAAGGATCGATCCTGAGAAAGAAGAAGGACACAAACAGTGAAGGAGAAGACAAATGAAGAACAAAAGAGAAAAAGAAAGGAAAATCTGTTGAGGGGAAGGTTCGAAAGATATGACATTGATGATTGCTAAAACCCTCAACAAGGATTTGTCATCACGATATCATCAAGAAACTCCCAAAGATGACTCGCGCTCCAACACTCTACAAGACCCATGGTGAAAAGAGAAAAATAGTAGAAGCGAGGGATGAAGGAGGTGGAAGGAAAGATGGATGCCCGAGTGATGGATATATTTGAAACAATATGGAGGCATTCCTACAGAAGAGACACTCGATGCCATTTCGTACGCTCGGAACCGAGCCGATCTGTTGATGAATTCAAGACGCCGCATCCAAGGATACTTCATGAACATGACCATGGCCCAAGCCTCGAGACTTGTATTGGGAAAAAGCCTCAAGCTATGTGAAGAAGTTGACAGCAGCGCTCGCTCTGATCACTCTGCTGGTCACTCAGCTGGGAAGAAGAAGGCCTTCGTACAATACACACCCAGAGGAAGAGGAAGAAGCAGTGGAGGAAGAGGTTTCAGACCTAGACCTCTACCCAAAAATATCGAATACATAGATCCAGGGAAGAAATAAGGGATCTATTGGGCTGGGTTTGACGAAGTAGCCAACCTGCAAGTGGCCAAGAACAATGTTGAGTATGTAAAGAGAATCGAGGAAGAGAATAAAAGACAAACTCAGTTGTGGGAAGAAAGACAAGAAAGAAAAATAAGAGATGAAGCTGCTAGAAAAACATATGAGAAAAAGAAGGCAGCTGAAGAAGAGAAGAAGAGAAAAAGGTCAGAAGAAGACAGAGCTGATGAGGAAAGAAGGAGGCAACGAAGGAGATGAAGTGTTGTTGTCCACCCCTTCATGTAATTTACTTTTGTAAATACATAAGTATGTAAGTCTTCTGTACATTAAATAAGAAATCTGTAATTTCTCTATTTTCTTTGCGTAGACATAGATGGTTGCTCGATACACTTTGTAAACAATTGTAAAAAGGACAAGAATGTTATGATCAATAAACAGATTGATTCTACGCATACATTCTCTCACATCGCACTATCTCAGTATGTATCTTTGACATTTACATTTTATGTATGCTTTAAGTTTTGGCATCATCAAAAAGGGGGAAATTGTTGGGAAATTTATTTTTAGATTTTGATGAATGCCATGTAAAACTTAGACTAGAAAGTTGGCATCCCATTTTCTTTGTAATTTGCATTGTAATAGATAGGCCGCTTTCGAGATGAGTTAAGTCGCTATGCCTAAATATGCAAGAAGACAACCGAGACTAGAATGAAGACTCCGCTATGAGGCAGCTGAGTATGGCAAGGAAGAGAAGACAAGAACTCGACTGGAGAAGTATCAGCTGAGATGCAGCTGTGAGAAGTGTCAGTAAAGTCAACCCAAGATAGCCAAGTCTCAAGTTGAAGTGACAGATGAGTCATCCAATTATTGGAAGTCGACTCAAGTCATCCGGGAAGTTAAAGAATCTGCAATGATCAAGTCAAGACAATCGAAAAGGATCCGTTGCCGTAAGTCAAGAAAGTTACTTAAACAAGTAATACTTCCATATCGCTTTCTTAAAGTGCTCAGTCCCTTTGAAGCGTGCAAAAGGAATAAACCAATGGGAAGCATTGCACTGTGTCGAACTCAAAAGTCAAGGTTCATTCAATACGAGGAAATGTCAATTTCAAGGACTGCAACAAGACAAGCCAACGACCACAAGTGTCTTTTGAAAATTAGCCTATCTCTTCAATGGGCAGATTTTCAAAAGAACACTATAAAAGGCTGAGGAATCAATTTGAGAAAAAACACAGAGGTTACCTTGACTACGAACATTCAAGCTATCAATTGAGTTGTAACCTACAAAATATTCTCAAATCATTCAAGCTTAATCCTCAGACCAAAAACTTCGAAGGAAAACAATCCAACACTTACCTGTGAAGGAAAGACGACCTCAATCAGTTGAAGAGGAAATATTTGAAGAATCAAAGGGGTCTACATTCCACGGAGGATTGTATAAAGGTTCAAGGTCGAACCAATCTCAAGTTATTGGAGGGCTTCGTGATCAAATCCAAGAAGCTTGAGCAAGTGAACTGTAGTAGCAAGGCAAACTGTGAAGAAGAAGCCGAGCCTCGGATGAGAAACCACCAGTGTGACCAAGGCATCTCCGATCGAGTCCCAAATGATCAAATCAGCTGTGTGATCAAGACTTGCATCTGGACTGATAACCACTTTGTACTCTGGTCAATACTTAGTGGATTCCTCCAGGAGTTGGAGAAGAGAGGATTAGAAGAATTACCCCATCTTCGAACCTCTATAAAATTTATTGTGTCATTTACATTTCAGCACTTCAATTCTGCATATTATTTTATATCTGCTGATAAATTTGCTATCCAATTGATATTTAACAAAGTGCTAAAATCAAGTGTTAAAACAAACTTAAACCAAATTCAAGGGTGTTAAGTCTTCCAATAAAACATATCACAGTTGAGTTAAGCCTTAGACTAAGCAGCTGAGTTATTCTATCAACAGCTCAGTCGAGTCTGTTGAGTGGCTAACTCTGTTGGTTAACTAACTTAGTTGTCCATCAAGGACTTAGCTGTGAAGTATTAACTCTGAACTATTTTAAAAGAACTAAATCGAAAAGTTGGTAAGGTTTATTCAACCCCCCCTTCTAAACCTTACCCCCGCGCCCCTTGGGACCTACAGGGTGAAATATAACCAAAAAAATAACTTATGGGGATTAAAAGAAAGAACACAAAAAATAAATTTATAATTCTGGACTTAATTGAAAAACTGTGGGGGTTAAATTAAAAAGTCCAGAAACTTGAATTTGGTTCCTAGGCTAAAATATAATTTCTGAAAATGTGAATTGGGTTTGGGGTTTTAGTTTAACTAAAACCTGAGACTAAATTGAAAGATATTGAAACTTTGATCTAGGGGAAAGAATTTAATTGAAAAGTCCCAGGGTTGAATTGAGAAGAACATAATTTCCAATAAGTCTAATATTTCATCAAATTCTCTAACACCAACCCCTGCACTTAAATCTGAAACTCATCTCCATCACCCCTGCCCATCGCTTATCCATTCTTCTTCCCCAATTTCGGCCAGCTACAGGCGGTGGCTCGTCCTCTCACTCCGGCGAGTCAACTCAACTAAACCAACACACAAAGCAATAGAAACCCATACACCTAGGTGCAAAAAGAAAAACACATCAAACACACACACACCCTCATTGTGTTGAACATACACATGCACACATACATCTCACAACACACATATACACCTCAAACACACACTTGCACTTAGATTAATAACACACGCACACACACATACATCTCACAACACACACTAGTACACCTAAACTCACACACATTCAAATACTCAATTTTTTTCTTTTCCGTCCATTCTATAGTAAGGGAAGAAGTGGCTTACTCTGTTGTGTTCTCAAGAATGGGAAAGTGGGAATAAATTTGCAGAATTTTCAGAGATGAAGAAAAATTATGTAAAACCATACGTTTGTATGTATATATATAATGAGGAACACAATCAAAGAAAAGCCCCTGATTATCTGGATTTTGAAAACTACTTAACAAGAATGAGACCGAGAGGAGAAAAGAGAAACGTTGGAGACGGAATATGGGAGAAAAGGAAGTGGGAAGTTTTCCAGTTTCAGAATCCTCTAAGTAAGGGATATAAACTTATCTAGATAGGTTTCAGGAAAAATCGGATAAAACTCCTGATAATATTTAAGTACATATATATATTTGAAGAATAAAATAGAATAATTAATAACATAGATGGTAAAGATAATAAAATAATTAATATATAATTAATGGATATTACAAATTTGGTGGAACTGGAGCTTACCTAAATCGATTCTGGTGAGTTTGACTAAATTTGGGTTTTGATAAATAAAAATATAGGACTGGACTAGAATGAGCTTGAATTTGAAGTGGGTTGATAGTGGACCAAAGATTATTATCTTGATATAATAAAAGAAGAAATATTACTACTAATAATAATACCAATTATAATATTAATAACAATATCAAAAAGATGATAGGACTCAAATTTAATAAATAAAATACATGATTTTAAAATCCAAAGAAATACTTATATGGGCTTAATGAAATGGATCTTTTTTAAAAAAATCATCGGGCCATTTGAATAGATAAATAAACCTAAAGATATCGGGCCAAATTTAAAAATCCCTAACTCCATAATTAACTGGTCCGAATATAAAAATTATGGGGTGTTACATCTATAGTTGCTCCTTCGTTGGATAAAATATTGAGGAAAATATTATCAGAAATGTCAAATTAAGTAGGTGGAATTACTAGCTATAGCCTATTTGTGTTAAAAAAACTCAGATATAATTTTCTCTCAACTTAAAATAAATTGTTATACAATAATATATACTTTATAAAAATATAAATCAACTACTTTCTTATTTTCACGAATGAATAAAATATTTAATACAATGTAATAATAATATTAGTAATAGCATTAACATATATTACAGATTTATTGGATCTCGAGCTTATTTAAATAGATTTTGAGTTTTGATAAAACAAAATATATGACTGGACCATTGAATGAGTTTGAATTAAATCAGATTGATGGTGACTGGACAATATTATCTTAATATAATAAAACAAGAATAATAGTTATAGTATTAGTAATAATAACATAAAAGACAATAAATATCAAATCATAAGCTGGGTATTACAATAATAATGAGCTTTAAAAAATAACGCATTCGGGCTATTATACATCAATTTGTATATTCATATATTTGGTAATTTATGATATTTATATAGTTTTTATTTGGGCTTAGCATATTTTTTTAATAATTATATTTAAATTGATTAAGTTCAATTAAAATTACTTATTTTGATTGAGAAAAGATCTAAAAATATGTATCCAAATTTCATATATCCATACACAATATTATATACATTTATGTATTAAGAAAATTAAGATTTACTTAATATGAAATTATATTGATAATAGTATTTTATATATAGAAAATTATTTTCTTATATATTAATGTACTTTTCATTTTAATAGAAATTATGTTTTTTATTTATCACCGAAATTTGATATTCAAGTTTGAAATTTGTACATTTGTAAATAGATATGAATTTATTTATTTGATAATTTTTTGATATGTGTGTATATATAAAAATAAAATAGTTTCTTTTTGAAATACTTAATCCCTTAAAATAACGTTGTTAAATATAAACCATGGTTTTTGTTTAATTTCTTTAATAATTTTGACAATTGTCTAGCTTTCTAAACCCCAAAAAATATTAGAATTTAAAATAATTCTACTATTAATTGTATGGAAAATACAATTTATTAAATATTCAGCATTGAGGTAGTCCAAAAAATCAACATTGGGTAGTTAAGTTTTTTCCAAACTTTTAGTTTCTTATAGGTAAACATATTCTATAAATTGATATAATTTATATTCACACAACCAAATATTTCGTATTTAAACAACTTTTTTATAATTTGTAATAATTTATTTTTTATTATTTGATTTATATTCAAAATAATTATTTTTATATTTTAAATACTTTTTTAAAATTTTAAACCTTTTGCCATCACTAGTTGTTTAAAACATAGATAACATAAATTTATATTTTGTAAAATAAAGAATGAGAACATGTTAAATTTGTAAAGATTCTTGGATTTAATTTTTAGACGGAAATAATATTTTTCATTATAAATAAAATTTTCATGCAATTTTGAGGTCCCAAGCAAAATTCCACGCATAATTAATATTTTTTGGTATGTTTTCTCGCGATTTAAATTGTATTTTCACGCATCGGACGATAATTTTTGGGTAATAAAATATTTTCATAAATAATTGTTTTCATCATAAATGAATTCTTCATGCAATTATGAGGTCCCACGCATAAATAATATTTTTTATATGTTTTCTCGAATAAAATTAATATCAATAATAGATAAATATAATATACATATTCGAAGAATGAGGATGGAACTGAAAATTCTCATTTAACTAGGAATGAGAAAGGGTACGGGGATATAAATATCATCCATATCGCATCCCCGGTTCTATATAAGCGGGGAATCCCATACTTGCTTCCATCCTCAATTAACTGGGGATTTCTTGTTCCACTCTATTCAGTTACCAACGGGATGGTTCGAGAATGTTGTCATCCTTAAATGCAGGATATATAATTTTATAGAATTATTAGAAAAAATATACCTATAACAGTATAAAACTGATTCCTCACATATATATACCCCGTGCATCGCACGTGTAAAAAACTAGTATCTCTTAATATTGCCTGCAAGCCATGGTTTCGTTTCTTTTATATTCTCAGTTGGGTGGTTCCATGAAAAATGAGATTGTTTATATTAACAAAAGTTATAATTTTCGTTGTTAAGGAGATTTTGGTTATTGACCAGTCGTCTTTTATCTTTCTTTAAATTTGATGTAAACTGGTTCAACCACTATTCTTAAAAAAAATGCATCCATTCATTCCATTCAATTGTTTGTTGATTTGACTGACTCGACTCTGAAGCAATTTAGGGAGACTAAGATTATTTAGGAAGACTAATAATACTTTTCAATGAAAGTGCTAATACTTTAGTGGGAAAAACTAATACTTTTAAGAGAATTTTAAATAATTTTCAAGGATAAATCTTATATTTATTGGGGACTACTAATACTTTTTACTAAAAAAAAACTAATATTCTTCATCAGAACTACTAATACTTTTTAAGAGAAAAAAGTAATACCTTTTCAGCGGAATTGCTAAATAACTTTTCGGTGAAAATCTAATACTTTTCAGATGACTACTAATACCTTTTAGCATGACTACTAAAATACTCTTCAGTAACTACCAGTACTTTTTAGGGGGACTACTAATATTTTTCAGGGAAGATTACCACAATCTCCATTGAAGATTACCACAATCTTTCTTGAAGATTACCACAATCTCCAACGGCACCTTGTGAAGATTGCCACAATCTTCAACCTTGAACAATACCAAATTCTTCAACACCTCAACAAGAAGATTACCACAATCTTCTTACACCTAACACCTAGATCACCCAAGTGTGTTCTTACCACAAGAACACTCACAAGGATATCTTGTGTTGAATGATAACCCAAAAATTCAATATTACAACTCGATAATGAATTATACAATTGAGTGAAAGTGTAATCAAGAATAGCCTAGACCTCAAGAATGTGAAAGTGAAAAGCTAGGCAAATTACAACAAGAAATAAGACAATGTAAGAACAAGTGTATTCTTGAGTGTATCTTGTTGTGTTGTAGTTTTCTCTCTTGTTGTGTTGCTTCAATTCTTCCTCTATTTATAGAAGATGTATTGTACATGATAGGCTCCTCTTGGGGACATGAATTCTGTAAAAAAATACCAAGACAATTGAAGAAAAGAGCTGTTAGAAATCAACCCCTCAAATTAAGGAAAAGTTGTCTGCAAACTCAACGGATAGTTTCTTTGTCAAACGAGGGGTTCGACCGTCGTGAGAGATAAGTTGAAATTGAAACTCTGCAATTTTTACACAGGGGACCGGTCGGAGGGGGTGCGACCGGTCGCCCTCATGTTGGACCGGTTGGGGGTAGTTAAAACATGAAATAGAGAAGACTGCACCTTGAGGGGGCTTCCCAGGCACCGATCGCCCTAGGGTCGATCGGTCGCCCCTACCGGCGACCAAGGTCGGTCGGCCGCCCCTCAAGTTTTCCTCCGTCCCTTTTTTGTTCCAAAACTCAACACAGGTACGGGTTGCCCTATAGGGCGACCGGTCGAGCCTGAAATATGAGTGTTGTCCAATTTTATATCGAAAATAAACTTCAAGAAATACTCCGAAAAATAGTAAAAACATTTTAGACCAATCGGGAGTATTAGGACAACATTCAGGGACATTGTTTTGATGTAAAAACACTTAACACAAAATCATATAAAAGCGTTGTCCAATTTTGTCGAAAATAGACTTGAAGAAATACTCTGGAAAATATTTAAAACCATTATAAACCATTTAGGAGTATTTGGACAACCTTTAAAAATATTGTTTTGGTATAAAAATAAAATTATCAAAATCATGATAAAACCATTTAACAAACAATCTCCCCCTTTTTGATGATTACAAACCAAAATAATTCAACAAGGTCGATTTTGAAAGCAAAACAATTTTGAGAGGCGATATTGAAAACAAAACAAGTTTTCTGGTAAAAAATAAATATCCGTTGAGAGCGACAATATTCCGCGCAATATAAACACAAGGAAGGGAGTAGAGATATTCAAACACATATAGCAAATGCTCCCCCTATCAACATGCACAACAAGAGTAATAGAAGCAATTTAACCAAAAGCTAAAGGCTTAGCTTTTCAATATTGAGCTTAAGTATCAATAACTTAAAAGCTCCCCCTGTCAAAGAGACATCATTAGAAACATATATAAGTCCATACTACAACCAATGGACCAAGAATCATACACAACCATAAAACACTAAGTGGACTAAATATGATCCACAACTTATGGCTTTATGAAGCCATAGCTTATAGCTTCTTTTCGTTAAGCTTATCTTAGCTTCTTTGAGCTAAAGAGCTCATAACCTGTTTCTCCCCCTTTGGAATCATCAAAAAGAATGTTAGCACGATAAACACATCATATATTCATATCAAGTTGCGCAACTAAACCGATGTATCGAATGATTTGAACATTGAAGCTTATAAACCAAATAGGAGGGAAAAGTCGATCATACGACTTGTAGAAGCTTATGAAAACTCATTTGATTTGCAAAACATGATCTCTATAAGCATATAAGACATTTAAAAGCAAGAGAATCATGTAGGTGATGAATTTTTTCATTGAAACGTTTTATCGAACACTTGGCGGGCGTCAAAAAATTAAGACGATATATATAGCCTTTGTAAATGTAATCAAGCCAAGTTTTTCATCACCAAATGCAATTTAACAAATATCA
The DNA here is from genome assembly GCA_016081115.2 of Rehmannia glutinosa. Taxonomy (NCBI): domain Eukaryota; kingdom Viridiplantae; phylum Streptophyta; class Magnoliopsida; order Lamiales; family Orobanchaceae; genus Rehmannia; species Rehmannia glutinosa. The sequence continues at coordinate 105,696 of JABTTQ020002745.1, read as the reverse complement.
TGCATCAACAATCAATAAGCTCATCACAAATATATATGAATTGCATAAAGAAAAATACATATAAGCCACAAACTCAAGGATTCAACCCAATTGAGTTAAAGAAAGTGAAATTCTTACCATTCAATCGGTAAAGATGAGCATCAATGATGATAACCGAGCTAGGTAGTCCCCAAAAATATATAATTCATGCATCAAAACTCATTTGAAGTGAATTCTGTGTGAAAATTGCAAAGGGGACGAAAAATGAACCAAAAAACAAAAATTGCTCGTCTGGAAAACAGAACCATTTTAAGCCAAAATTTCACCAAGGACGATCGGTCAGGGGCAGGGCGACCGGTCGACGGCTTAGGCGACCGGTCGGCCTTGCCCCAGTCAGCCCAGTGGTTCATTTCTGTTTTGAAAATCCGAAATTTGATCCAAAAATCCGATTTTTAGCCCCTAAGTTTTAAAACGTGCAAAATGCAAATGTATACCTCATTCAATATACATTATGTCATAATCAAGCTCGAAATGAGGTAAAATACTCAGCGGTTAATGATTAAAAAGTCCGCGAGTTATCCTTGAGACGGAATTTAAACACATCTCAAGTTTTTGTTAAAATTGCAATCCCTTAACAAATATATCGAATCTCAATGTGTTTAGTTCAATTATGACGAACCATATTTTGAAAAATAAAATTTACACCGGACTTGTTATCCCTAAAAATAATAACGTTTTAAAACTTTGGATGAACAAGTCATAAGAAGAAGTGCCTTACAAGTATTTGAAAATTTCTTTTAACGGCACTTTAAAGAGATTCGTTGGGATTGTTTTAAGTCGAGCATATAGACATAAGGCATATAGAATGTCGAGTCTAAGGAGTAATAAACGAATAAACATACCTCAAATTCGTTTGTCAATCAACATGCCTACCTCAGCCTTTGTCAATTTTCACATTTGTGGCCATATAGGTTGAAATGGTTCTTTCTTCTTCAATGCCTCACTTCTTCTTTTGAGTGTGGAATATAATCACCTTATTGGCATTGTTGAACTTGAATTCCAATGATCAAATTTGAGCTTCCCTCATCATGATCATCTTAGGTTCACCTTGCATTGACTTGGAAAAATATCTTGCACAAATATTCATTAGTAGCACCAAAAATATTATCAACATAAATTTGCACAAGTAAACAACCTTGCCTTTTTACAAAACAAGAAGTGTAGTATCAACTTTACCTTTTGTAAAATTATTTTGCAAAAATAGCTAAGTCTATCAAACCATATACGGGGTACTTGTATCAACCGTACAAGACCTTTTTATAAAAATCATTTGGCCTAAAAATTTGAAACTCCGATAGACTTCTATTTGAATAAAACCATTTAGAAAATTGGATTTAACATCCATTTGGTAAAGCTTGAAATTTTCTCAAAACAAGAATGGGCAAGTAAAGTGCAAATAACTTCTAAATGTGCTATGAGTGCAAATATTACAACAAAATCATTACCTTCTTCTTGACAATATCATTGAGCTACTAACTTTGTCTTGTTCATCAAACTTGTTGCGAAATATCACAAATTTCTGCAAAATCTTAACAAGATATTTTGCACACGAGCATAGTAATATCGAATAATAGATACACTATTTTAAGCACCACATACTATGCATCATCAAGAGTCTAATAAATCATTCAAGTTCAAATAAGTTTAAGAAAGCTACATAAGGTCTCTTTTGAAATTAGACAATAAGAGAGCACATAGTTGAGACCTCATTTACAAGAATCATATGAACAAGAGGTTTGACATAAGTATCCAAGAATAGTGGCATTTATATGTGTAATAAAATGCATAACTTTGTAGATCAATTGTTTTATCAACAAAATATAATCATTTACAACTCTTGGATAAAACAAGCTATGTCAAATAATGTCTTTTCAAAAATCAAAACATCCTCTTAATGGCACTTGTATAAGCACATAGGCATATGACAAAAAATTATCGAGTCTATAAGATAAATACCAATGATGAGCGTACCTCGATAGTTAAAACATCTCTTTGAAGAGAATGACGAAATATATATCCTACATATATCTTTAAACAACTCTAGCACAAAGCAACATGATACAAGTGTAGGATAAAAACAATGTATGTCATAAGTATGCTTGTGCCAAGAGAATCCATAAGAGATTATAAAACACAATAGATAAAGCAAATGCTCAAGAGTTTTTAAAAACATCATGCAAGGTCTTCTTTTAAAAAAAATTTGAAACTCACAAATATATTAAAGACCTAAATTTTTAAGAAATATGAAAACCCATTTTGCAATTTAGACACATATAAAAACATGCACAAAGAAAACAAGATGCATATTTAAATAGGGAGATACGGTTTACCAATTTCGCCATTTCCATGGGTTGTGCCGTTCCCATTGTTGATGGTATCTTCCCTTTTGAAAGTCATTTTGTTGATGATAACTCTTCCTATTGCTCCATTTCCAAGGATTATGTCCTCCCTATTGTTGATAATGTCTCTCTCTTGGTAATTTACTTTGTTGAAAATGTTTTCTCCTTCTTTGATCAAATGAGATGTTCATTTAATGTCTCCTTGGCGGCATGAATTTTCTTCGATTATTAATCCGCCGGGTACCTAAAATGACATTGTTTTGTGGTACCCTCAAGTTTTTGGGTCCTTTGGGATTAGTCTTGAGACTTTTAGGTCTCCAACAATAATTAGAGCTATTTCTAGCCCGACAAGTATTTACCGTATGACCCTTCTTACCGCAATAAAAGCAAGTAACATCACTAATATGCATAGGAACTCGATTCCTTTTCATATGATTTATACCATTAGGCTCATGATCAAGTTTACTCTTCAAATTATCACAATCATAAACATTCACAACATTGGGCAATTTATTGGTACTCAAGTTGGATTTTGATAAATCATTTTTCATGCAATTAATATCCTCAACAAGAGTACTATTTTGTTTTTCAAGGTTTCTAACCTTGTCAAGTGTGGTGGTGTGAGCACATGATAGTGATTCATAGGAAGTAAATAAACTATCCTTTTCATTTTTCAAAACATTGAATTCCTTTTTCAAATTTTTGTACTTAACAAGTAAATTTTGGAATTTATTTTGAAGATCATCAAAATCATTTTGCAAATCACTATAATCATTTTGAATAACAATATCATAGGAAGTAGAGGGTTTAAGACATACATCGTTTTCTTCTTTGATGCCCATAAAACATTGTTCGACTACTTCATGGTTGGAAGTTGTAAAAGGTTTGTTCCTTAGATTTGAACTTGTATCCCTTTGAGAAGTAGATGCTTTTGTTTGACTCCTTTCATTAGCATATACTCCATAGATGGCTTCTAATTTTTGCCATACTTCATGTGCCGATCGAATTCCTACAATATGTTCATATTCCAAATTAGTAAATAAACAATACAAAATATTGAGAGCTTTACCGTTTAAGGAGATGTTTTCTTCTCTTCATCATTGAGCTCTTTGAAGCCTTTGGAGGTGTGTGGTGTGTCTTTCATCGGAATGGATTCTCCATTTATGACGATGTTCCAAATATCGAACCCGCAACCTTGTAAATAACATTCCATTCTTTCTTTCCAAAATATAAAATTTTTGGAATCAAATAGTGGTGGCTTGGTGGTGGAGGTGCCGGAAAGTTGAGCTTCGTTCGTAGCCGACGATCGTTCCTCTTCACTCGCGATGTGAAACGAGCTTCCCAAAGAGTTTGGCTTTGATACCACTTGTAAGTCCAAGCGGCTACGATAATCTAGAGGGGGGTGAATAGATTATCTCCATCTTTTCGATTTTACCCTCTTTTTCGAACCGAAAGCTCAAACACAATAATAAAGGTGCGGAATGTAAACAACACACGACGATTTATAGAGGTTCAACCCACCTAGGGTCTAATCCTCTACCACCCCAGTATATCCGGGATGAATTTCAAAAAGAAAAAAGATTTTATTAATTACCAAAATTAATACAACACCAACTTACAACAACACCTTGAAGAGCACCACACTCTTCTTCAACACCACCTTTGAGATTACCACAATCTCTCTTGAAGATTACCACAATCTCCAATGGCACCTTGTGAAGATTACCACAATCTTCAACCTTGAACAATACCAAATTCTTCAATACCTCAACAAGAAGATTACCACAATCTTCTTACACCTAACACCTAGATCACCCAAGTGTGTTCTTACCACAAGAACACTCACAAGGATATCTTGTGTTGAATGATAACCCTAAAATTCAATATTACAACTCGATAATGAATTATACAATTGAGTGAAAGTGTAATCAAGAATAGCCTAGACCTCAAGAATGTGAAAGTGAATAGCTAGGCAAATTACAACAAGAAATAAGACAATGTAAGAACAAGTGTATTCTTGAGTGTATCTTGTTGTGTTGTAGTTTTCTCTCTTGTTGTGTTGCTTCAATTCTTCCTCTATTTATAGAAGATGTCTTGTACATGATAGGCTCCTCTTGGGGACATGAATTCTGTAAAAAATACCAAGACAATTGAAGAAAAGAGCTGTTAGAAATCAACCCCTCAAATTAAGGAAAAATTGTCTCGCAAACTCAACGGATAGTTTCTTTGTCAAACGAGGGGTTCGACCGTCACAAGAGAGATAAGTTGAAATTGAAAACTCTGCAATTTTTACACAGGGGGACCGGTCGGAGGGGGGTGTGACCGGTCGCCCTCATGTTGGACCGGTTGGGGGTAGTTAAAACATGAAACAGAGAAGACTGCACCTTGAGGGGGCTTCCCAGGCACCGGTCGCCCTAGGGTCGACCGGTCACCCCCCTCAAGTTTTCCTCCATCCCTTTTTTTGTTCCAAAACTCAACACAGGTACGGGTTGCCCTATAGGGCGACAACTGTGACGCCTGAAACATGAGTGTTGTCCAATTTTATATCGAAAATAAACTTCAAGAAATACTCCGAAAAATAGTAAAAACATTTTAGACCAATCGGGAGTATTAGGACAACATTCAGGGACATTGTTTTGATGTAAAAACACTTGACATAAAATCATATAAAAGCGTTGTCCAATTTTGTCGAAAATAGACTTGAAGAAATACTCTGGAAAATATTTAAAACCATTATAAATCATTTAGGAGTATTTGGACAACCTTTAAAAACATTGTTTTGGTATAAAAACAAAATCATCAAAATCATGATAAAACCATTTAACAAACATATCCTATATTACAAAAATATCATCGCTCTAGAATATTAGAAAAATGTATAACCCCAGAATATTAAAAAAATATTACCGCCTAATATTTAAAAAATGCCATTTAGTTTGGATTTAAGATCGGTCTAATGGATATTGACCTCATGATGACATAAGTATTTGCCATAAGATCGGTCTCTGGTGAGTCCATATAATTTAAATAAGTACGTGAGACCAAATCTGGAGGGTTGACCTCTTCTTTTTAACGATGCATATTTAATTGATTTTTATTTTAGTTTTATTTAATTAATGGTTGTTAAGAATACGTAGGCAATTTTGTTTGAATATCAGTAAAAAATGGGAGTTATTTTTGGTAATGCCCGTTAACATTCCGGATTTTTTGGGATTTGTTTGAAACTGTATCTCTGACCTTATCAACTGTGAGAAATATGTGGCTTATTAACGACAAATATGTTGCTTATTGAAGACAAATATGTTGTTTCTTTTTTGGATATGTTTGAAACCGTATCTCTGAAATTCTCTCTTTCCTTTCACAGTCAAACTTGCAATTAATATTGGCGCATTCCGCTGTGTGAAATATGTTGCTTATTAAGGACAAATACATTGCTTATTTAGGCAGACAATGTTGCAACCACAAACTATTCCCTTCGATTTGTCTTGTTATATATATGTAATTATGTTGCTTATTTATGTCAATTATGTTGCTTATCAAGGACAAATATGTTGTTTATTTAAATGATAAATGTTGCTAAGTAATTATCTGCTTTTTTATGTGGACTGTGTTGCTTATTGAAGATAATTATTTTGCTTATTTAAGTAGACAATGTTGCTAAGATGGGTGCAAATCTGTTGATTTAAATAGGTCATATGTCTTGTATATATGTATTTTTGTTGCTTTTTTATGTCAATCATTGTGTTATTATTGATGACAAATATGTTGCTTAGACATTGTATATTTGTTGCTTACAAATATTACGTAATTTTGCTATGGTTTTAGATGGTAAGATAATATCTATACTATTGTGTGTAACTTCCCTAATTTCATGGGATACGATTGATTGATTTGGACTAATATACCCCTTTTATCAATTTAATTAGGTATATTTATATATTTTAAGCATAATTATTATTAGTCATTGAAATTTGCTGATCTGTGGTCCAGATCTGGTCTTACGTACTTACGTAATACATTGATCTCATATAATCCTTTCTCGTATACATGTGTATGTATTCTTATATAAAACATATCGAAAACAGTAAAAGCAGTGTAGGTCTGACTTACCATAAGACTTGACATTTTTCACCCTGAGTCATGGGAATCTACGAAACCGTCGGGCCATCGTATCACTGTCTGAACGCCCACAAGCCGTAAATCTTCAAAACAATAACATGAAACCCCAAATGAAAAAACACAAAAATTGGGTTTGGGGCAAAACTAGATAGTAGATGAAGTGTAAGTAGACGAAACCAGGTCTTCAAATGTCGTGCATGCATTTTGTCGCACCTATTTCCTTCTCTGCATGCACCCACGCCTTTTCTCTCTCCTCCCCACTCTCTCTCTCTAAACATATAGATACAAGTCCATAAATCTGTTATACAGGCTCACGCATCTTCAATTTGATTTTATTTTATTCAATTTGATTTAAAGTCTGACATTTGCGGAATTGGCCACCGACCGCCGCCGTTGTTTTCTTCACTTTTTCTTTTTAATTTTTATTGTTAGTCTCAGTATAAATCCAAGGTTTTCAAGAACTTAATTGGTATCAGCAATTGGGCACATGGGTTTTGTTTTGGTTTAAGGATTTTCGCATGCGAACGTTGCATTTGATAGATTTGAACAAGGTGAGTAAAAAAGATGTTTTTTTTTTATTTGTGAAATTACTGAAAAAATCTCAATTTGAGATGGAACAGTTCTCTTATTTTGTGATTTAATGTCATGGAATTTATTGATTTTTATTCAATTTTATTGATCTGGGTCAACAAGATTTAGTTGATTGGTTTTTAGGGTTTTTGATTGATGATTTATGTTTGGGGTTTTATTGGAATTCTTCAGTCAAATAATTGAGTTTTGCGAGAAATGGGGTCGAAGAATTGCATGAATGAGCTGTGCCGTGCAACGACGTCGTCCGAGTGGAAGAAAGGTTGGATCTTGAAATCAGGTGGATTTGCTTCGCTTTGTTACAACTGCGGGTAATTTCTTGAATTCCAATTCTGGCCTTGTTCAATTGATGCTCTTCATCATCGATGCGTGTTTGATTTTCATTTTGAGAAGGGCAGTTTGGGGATGTGCAATTTGGATTCCTAAAATATCGCTACACTGGAGATGGTTTTCGTTTTGTTATCATGAATAGCTTCTTTGTTACTGCCACTTGAATTTTTTTTTTCTATTTTTAGGACAACCCCTTTTCCCCCCACACAGGGGCGGAGCTAGACCCGAAATATTGGGGGGGCTGAAAATTTTTGGGGGGGCTAAATCAATAAAAAATAAATATTTAGTACTAAAAATTAATATTTAAAAATAAAATATACCTATAAAAAATTAAAATTTCAAAAATTTTGGGGGGGCTAAAGCCCCCCCAATCATAGGGGAGAATACGCCCCTGCCCCCACATTGCTGATTTGGTTACGTGGCATTTTGCCAATCTTATATTTTGTAATTTTTTTTAAAACGACTGCATTTTTAAAGCGATTAAAGGTGAACTGATGCAAACTTATAGAGTTATAGTTAGCAATGGACTATTCTGATCAGCTCAATGAAATGCTTATTAATTGTGATATGAGAAGTCAAATGGTGTAATGTTATTGTAGCTCTTCAATAACTGGCTTAAGAATTTCAGATGGTTACGCCTTTTTGTGTATTATCTCCGAAAAACAGAAAAATACAATTTTCATCCAATGAATTTCCATGCCATTCTAATTTCTTTGCATTGTTTCTGCTGTCAGCGAGAAGAAACAGGTAAAAGATGGTATGACTTTCAAGGTTTGCTATGAGCTCCATTATCCTGAACTAAGAAAAAGTATTTTATTTTTTTGCTCGAATGAATCATAAGAATAACACATATCTACCATTCTTGTACATTAATGCTATATTCTCTCCTTTTGGTTGTTGCATTGAAGTCTGCATTAGTTTATTTTACAATGATCAAGTTTTATTGCTCAATGAGTTTCTAGTGTTATTGGCTCTAATATGTTACATTTTGCATGACAACATTTCATCTGCTTTCTGATAACTCGTAATTGGAACTTCTTTGAATTATTTTCACTTATTTTTTCTGGTCTTCTGCCATATGCATTTTCTGTTTTCAGATTGGCCTATGAGAATTCTGTTTTCTGTGAATCATTCCACTCGGAGGAATCTGGTTGGAGGGCATGCCGAATATGTGGGAAGGTGATAATTGTTTTACGTCCACATTCTTTTTGATGTTACTCTTTTTGTATTTGCCTAACCATTTTAATTTGGCATGGCAGATGGTCCACTGTGGATGCATTGCTTCACGACGTCTACACGAATACATGGATTTTGGAGGTGTTGCATGCATAAGCTGTGCAAAGCGTTTGGAAATTCGTTCCATGCAAGCAATACAGGTTATTGGTCACTGGAGCTTGAAAGTTGCTACAACTTTACTTTTGAGAATGTGTGTTTGTCAATTGATTTTTCCTTTTAAATGTAAATAAATGGATAGTGATGATACACTAGGAAAAAAGATAGTGTTTGTGTGCGTGTCCCCATTTCTTGTGATGACTTTTTCCATCTGCTCATGAAATTTATACCTTTGGATTGGGATTTGAAAAATTAAGTGATATTTCACTTCCCTTAATCCATCTTATCTCTTGTTTTCCTCATGATTGTTTAATTAAAACCGCCTCTAGCTTGTTGTTTCCAAATGATGCATTTCTGCCAACTTCTTGTTTGTATTTTTGTTTTCTATTCCCTTGATATTCATGTATTTAGTTAGTTTGAATACATTTCCTCGTGTGTAATTATATTTCCACCTTTCTTTGGCATTTTCTTTTCACATCACGTATATTAGTATAGAGGACATAGTTTTATTCAATTGCTTAATATTTACATCTAGCTTATTTCGTTATCAGATACTTACACTTGAATTTTTAGCAGATTCCTGGTGATAAACCTAACAGCACATTTGTCAGCAGAAATGGTAATCACGATGCTCAGCCAATAGTTGTTGAGAACAGAATTGACGATGACAAATTTAGCACAGAGAGGCTTCTGCAGTTGACCCAGGCTATAGAGGTCAATGACGTAACTTCAGCACTCGAGCAACTTAAACGAGAAGAATCCGTGCTTAAAAACCCGGAAAGTGGCAAGCACTTGGCAACTCCCTCCCTACATTGTTCATCATCTGCTTTTGTCAAATCAGACAACAGCAGACCAAAACAAGTGGTTAAGGATATGTCCGAATCTCTAGCTCAGCCGTCTCTAAATTTCTCTTTGTCCACTCCTTTAAGCACTGTACAACCTTTTCCTGGTGGGATTGCTGAAGGAAGTGAACAGAGCAAAGGTTCCTTCCAACACAGGCAAAGGCCACGTCATATTTTCGCAAAGCCCCCCAAACCTAGCCCCGTAGCGGGCCCCGATACAAGTAAAGGAGCTGTTTCACAAACACGGGTTCCTAGGCCCCCTGCTGAAGGGCGGGGCCGCAATCAGTTACTTCCTCGTTATTGGCCTAGGATCACGGACCAAGAATTGCAGCAATTATCTGGAGAGTATCCATATTAACTATTACCGCTATTACGTGTATATCATGACTTTTGATGATTTCGTGTGCCTCTTTTTGGATGTCTTTAAATTTATAGGGATAATTACAAAAACTACCCCTAAGGTTTAGCCTATTTACAAAAAGTTTCAGTTATCTTTCAAAATTACAAATACCCCCTTTACATTTGTTTCTATTTTACAAACTGCACCGTCAAAAGGGAGGTATTTGTTGGATAAATACAAACCTCAAGGGGGTGTTTGTAACACCTTAAGGGGGTAGTAGTAATTTTGAGAGATAATTGGAGATTTCTTCTTAATTAGGCTAAACCTCAGCGGTAGTACTTGTAATTATCCTAATTAATATTTAGTGGTTGCCTTAACTTCTAATCTCTAGTTTAAAATCCACTATTGTACCATTGTTTGAGAAGATTCTGAGTGCCAGTGATGCTGGCCGAATTGGTCGTCTGGTCCTTCCCAAAGCATGTGCTGAAGTGAGTATTTAGTTTTGACTTCGCACAAAGTTTGCTTAGAAGCGTGTTGGAAAGTGGAATTTCTCGTTTTCTGTAAATATATTTATATTTGTGAATCAAATAATATTATGTGCAGGCATACTTCCCTACTATCAATCAATCAGAAGGTATACCAATAAAGATTCAAGACATAAAGGGAAAAGAGTGGACATTTCAGTTCAGATTTTGGCCTAATAATAACAGCCGGATGTATGTTTTAGAGGGTGTAACACCTTGCATCCAAAATATGCAATTACAAGCTGGTGACACAGGTATATCCTTTGATTCATGTAATATGAAAATTATTTTTCTATCTACATTTAATAGAAACCCCTTTCACTTTTGTATGTCAAACTGCTTTTGGCACCATCTGCACATATTAAATAATTTATACCCCTCTTTAATACTCTGCCTGTTTTTGATAGTTACCACATAAACATTATTGGAACATTTTTTTTTAATTCATGACAATTTTTTATAGCATATATGCTATTACTATGTGATGGAGACTAATCCGCTTGGTATATCACGCCTTTTTTGTCTTTTGAGTAGTGATATTTAGTCGGAGAGATCCTGGGGGTCAACTTGTCATAGGCTGTCGGAAGGCAACAAACAATGTTGATGTGCAGGTCTGAAATTTTAAGCATTGCCTTGCTTTTTCTCTTGCCTTTTTCTTTTTCTTTTTAGTTTTGCATTTACATCAAGCTTCTGAGGTATATATTTTTCGGAAAACGAGTAGGAACCCCAAACCCCTGTCGTGCCGAATGGCGATTCTCAAGGAGATACATCATTTTCTGGTGGTACTGATAATCTCCTCTCGGTATGTTATTACCTGTTACTTTCGTACTTTTGTTACTTGATATTTTTAACTAGATTCTAATCGAGATAGTGCTATGTGTTAAATAATGGGAAGAATGGAGGCAGAGGGTTTGATGATTCACAAAAGCAGCATATGAGCATGTCAGAAAAGAAGAAGGCAAAAAACATTAAAAACAAGAGGCTTCTCATGCACAACGATGAAGCTGTGGAGCTGAGAGTTACTTGGGAAGAAGCACAGGAATTGTTTCGTCCATCTCCGTCGGCCGAACCAACTGTAGTCTTGGTTGAGGACCACGAGTTTGAAGAATTTGAAGTAAATTTTTTCATGCAACGATATTTCTTTTTTTTATGTGTAGAAATGTTTCTCTAGTTCGTTATGATTTTTATACCCTGGTTAATGCTTTGGGTTTAGCAGCATTTTATTTTCGGATTCGTATATCTTTGATTTGGTACTTTATGTTAATTATTATTATTGTGGTTGTTTTGTTTAGGAACCTCCGGTTTTTGGGAAGAGAACAGTTTTCATTTCTCAACCTTCAGGGTAAGATTACCGTATTTGATCTCGTCAATGTTATCAGTTACTTCTCATAATTGAAATTGGACTATGTTTGACTGTAGTTTTTTGTGGAGTCATTTTTGTCCTGTGTTTATTCATAATCCCCTTTTCAGGAGTCTTGATGAAAAAATTATTTAATGATTGGTGTTATTTTGAGGGAATGTTTTCATCCCCCCAAAAATGTTGTTTTTTGTTATTTGTTATGTTTTTTGTGCTTTTGTGGTTCATATTTTTTGGTGGTGGTGGTTATTGAAAATGAAACCAAACACTAAGGCTGTGATCGATTGGCCTTTTGTTCCACTTCTTTCTATTTTTGGAGAGAATAGTGTGAAGATCCTTTTGAAAAATGGGATAAAATTTTGAGAGTGATTGGATATAAGATGGAAACGTGATGACGATAGTTGACGTGACTGTTTTTTTTTTAAATAAAATAGTAATTGGATGAGATTGATGATTTGAAAAATAAGAGAGAGCAAATAATGTATTTGTGATGTGATTGTGTAATGATGATGTTTGATAGTAATTTCTTTTAGTAAAATAATAATTATGTGACTGATAATTGAAGAAGTGAGAATGAGTGAAGTGTTTTTTTTTTTGAAAATTTTCACATGCAATCGCATGTTGGGTGAAAACAAAAAAAAATGAGGGGACATTTTGCAAAAGAATTTGACAACCAACCCACAAATTTAGCTCCTAAGGCATCTTTCTCTGTTCCAAAATTTTTAACCAAAAAAAAAATTATCCATCATTTTACGTTTATATTCTCATTACTATAATATTATATTTATCTTTATAAATATTCAATCAGCATATCAATAGTAAAAATATATCTTCTTATCCTCATCTTAATATAGTACTAGTAATATATTATAATAAAAATACTTCGTGACACCACCAACCGGGCAAATATTACATGGAAAGACATCTATCTTACAAAATCTCCTCCCAAAACAAAACCAAACACCCTTCATTTTTCACACATTTCCTGTGCATTTCTGAAAAGTATTTTCCCAGAAACACTCAAAAACAACACCAAACATATTAGACTTCCAGATATCAATACTAATTTTATTAATAATTTTCATAATTAATTTCAATGATCAAATTACCATCAACCATATGATTCGGGTTAAGACAGCTGAGTCATGGTATAAGATGTAGACTCTTCAACCAGATAGCATTGGTCTTAAGGCGGTTCCTTATTTTCTCTCTTTCTTTTTATTTTTTTCTTTTTAACGCTGCATATGTATTTTGGCAATTCATTGTCTTATATTAGATTGACTCGTGCTTTCTTGAGTCTTCCCCATATTTCAACAACGAGATTTACACAACAACTACTTCAAGTTCTTGAAGTTTAATGCAATGGCGACATATCATATGACTAATTATGTGCAATGTTTGAATACATCATCCGTAATCTTATCAGGGAGCAGGAACAACTAGCTCAATGTGATAGTTGCTCAAAATGGCGAAGGTTGCCTGTGCATGCTCTTCTTTCTGCAAATTGGACATGCTCAGATAATATCTGGGACAGTAACAGGTCAGCAACTGTCAAGTGAACTTAATACGATAGAGTTAAAAATAATACAATGAATGAAGATTGTTCCATATTGTTCAAGGAGAAAATAGGATAGTCCCTTTTGTTAAAAACTTGTGTCCATCTCGTGAAAGAAGAGGAGAATTTTTGATAGTGAAATAGAATTATTGATAGGGGACGAGACTTTTGCTGCTGGGAACAAAATCATAGTAGAAAAATCACGATTTGCAAATAAGTACCATAATTTTTAGCTCCGGTTTCAGTCCTTTGATCACCAGAACTCGGAAATTTCCACATATCTACATTCCCGGCCAAACCCTCTGATGTGGAAATCAATTTTGCTTATGTAGATATCTTCAAAACGAGTTTTTCTTTCATGAGTTTTTGCCCCAATCAACATTCTAACTCACTTTAAGGATGTCCACGTAAGCGAATTATTTTCTACATCAGTGGATTTTTCCAATAAAGTTTCTAACTTCCAGCGATTGGAGGACTTAGATCGACATTTTCTTCTAAAGTTACGGGACGTGTTTTGCAAATCGTGATTTCTGCAGTACTATTATTGCCAACCTCTTATAGCTAGAGGCTAAAATTGCAGTTTAGCCTAAACTAATACTGATGAGTTTCTTGGCTTAATCAATTTTTGGAATGATGAAACTGTTTGACTCATGCTACTGGAAAAGGACTGAACGATCCAGTCCAATTGTAACTAAGAAAAGTGAATTAATGCGATTCTGCCATACCTTACCTGGAAAACACCAATTGGATCCTTAGAGTTACAATATTCTGTTTAAATTGGGAGAGATTACAAATCAAATTCTATGATCTCAATTTGATACACCTAAAACACACTATAAACAGAATCAGTTACACCAACATGTACACTTAGTAGCTAATGCTGTTGGAACAGTTTATTTATGTTCCTGCACCAATGTCCCTTATACTTTATGCATTAAGGATAGTTCACATGAACTTGGGTCGCCCGGATACCCTGGTAGTAAAATGAATCTCTTATGCTATTATCCTTCTGATTTTTTGATATGACTAAAATCTTGCGCCCTCTTACTAACTTAGGATGAAGAAAGAGAAATTTAACTTATAAGATGATGATTATTTCTTGCAGGTGTTCATGTTCTGCTCCAGAAGATATAAACCTAAGGGATCCGGTTTCTTTAGAATTAACAAGGGTATGACATCACACTTACACGTGCATGGTAACATCATTTTATTAGAGTTTGTTTTTTGTGTGTCTGTGTATATTGAGAAAATTAAAGTTTTCTAGTTTGTAACTTTAGCCAGATTATTTGCCCTAGAAGAAAAAGGGATATTACAAAGACCCCCAAGGTCTAATTACAAAAAAAATCGAGAGATGTTTCAAAGTTACAAAAAGACTCCTTAGGTTTGATTCTGTCTTAAATTTAAGGGGTAGCCCTAATATTTCTAGAAATATCAGGGAGGGTTTTGAAATGTTTTTTGCTTATGGAGGTGGAAAATGTAAGACGGAATCAAACCTCAAAGGTTTTTTTGCAATATTCAAAAACCTCTAATTTTTTTTGTAATTAGCCCGAACTGCAGGAGGTTTTTTGTAATTATCTTTAAAGATGACCCTTAAATCAATTGGCTGAAAAATGCTCAGCCCCCTTTCTGAATTGGATGCATTACTTCCAATCACTTCTTAATACATTTGTCTTTATACAGTTGTGATGGCTATTTGTTTTACACTGGAAAACTATTTCTCTCCTCAATGGCCCAAAGCACCTAGGAATTATACATGCCTTTTACCTCCTCATATGCATGCTATACATTATTGATGGTTTGTAGATGGTTTAATTAGACTAACCCGAGCTGTAAGAAAGTAATTTAGGATGGTTAAACTTGTGTTATCAAATATTATCACTTAAACCATGTTTGTGACACAATGTCGAACTTCTTTTCAAGTATCACATTCTCTTTTGCTTTGAAGTTCCACTTATTTTCGATCAGGTTTGGAATTAAGTTTATATATCTCTTACATACTCTTGACTGTATTAGTTGTATGAAACGTATGAAGAAGAATTATGCATTTGTTAGGGGCGATCAGTGGGATGACCTGATCATTATGGGATAATTACTGGGAAAAAATACCTTGAGATTCAGGCTAATTATAAAAAAAAAAGCAGCAGAGGTTTTTGAAAATCGCAAAGAATCCCTTAAGGTTTGATTCCGTCTTACATTTTCCCACTTCATAGGCAAAAAACATGTCAAATACCCCCTAATATTTATAGAAATATTACAGTTACCCCCTTAAATTTAAGACATAATCAAATCTGAAGGACCTTTTTTTAATTTTGAAACATCTCTCGTTTTTTTTTGTAATTATCCCAAACCTCAGTTTTTTTTTTTACAATTATCCCTTATGTTTATTATAGACGTGATTGCAGATTTTGAATGACTGCATCATTATATTTTTGTATGTTAATTATGAAATGACAGAAATCTCGGTTTGAGTCCATTTTTCCAAAATTTGATGTTGAAACTCATATTCAGGCACATTCACAAATTGCAAAATAATAATTTGGAAAGGGTTCCATTTTTACTGGTCGCAATTAATTAGATTTGTTTGTCAAGCTGTCAATCTGTTTGAGAACTTATGGGACGGCAGGAGATAATTTGGACTTGCTTTAGTTGTTGTAGAACTACCTTAAACCAGAATAAGTTTTTGTAGATTGTCTAATCTTAGTTAAGTTCCATTTTTAACAAGTTGGTCTAATCATAGCTTTTATTTGGTGATTGAGGTACTAATTATGTATTGTTATTAGTACATTGAGATGCATGTAATAAAACGAACCAACCCCATTGGCTCTTACCGTGTGACCAAAACTTGAGATTTAGTCTAATTACAAAAGAAATCTAGTTATATCCTTGTCATTTATTTTACAAATTGCACCCTATTGAAGGGTTAATTCGTATAAATGTTAGAGTGATTAAATATTTAATGGCTCACCTCTCTAACAACTTAAGCTTTTAGATGAGGTGGTCATTCAACAATATCAAATACAAACCTGAAGGGGGTATTTGTAATACCTCAGTGGGGGGTTTTTGTAATTTTAAAACTATAACTGTTTTTTTTTTTGGTAATTAAGCTAGCATCAGGGGTAGTTTTTGTAATTATCCCTTCTTGAGATTTTCGGTTTTTCTTTTTTTGCCAGATTATAAGAAGCAAAGAATTTCAGATAGCAAGGCATCCAGAGAAGGGGAGCCTTCTGGCTTAGATGCCCTAGCAAATGCTGCAGTCCTAGGAGACAACATAGGCGACATTGGAGAATATTCAGTCGGACCCACCACAAGACATCCGCGGCATCGTCCCGGCTGCACCTGCATTGTCTGCATTCAGCCGCCGAGTGGAAAGGGTAAGCACGAGCCTACGTGTAAGTGCAATGTCTGTCTGACCGTAAACGTCGTTTCAAAACACTAATGTTGCGTAAGAAAAAACGACAATCGGAACGTGAAGCTGAGCTCGCCCAAGATAAGGATAAGGATAAGTCTCCGGCCAAACTCGATTTGGAAACGGAAGATATTACGAATCATCCGGAAAATGAAATGAACCTCGATGGAAACAAAATGGAATTAGACGAGACGAACAAGGGAAACTTGGACTTGAACTGCGATCCTCACCGTGAAGATGACATTCTGGCAGGAACGGCTGGGATGAGCTTGACGACGTTGATCGATGCGGCTAGCTTTCCTTTAGATATGTACTTAGGCCAAAATGGGCTCCCCAGTTTAGGGCCTAGTTTGCTCTCTCGGACTTCGGCTGCTATTGAAGAAAACGGTGCTGATGAAGGAGATGCTGAACAGGAGAACAATCGCGAGAATGGGTAATGCTGCGACTTTGTTTATTTTTTTGTAATTTAACCTGATATAAATTGTTTTACTATTATACCCTTAGATCATAGATTTTATCTTGTTAAAGTGATATAGATGTATCTTTGTGAACTCAGAGTCATGTTTCCTTGACTGTACTCTACTCACACCTTTGAAGTTGAATGAGTTAATTTGATTTTATTCCCTTTCCATCTCTATTTGTGCTTGAGTCCGTCGGAATTTTGGCCATTTGCCCATAACAAAAATGTTTTTTAAGCATGTTTATCAAACAAATGTTTTTGGCCCTTCTTGAGTTCGATTGTCCATTTTGCCCTTTTTTTAATTTTTCGGGACCAAAGACATCTCTCATGATCGAGAATCATTTTCCCGAACCAAGAGTCATTTGTCGGGACCGAGGGTCACTTTTCCGTACCGATAAATGGCTGCATCGATTTTTTGAAAAATGACCAAGTACCTCGCCGAAGGAGGGCCATGACTGTTAGTTTTTAGTCAAAATGACTAAAATACATGTTTTTGAAAAGCATGACTAGTTTTTATTTTCAAAAAACGTAAATGGCCAATTTTATTTTCACTATTTTCTAAGTGCCAATAGTAATAATGCAAGTGAAGAGTGTTTTTTGCTTTATTTGGGCCTTTAAGGGCACAGGCGAATTGATAAGTGGCAAGGTGAAAAGAGTGGTACTCTGACGTCACGGGTTCGAATCTGTGTAGTCACAGTTCTTAAATGGAGTGCCAATAAACTTTAGGGATGATTACAAGAACTACCCTGAGGTTTAGCCTAATTATAAAAATGACCCAGTTATCTTTTAAATTTACGAATACTCCGTCAACATTTGTTTCTATTTTACAAATTGTACCTTAGGAGGGGATATCTGGTGTTTGTAACACCTTAAGGGGGTATTTGTAATTTTAAAAGATAACTCGAGTTTTTTGTAATTAGGCAAAATTTCAGGGTAGTTTTTGTAATTCCCTAAGTTGTAAGAGATCAATATGGAATATAGCTAAGGTTGGGTTGAAAATAATGTAAGCTGATGTGGCTGCCCTATGAAATGAGGATCGATCTGTGTTTAACCCGACCTATTGAATTAAGTCCTTGATCATTATTATGGAAGGCAATGAATTGGAGTCAAATTTGAATGTGCCTTGGGGGCAGATTTTTACTTTTTAGTCCACAAATGGGATATGTTGGTGTAATGGAGTCTAGACATGAGATGAGATCTCTCGTTTCATTTTCCCTATTCTATTCACTCTTATTCCACATATTGGATGAATAACACGTGTACAATTGTGACATAATCTTGTACACGTGTCATTCATCTAATGCAGTAAATATGGAATGGAACAGAGAATTGAAATAGAAAATCTCAATCTAAATAGGTTTGTGTCAAGTGATTTTGGTGTTAGTAGAACGAGTTTGTAGGTTAAACTTTCACACATAATAACAATATTATGACAAATTATAAATAACTTAAATACAAAATATTGAAGGTCAACTCGTGGAATCTATTAAATGTCTCTCTATATATAACTTGTATGTTATGTGTGTGTATATATATATATATATGTGATGTGGAACACTATAGATGGGTTGATGTCAACTCCTTAAAAGTCGTCATTTCATGTGTCTTAAATTAATATGTTAGTAGAGAATACATAATAAGAAAGAAAATCACAAAGTAATTAATAGTTAATTGCAAAGTGAACTTGAGTAAATGAGTTAGAAGAGGGTAGGGAGTGCTTGCCTGTGAAAATTTTTTCACCTCTTCCACTTTTAGGACAAAATTTTGAATGAACATGTGATTGCTTGTGAAAATTTTCAAAAAATACACTATTTGCTTTTCTCATTTTTCAAATCATCAATCACATCCATTTATAATTTAAACAAAAAAATATCACATCAACTATCATTATTATACAATCATATTCCAAATACACTATTCACTCTCTTATTTTCAAATCACCAATCACATCTCATCACTATTATACTAAAAAACTATCACATCAACTATCATCATCACATTTTAATCTTATATCCAATCACACTCTCAAAATCTATTCTCATTTTTATAAAATTAAATTTGCACACTATTCTCTCTGAAAGTTAAAATGAGCGGAACGAAAAATCAAGCAATCACTCCCGTACTCTCTCTCTCTCTAATAATGGGTCGTCACAACCACTATCCATTAGTCTTTAAACAGATGTGACTTTGGCCCCTCAACAGGTGACCTAGTGGATGTAGGATGGGGTAGCTCATTTTCACTTGTCGATGTGGGATGGTATTTCTCCCATCATAAGCTCCCAAATATAGGTGGACTGTGTGCACGAGGAGATGTAAAGCGTGTGCCTCTTGCGTCACCATAATTTGTTGGCTCAATGGGTTTGAACTCGTTGGATATCTTTCTAGAAATTGTATTTCATATAATTAAGGGATAATTACAAAAACACCCCTGAGGTTTGGGTTAATTACAAAAAACCCCAGCAATGTTGCAAAATTACAAAAAAACCCTTCAGGTTTCATTTTGTCTTAAATTTAAGAAAGGTAACTGTAATATTTTTGTAAATGTGAGGGGTTATTTTGAAATGTTTTTGCAAATCACCGAGAAAAATGTAAGACAGAATCAAACCTTAAGGAATTTTTTGTAATTTTCATAGAACTTTGGGTTTTTTTTGTAACTAGTCCAAACCTCAGGGGTATTTTTGCAATTATCCCTATAATTAATTAACTGGGTGTAGAACTGTTGGTTTTTGGTGTCAAAATAGAAGAAGGGGTTTTTGTCCCACATAGGTTGGGAAACAAAAGGGATGGGAGCCTTAAGGCTATTTAAGGAACCCATGTGTTTTGATTTCAAGTGCACCAATCAAATACACTATAATCTTTGTATTTTGATTCTTCTAAATTCCTTTCTTGTATTCTTTTGTAGAATTGGGAGAAAGGTGTGAGTTAGTCAAAGATTTGTAATAGTGTGGGAGTATTGGAGTTGGGAGTCGGGAGAGAATTTCGTGTGATTGTATAAATTTTTCATACGAGAATTGCTCTGCTGTCGTGGTTTTTCTCCGGTTTTGGAGTTTCCACGTAAATCTTGGGTTGTGGTTTGTTGTTATTTTATTTCTCAATTATTTTTGCTTGTCCCTAGGAATGAATGGGGATCGTTTTTCCCAACAAGTGGTATCGTATCGAGCCTGGTCGGGTCTCTTGAAATTCCCAGTATGCTCTGTGGGCTGCAGCTTTGTCTGATCTTCCACATCAGAAAAGATTTCTTGAGAGGTAGGTTCCGGGGGTCTCTTAAAGTTCTTAGTATGCTTTGTGGTTGCAGCGTTGTCTGATCTTCCACATCAGAAAAGATTTTTGAGGCGGGTATTCATTAGGTTAGGGGTGTATAAGCAGGTATGTCAAAGTTTTCAAATTCAATGAAGTTTGACGTGGAGAAGTTTGATGGAAGAATCAACTTTGGCTTGTGGCAAGTACAAGTCAAAGATGTGATGATACAATCCAGTTACCATGGCGGCACCGGAAAGGAAGGTCGAGGTTCGGGCAGTTCTACCAAGTCAGGTGGTGCTGGCGAATCGAGCGGAGCATCTGACAAAGATTCTGCAAAGACTAGTATGAGTGATGAAGATTGGGAGGATCTGGATTTGAGGGCTGCAAGCACAATACGTCTGTGTTTGGCTAAGAATGTTCTTGCAAATGTGCATGGGATTTCAAATCTAAGGAGTTATGGGAAAAGCTTGAGGCTTTGTACCAAGCAAAGGCATTTGAAATCGGTTGTACTTGAAGGAGCGATTTCACACACATGCGGATGAGCGAAGGATCTAAAATCTCGATCATTTGAGTACACTCAATGGCATCATCTCGGAGCTAGAGGCAATGGAGTGAAAATCGAAGATGAGGATAAGGCGTTACGACTCATCTTGTCTCTTCCCATTCCTATGAGCACATGAAGCCGATTTTGATGTATGGGAAGGAAACTTTAATTTTTGCGGAAGTCACGGGTAAACTTCTTTCAAGAGAGAGAATTTAATGAGTGATGGGCGAACTTCCACGAAAAATTCGGTAGCGGTGGCGATAAGTAAAGGGAGGAAGAAAGACTCCAAGAATGTTGTTTGTTGGAAATGCGGAGAACCTGGGCATACAAAGCGTAATTGTCGGGTGGGAGTCAAAAGAAAATAGCTCGAATCAAAGGCTAACATTGTGATTGATGAAGATTTTCTCTGAGGAGAAAATATGCATCCTTATGGCATGTGTTTAGTTGTCATGAAAAGGATGTGATGATGTTAGCGAGGTCTCAAGTTTACACACGGGCATTGACTTGGCATGGATGCGGGGTGTGTGGTGGATGTTATGTCGATGGCTGAAGGACTTCTAGGAGAGCCAAGAGCTAGAAGTTGCACCATGAATTTTTAGCGGGGTTTTTTCGACATGTGCCGATTGAAATTCTTAGAATGGTTTATTCTAAGTGGTCTACTTATATGGTGGAATAGGATTCTCTGGTTTGAGAATGATGGTTCTCAGGTTGAGAATCATGGAGTTTCTTTTATTTTGCCAATGTGGAGTTTGTTGGTTTTTGGTGTCAAAATAGAAGAAGGGTTTTTTGTCCCACATAGGTTGGGAAACAAAAGGGATGGGAGCCTTAAGGCTATTTAAGGAACCCATGTGTTTTGATTTCAAGTGCACCAATCAAATACACTATAATCTTTGTATTTTGATTCTTCTAAATTCCTTTCTTGTATTCTTTTGTAGAATTGGGAGAAAGGTGTGAGTTAGTCAAAGATTTGTAATAGTGTGGGAGTATTGGAGTTGGGAGTCGGGAGAGAGGATTTTTGTGTGATTGTATAAATTTTTCATACAGTAGAATTGTTCTGCGGGTCGTGGTTTTTCTCCGGTTTTGGAGTTTCCACGTAAATCTTGTGTTGTGGTTTGTTGTTATTTTATTTCTCAATTATTTTTGCTTGTCCCTAGGAATGAATGGGGATCGTTTTTCCCAACAAGAACTATAGACTTTAGACTATTGTAGTGCCCGGTAATATGAAACTTTTATATATGCGAAGATACGTGAATATCTGCACACAGAGTATATATGATATTTTCACAAATTAAAAAAAATAATGGAATACTCAATACTCTATGATACAAATTTCTATAATGTCTCACGTCATAATCTTTCATACATTCTTGAATAATGTGAACCCCTTTTTCCATGAATAATTTCGAGATAAAATTAGATTATGTGCAAACTTCAGTTTTCTCCCATCATCCAAACTCATTTGAAATTAAATATTCATTTTCTTAAAGTGCTTCTATGGGTATTGCAGCACTCCGTCAAATGAACTTAGGACTGACTCTTGGAGAATGGATGTACTCCTGGTGATAAATGTTAAGACATATACCATATGACATTGCACTTGATTGCTCAAACCGACAAAAGTTTCTCAAATCAACCTAGGGATTGTTTGTAAACACTTAAAAAAAATAAAGTAATTGTCAATTTTTGGATGGGAAAAATAAATGGTTTTTAGTGTTTTCAAATACTAAGAGTCCGTTTGGTTGGCATGTATGGGTGTGATGTCATCCAGTTTCATAATAATTCCTTAGCATTAAATTGTTTGGTTGAAGCATGCAAGGCCCAGTATAAGGCAATGGCCCGATTTCTTATCAAGCCTCAATCTTGATAACACATCCACCACCAAGGTTGGATCCAATTTCCAGCTCATATCCTAGCATTGTCATTTTACCTAAATGTACCTTGTAAACATTATCCACACTTGTCTACTAAAGAAAGTTCAAGAGAAACGAAGTTGCGGTCCAATCGACAAAATCCCTTTGCAATGGAACCCTAGCTTCAGTCAAACAACGGGACACTTTGGCGCTTCTGAAAATATTAGGACTTCATTGTTGAGCTTTCAAACATGGATTGGGCACAACAACTATTTCAGTACTTCCCTTCTTGGGCATTTCCTTTCTTTTTGTAACATATGAAAATTTCTGCATCTTATTAAAACTAATTCTCTTAATTTTCTCCAAAATCTGTAGATTCTCTAACTCTCTGGTTTAATGTAGATACCGTCATACCGGTTTAGCTTATATTAATACTTTGAGATATTATAAGAAACAATTTTAGGTGGATGTAATGAGTTATAGATTTTCAGCGCCTTAAGTGAACTCAATCAATAGCGTAGCCAGGAAAAAAATAGGGTGGGCTGAAATACGAAATTGGGTGAGCCAGATAAATTTTTTTCTTAACAACATCATATAATTATTAATAAAAAATTTGAAATATCTTAAAATAATTTACATACTAAAAATATTTTTTTAAAAAAGGGGGGACCCAGGTTGGACCCCTAGCTCTGGCAGTAAACTCAATGTTTTGAGCTTTTGTGAATGAAATTTGCAAAAAATTTAACTTTAATTTGATTACGTTATTTGGGCATGTCATTTGTAAATGATTTACCTTGAAATGCGACTTTCTTCATGATCTGAATTCCACTGGTGGTTTTTGCAAATAGATGAGAATTTATATCCTTCAATTACTTTAGTTAAATAACCAATGAACCCATTTCATAGCATATCATTCCGTTAATTTGGTGAAATAATGCATTAAAGTTTCTCTTAGGAATAATCTAAAGCCATTGCATTTTGTTACTCCAAAATTTAATAAATGATGTTATGCATCTGCTATACGTTGGTTTAATGTATTCTCTGAATCTCCCTAACACTGTATTGTATTAGAGTAATAGTCAAAGTTAGTTACCGATTACTTAGTTTGTTACAACTATTTAGTTAGTTTGTACAACTAGCAATCAACTGTTCTCATGTATCCGGTTATATAAATATCCCATTACCAGTCTAATGAAATCAAGCTGAGATTATTCTCTTTCCTCTTCTATATGGATTCTCTCAATTATAACATGGTATCAAGAGCACTATACATCCTTTTTTTTTTCGGGCGACTTCCGGTGATTTCTTCTTCGGTTTGCGATGGCTACATTCAGTTCTTCTGCTGCCTTTCCTACGTTCAACACCGTCACCATCAAGCTAGACCGCAACAATTTCAATTTCAGGAAAGTTCAGATTCTTTCTACTGTGACTACGCATGGTTTTGATGAGTTCCTGCTTGGTACTGCTTCCATTCCTCCAAAGTTTGTTGATGGTATGGCTTCTACTTCCGAATCTACCTTGCGTTCTCTAAATCCTGATTATCAGCTTTGGCTTCGGCGCGATGAATTCTTATTTAGTTGGTTGTTATCTTCTATGTCTGAATCGATGCTTGGTTTGGTAAGTCGCTGCACTACATCTTCTGAGATTTGGTCTACTCTGGAAAGTGTTTCTCTTCTCAATACAAAGCTCAGATTATGAATCTTCGGTTTCAATTACAATCCATTCGCAAATGTGATCTCTCGATTGATGATTATGTTTTGAAAATGCGTAGCATAGTTGATTCCTTGATTGTTGCTGGACAATTTATCAGTGATGATGAGCTTATTTTTTATATTTTGGGAGGTCTTGGCCCTGAATATGAATCTATTGTTATTAATCTGAGCACCCGTAGTGATTCTCTTACTCTAGCTGAGGTACATTTTGCACTGCAATCACATGAAATGCGTTTACAACATCTTGCTACTTCTAGCTTCAACTCTCCATCTGCAAATCTTGCTTCTCGACAACCTTCTAATTGTAATTTTTGTGGTGGTTTCAATAACCGTGGTTGTGGCCAAGTCGTGGTTTTCGTTCGAATCACCCAGCTTGCCAGATTTATGGCAAAACTAATCATTTGGTATCGAAGTGCTTCAAACGTTTTAATGTTAATTTTTCAGGATTGGACACACATTCTCCTCAGGCTAATTTTGTTCAACTGATTCTTCGCATGGCTCTTTTTCACAGCAATTGAATTGTGTACCCTATCATGCTCAAGCTCATTTTGGTGCTCAGAAAGATTTTGCCAATTTATCTCCCCCTGCTACTAATTGGTGTGTTGACAATGGCGCCACAAATTATGTAACTGCTCAACTTAATAATTTGAATCTCCATGCTAACTACAATGGCTCCGAGGGACTAACTATTGGTAATGGGTCTAAACTTAAAATTTCTCATATTGGTCGTACCTCCTTCTCTTCCTTATCTCCTTCCAAACCTCTCGTTCTTTCTCATTGATCGAGAAATTCTTACTGCAAGCGTACGGTGTCAAGTTTTAGTATAGTTTTGAAAGTAGGGTTATCGTCTCCACAGGGATTGTGATCGAATTTTATACTAAGTACTATAATTAAAATAGCTTAATTCTATCTAGAAATCGAAAAGAGATGAATTTTTATTAAACTAAAAATAAAACTAAAATTAAACTAACAATTAGTTCTGACAAATAATCAAACACTTAAGATATGAATTATAGAGGGTTGATTTCATCTAGTTATCCCCTATGTTCTCAATCTAGTTCATTAATAACAAGTTATTAATCTATAAGCCAATATTCTTACCGTTTATCACTTCCTCTCTCGAGTGCTAAGTGAATATAGGTTCTAATTCTGATTCGATATCTCTATAAAAACCATAAATTAAACCCTAATATGCTCGATGAAGTGTTTTCATTATCCAGATAGATTCACGCAATCAAGTGTTTTCAAGATGATCCACTTTCTGAATATAAAGATGAGATGCTTACCGGACTCCATAGACTTGTCTTTCACACTAATCTCCACTAATGTAGGCTAATGTAACACAAGGATCAATAGGACTTTCAAAACTTGTAATGTGGGCTTAGGGTGCGGTAGGAAATATAGGATTAAGTAGCTCAAATCACCCAAACACACAATTATCACTTCATCAATTAGCAATTACCCTTCACTTTTTAACATCCCCAATGTTTATGAACCTTCAATCCCGGTAATTTTTCTCATTTTTTTTTCTTTTTTTTTCTATTTTTTTCTTTTTCGAAACCCCCCAAACTTATTCTTTTGCATACATGGTATTTCATAATTTCTTTTCTCGGGCAACTTCATGCAATTAAACACATACCCTCCTCATCATACCCTCCTCAACCTTCAATATTGTTTTTATACTTTGTGTGTATGAGTGATGGGTAATTAGGATTTTCACATTTAGGCTCTGGGTATTATATTGGTTGCCAAAGAAACGGGTTTATAAGACTCAAAGGGGGACACTAGGGAAAATATAATACAAAGGCAGGCATTTTAGGCTCTAGCTTGCTCAAAGATGGCTTAAATCACATCCTTAGTGTTACTTCACCTAGGATTTTGCCTCGACTAGTGATCAGACAAGTTCTAGAATCCGGTGGGATCATACAAGAAACACTCAACCACATAAATCATCTCCAAATAAATCAACGGAGTTAAGCACATAGATGGAATTAATGGAAAGAAGAATAGATCACAGTTCAAACACATGCTCTTTTGACCGTTCAACTCATATTCAACAAATTAACTTAGTCATGCAGTTTCACAGTTTTACAGAAGACTCGACTCGACTCTGGACTCTTTTTTTCGTTTTTTTTTCGACTCAAGACTCGACTCGATGAATAAAAATAGACTACACCCCCAAACTTAAAACGATATTGTCCCCAATGGAGAGGTGGGAAAAAGGACTTTCCTGGTAGCCGAGGAGCGAAGGCTCCTTATCGAAGTCATGTGGTACTACTACGTGTGTGAGGTGTCTCGTATACGCTCACTATACGTCCTAGCGCATAAGCCCGTGGGTGTTGTATGCCTCCGAGGTGTGGTCTGTTATTCCCCTTCGCCTTGGCCTGGTCCCTTTTTGGTTTCACATCTTTGTAACCTAGTAAGGTAGACAAGGAAATAAAACTCGTGGAACCACAGAATTCGGTTATGGGTGAGAAATCGAAAATCAAAGTACGTACATAATGCACCCAAGTGGAAAATATAGTGCCATGTCAAGAAGATAAGCCTAGATATGCAAGATGGCACTCAACAATGTGAAAATGTCATTGGGGCATTTGACCAAACACCTCATATGCATGGGTTTTGGAAAAGATGGTATATGCAATGAATAACTCAATTCAATCCCCAAAATTCAACAGCAACCTAAGTCTAGCATGAACAACCAATCTACTATCCACAAATCAACAACAATTATCCTAGCACTACTACAATCCAATCACAAAAAATCACAAGATGGGGAAAACCATGAGGTGGGGTTTGGAAGTTGCAAACTTACCAAATAATGAGTGGAAGAGATGAAGATGGTTGTGTGGTGTTAGATTGCTCCTTTGTGAAGATGGAGTGGGATATGTGGGATTTTGGATGAAAAATATGGTGTGCTTGTGGTGTGCCAATGCCAAGAGACATAATGTGGTGCTTTAGAACAAATGAGGCCCATGGGGCTGTTTTAAAAATAATTTGTGGGCGCTCAGGTCATCTTATTTTTTTTTTATCAAAGCATTTCGCTCGCCTGCAAATACAAGGGGTTAAGAATTGATGCAACTCGCTACTCCTAAAAATGCAAAATCAGAAAAACAAAAACAACTACTAAACTATATTAATACTATGAAAGCAATAAAAGTGGGTTTGGGTTGCCTCCCAAGAAGCGCTAAGTTTACAGTCTTCAGCCAGACTTTGTCAGATTATCCTTAAGTTGGGGCTCCAATAGGCATGTTATCCATGTTACCCTTTGAAACTTCCCAACCTCCAATATCTTCATTTATATTCCCAACCATGTGCTTACCATCATTTGATTCAAATTTTAGCATGTTGGTTGGATGGATGGTGAATACGACTTTCTCCTGATTTACCCGCAGAGTTAGCTCCCCCGTTTTTACATCGATCAAAGCCCTTGCTTTGGCAAAAAATGGCCGCCCAAAGATCATAGATATTTTCTTGTCCTCATTCACGTCCAACACTACACAATCCATGGGAAAAACAAATGTATCCGTTCTTACCAAAATGTCCTCAATGATTCCCCAAGGATAGGCGATGGATCGATCAACAAACTCCAAGGTGATATTGGACGGCTTCACCTCCCCGAGCCCAAGCTTCGTAACATCAGAGAGAGATATAAGATTCACACTGGACCCAAGATCATAGAGTGGTTTCTCAAAGAACACTCCTCCGATAGTACAAAGAATAGTGAAACTCCCTGGATCCTTCATTTTCTGAGGTAGTTTACTTTGCACTATAGCACTACATTCCTCTGTCAGATAGACAATTTCAAACTCCTCCCATTTCATTTTCTTAGATTCCACTGGTTTCATATAAATAGGCAATTTTTTGGGGGCAGGCCGAATCTTCACCTCCTTTTTCACATAAATTGCATTGCAGTGCTCTCTCGTATTAACCTTTGTATCACTCGGAAACTTTCCTTTCTGCTGCAATGAATTCACCGCTGTAGCCGACTGACTCATTTGTGTCTCGATCGACCTAATATGCGTCTCCATTATGCTCATCTTAGTACTCAAACTATCGATCTGCGCATCACTTCTGTTCATCCGATTCCTGGTCTCTCCGATGAATGAGCCGAGTATCTCCTCTAGCGACTGCTTCTTTTCACCTCCGAGTGCATTGAAACTTGATGGGTTGGGATAACCCGGAGATGGGTTCAATACATTCCTGTTGTTGCTATAAGAGAGATTCTCATGATTGCGAAGTCCCGGGTGGTAGTGAGTTGGTAATGAATTACCTCTATTATTAAAATCCCAGTTATTCACATGATTGACTTGCTCGGCCTCGTGAGTGGCAAACGTGAACAATCGCAGGTGGGATCGCTGACTTCTTTGTGGTGTCTTTGCCGATTCATGATTGCTAATTGCTTTGTCAGACTCGAGATTTAAGTTGCCAAAGCTGACATTGTATCAAGTTCAAGGACACTGGCAACCGGCTTTGGCGCTGACCTCTCGGAGGGCCATTGATAACTGTTTGTGGCCATTTCTTCAAGCAGAAGTAAGGCCTCAGTAGGAGTTTTAGCCATTAATGTACCTCTTGCTGCTGTATCTAGTGTCGTCCTTGTACGCACAAATTATAAAAATACTGAACCCTCTGCCAGTCTGCATAGCCATGCTGTGGGCATCTTCGCAACAGATCTTTAAATCGCTCCCAAGCTTCATATAACGGCTCAAAATCAATCTGTTGGAATTGGGCTATCTCGCTCTTCAGTTAGAGTATCTTGCTGGGAGGGAAGAATTTTGCTAAAAAAAATTGAGTCAGATCATCCCAGCTCGTAATACTCCCAGGGGCGAACGTCTGCAATCACTGTCTGGCCTTATCCCGGAGTGAAAACGGGAAAAGCCTCAATCGAATGGCCTCATCAGCCACACCATTCATCTTGATGGTGTCGCAAATTTCCAAGAATTTGGCTATATGTGTATTCGGATCATCCACTGGGCTCCCCCCAAACTGATTCTGTTGAACCATGCTTATGAGGCCCGGTTTGAATTGGAAATTATTTGCATTTATGGGCTGGCGCACAATTTCGGAGTAATTCTGGTTCATGGTCGGCCAGAAATAATCCTGGATTTCCCTTTCTTGTGCCTCAGGCTGTGGTGGAACATTCACGACCCGAATTCCGTTATTCTCATTGTTTTCATCTTCTGTCATTGCTCGATTCTGTGCTCGCTTTGCTGCTCTGATTGCTCGAAGTGTCCTTTCAATCTCTGGATCAAGAGGAAGCACATTAGTATCTTCAGAATCTCGCATAAAAAAACAAGTCAATGAGAAATACGAAATTGTAATTCCTAAACTAGTCTAGATTAGGATTAAGACTACTTGGTAATAGTATTAGCGTAAAATAGGATAAAGCAATCCCCCGGCGTACTACAATGGCTCCGAGGGACTAACTATTGGTAATGGGTCTAAACTTAAATTTTCTCATATGGTCGCACCTCATTCTCTTCCTTATCTCCTTCCAAACCTCTCATTCTTTCTCATTGATCGAGAAATTCTTACCGCAAGCGTACGGTGTTAAGTTTTAGTATAGTTTTGAAAGTAGGGTTATCGTCTCCACAGGGATTGTTATCGAATTTTATACTAAGTACTATAATTAAAATAGCTTAATTCTATCTAGAAATCGAAACGAGAAGAATTTTTATTAAACTAAAAATAAAACTAAAATTAAACTAACAATTGGTTCAGACAAATAATCAGACACTTAAGATATGAATTCTAGAGGGTTGATTTCACCTAGTTATCCCCTATGTTCTCAATCCAGTTCATTAATCACAAGCTATTAATCTATAAACCAATATTCCTACCGTTTATCACTTCCTCTCTCGAGTGTCAAGTGATTCTAGGTTCTAATTCTGATTTCAATATCTCTATAAAAATCATAAATTAAACCCTAATACGCTCGATGAATATTCTATCATGGGCTTCAAAAGATTCATAAACCTCTCAGTTCTATGAAACCCTAAGTTATGCTATTCTATGGTCAGGTGTTAAATTACCTCTCTCGAGTGTCAAATCAAACACGCCAAATAATCTAAACTATTGATCAGATAATTCAGATGCAATCAATTCAAATAGCACAAATAGATTACTAACATGCGAATTTCATAAACTGGAAATCAAAACATAGGTTCAAACGTAAGTTATATCAATCCCCTAGAAAGATGGGTTTAGCTCATAATGGATGTACGAAAACTCATAAAGAAATAATTATACATCTCAAGAATTGACAAAGAAAAGCAAAGAAAGGATTCAAAAGAGAAGAGAAGAGAAGGAATTCTCTCTGTGTCCAGATGAGAAGTGCCTCCAATTGCCATCCCGAACCCTAGCTCTGTGTCTCTTGCCTTGCGTTGTGCTCAAAATTCCGACCTCTGTTACGTACGCTCCCTTGGTGTATTTATAGGTCAAAACCCTCAAAATACGTCAAAAAGCCCACAGAAATAACTCATTACGTTCAGCCCTTCTGACCCACGCTGCAGCAGCGCCGAATGTCTTCCCCGCCCCGCTGGCGAGCCTCAACGCCTCCCGCGTCTTTGCAGCGTGCAATGAAACCTATCACCCGTTGCACACTGGCGCGCTGCAGCGTACCCTGGATGGCGATGTAGCGCGCGCTGATCTCTACCACTGTACTAATTTTAGCCCCCGCGCTGCGGCACAGGGGTTTTGGCATTGCGGCGCTCGTCCGTGAACCACAATTTTCCACTTTTCAACTTCTAAAATGCGATTTTCTCCCTTCAAATACGTTTTCACCATTTTTTGCTCAATTTTGGCTATCAAGACTTGCCCCGATTCTCAAACGATAACAAATGACACGAACTCGACTCAAACGACATTGAAATACCCGAAAACAACACAAAATCCTGCTCTAGAATACTCAATTTGTTGGTATAAAACCAACTTAACACTCATATTCTTTGTGTTCTGGATATTAGTCGCAATCTACTAAGCATTTCTTATTTCACAAGAGATAATAACATAATTGTTGAATTTCATAACTCTTTTTGCCTTGTCAAGGACAAGATCTCCAATCAAGTGCTGATCAAAGAATCTCTTAATTAAGGACGTTTTTTATCAACTCGACCTTACTCAACTTCCGGATCCCCCTTCTCAGTCATCCTCTGTCAACAATGCTCTTACGACTTCATCTTCACAGTCTAGTTTGTCTTCCTGTTTTCTTGTTGATTTCAATAAAGATGTAAATGTTTGGCACAATCGTTTAGGTCATTCTAATTGCAATGTACTGCAATTAGGGATGACAATTTCGACCCGGCCCACGGGTACCCGCCTTGGCCCGCCCCATGACCCAGGGCGGGGTAGGGCGGGTCTGGGTATCACTTCAGCCCCGCGGGTACCTGCCCCACCCCGCCCCGCCTAGTATTTTTATATTTAAAATATATTTTTAATATATATTTTGTATATATAATATATATTATAATATAATTTTTATGTATTCTTATATTATATCTAATATTTATAAATTGATAATAATAAATTTTGTAAATAATATTTTATAAAAATATATTTTCTTTCATTTTTTTTCATTTTTTAAATTTAATTTAATTTTAAACGAGGCAAAACGGGTCGACCCGCCCGCCCGCCCGCCTGTTCTAGGCACGGGGCGGGTCTGGGTCCTGGCCGACCCGCCCCATTGCCATCCTAATTGCAACCCAGACCCGCCCCATTGCCATCCTAATTGCAATATGTACTCAAACAATTAAATGTGCCTTTTTCTTTACACAAGCTTCATTACTATGATGCTTGTAAAGCTGGGAAACTCCATTACATGCACTTTGAGTCTGTTAATTCCAAAACTTTTATGCCCTTTCAATTAGTGCATTCCGAAGTTTGGTGGCCTGTCTCTATTCCTTCTTTTGATGGGTACAAGTACTATATTCATTTCCTTGATGATTATTCTCGTTTTACATGGATTTATCCTATGAAAACAAAGGGTGAAGCCTACAATATTTTCTGTCATTTTCGGGCTATGGTTGAAAGACAATTTAACTGTAAAATCCTTTCCCTACAAACTGATTGGGGAGGAGAATTTCCATCCCTTAAACCATTACTCACTTCTCTTAGAATTCATTTTCGTCATCCTTGTCCTGTCACTCATCAAAAAAATGGGAGAGTCGAACGTAAACATCTTCACCTCATGGAAATGGCTCTGTCCCTTCTTTCTCATGCTCAGCTTCCTTACAAGTTTTGGTGGGAAGCGCTCCATACTGCTGCATACATTGTTAATCGTCTTCCCACACCTTTTCTTCATCACATATCTCCTTTTACCAAGTTGCACCAATAGTCTCCAGATTATACATTCCTAAAAAGCTTTGGGTGTTCGTGTTTTTCCTATCTTCGGCCATACAACAGTGCCAAGCTCCAATTTCGTTCATCCAAATGCATCTTCCTTGGTTATAGTGACACTCACAAGGGATATAAATGTCCACACCCCTCTGGTCGTATATATATTGCCCGCACAGTAAGTTTCAACGAATTTGAATTTCCATATAACATTATTTTCTCCTCTCAAGTTTCCAGTTCCTCCCTTTCACTTAGTCATTCTCAGCTCCCTATACTTCCTCCTCCCACTCCCTCTGAACCTATTACCTCTTCCAACAGCTCTACCCGTGTTCCCATGGCTCATTCTCCCGTTATCTCTCATCAGTCGGATTCCCCTGCCTCATCCCCTGCCACTCTTCCTCTCGCCCCTCCCATTCCCTCCCAGCCTGTTCACACTATGGTCATCCGCTCCAAAACGGTGTCTTCAAACCTAAGTCCTTTGTCTCTGCTCTTTCATGTTTAAAACCCACGTCTGTAGCTTCAACCCTCTCTGATCCCCATTGGAAATTGGCTATGGAATCTGAGTATGCTGCTCTTGTAAAGAATCACACATGGGATCGTGTACCTCACTTGGCTGATATGTGTGTTGTTCAACATAAATGGATTTTTTAAAGTCAAATAGCGGGCTGACGGTTCTATAGAACGCTACAAGGCTCGACTTGTGGCAAAAGGATTCCAACAATCGGCAGGGGTTGTCTACTTTGATACGTTTAGTTCGGTTATTAAACCCATCATAGTCCGATTAATGTTTTCTCTTGTTGTTACTAAAGGGTGGAGTATTCAACAAGTCGATATTAATAATTTATTTCTTAATGGGGATCTTTCTCCTGTGGTCTATATGACACAACCGAAGGGTTTTGTGGATCGTCTTCGGCCTAATCATGTTTGCAAGTTGGTTAAGGCATTATATGGCATCAAACAAGCTCCCAAGGCTTGGTTTGACAAGCTCAAATCATTCCTTGTCAGTCTTGGTTTTAAGGCCTCTACTTTGGACTCTTCTTTATTTTTTTCTGAACACAGCAGGCAAACTTCTTCTTATCCTAGTCTATGTCGATGACATTTTGATAACGGGTGATGACAATATACGGGTTACTCAGGTTATTGATCAACTCCATCATCAGTTTTTATTGAAGCACCTTGGGGAAGTTCACTACTTCTTTGGTATTGAGGTCATAAGCTCTCTAGTGGCTACTTGTGACCCAACGCAAGTACATTCTTGACTTATTAACCAACACCAAGATGCAAGACAACAAGCCCTGCTTATCTCCTTATAATTCTAGCCAGAAATTATCGTTACAAGACAGTGCTCAGTTTGATTTTCCTTCTCTATATCACAGTACCATTGGCGCTTTGCAGTATTTGTCTATGACACGGCCTGACATTTCGTTTATTGTGAATAAGCTCAGTCAATTTCTCCAAGCACCCACTAGTAAATCATTGGAATGCTTGCAAGAGAGTACTTCGTTACTTGAAAGGAACCTGCTCCAGGGCATCATGTTCACACCGGTTACTCGTTTAGCTTTGCAAGGCTTCTCGGATGCTGGCTGGGCCAGTTCTATTGACGATCGTAAGTCTACTACGGGCTATTGTATTTTTCTTGGGGAAAACTTGATCTCTTGGAGTTCCAAAAAGCAGCAAGTCGTTGCTCGGAGTAGTGCCGAATCAGAATATCGCTCCCTAGCCACCACTGCGACTGACCTTTTTTGGATTCATTCCCTGTTTACTAAGCTTGGTTTAT
Source organism: Rehmannia glutinosa (assembly GCA_016081115.2). Classification (NCBI taxonomy): domain Eukaryota; kingdom Viridiplantae; phylum Streptophyta; class Magnoliopsida; order Lamiales; family Orobanchaceae; genus Rehmannia; species Rehmannia glutinosa. Next base: position 71,011 of record JABTTQ020002745.1, on the reverse strand, counting down.
CTTTGGCTCAACCCTCTATCCTATGGTGTGACAATGAAAGTGCCATTTCTCTTGCTCATAATCCCGTTTTTCATGCCCACACGAAGCACATCGAAGTAGACATTCATTACATCCGTGAGCAAGTGCACAAGAGAGAGATAGATGTTCGATATATTCCCACCCATGATCAACTGGCCGACGTTCTTACCAAACCATTATCTATTCAGAGGTTTCAGCTTTTATGTGATAAATTTTCCCTTAGTTCTCCCCCTGGCCTAGCTTGACAGGATGGTATTAGAGTAATAGTCAAAGTTAGTTACAGATTAGTTACTTAGTTTGTTACAATTGTTTAGTTAGTTTGCACAGCTAGTAATTAACTATTCTCATGTATCCAGTTGTATAAATATCCCATTACCAGTCTAATGAAATCAAGCTGAGATTATTCTCTTTCTTCTATATGGATTCTCTCAATTATAACACACTGTAACTATATTTTCAAGTAAGAAATAAATGGTGTGTTGTGAACATTGAGCAATCCGCGTGAATGAGTCAATAACTCTAGTTCTCAATTTTGATTTGAGGGTAAAATTGTTAATTCAATGTATTAGTGGAGGCATACATGGATGTACATATCCCATTGTAGGGGCACGTGCCCCCACAAACTTTTTTATTTCTTTTACTATTTAGTTTTAAAAGCTATATATATATATTTCAATTAATTAAACAAAAAAGTTGAATCAACCTTGTGCTTCAGTAGATGAGACTTGTGTTGTCAGGGTGATTGACCCGAATTAAATCCGAGGTGCATATGTTGCCTCCCCTATTTTCCCCCTGTTGTACTAAAAATTAGGTTACAAAGAGTGTATCCCTCTTAATTGTCTGCCCCCTTCACAAAAAATAAGAAAGAACCCATAAAGAAAAAATTCAGAACTTTACAACGATTATATTGTATTTATTTTGTGCCCATTAATTATTGTTTTTGTTGTGCCCCCGCTTTAAAATATCCTTGGATCCGTCCCTGAGTTGAGGCCAAATAAAGGGTTAGCTATTAACAACTATTTTTTGACCCCGTTCGACTTAGTCGATAAAAGTGCTCTCGGGCCTTCCTCGGCTGGAAAGAGAGGGGTAGATAAAATAGAGTGTTACTATTAAACCTAACCAAACTTCTTAATATTTTATGGGCTTGATATACAATGGCACAATCAGAAGACCAAACAACTTAATAGCTTTGATTGGTTACATTGGATAAGCCAAAGTAATACTATGGGAATTAATCCAACCCATTCAAGGAGGGGAACTAACTTAATCATAATCTAAAAATAAGGGGAGAGTTTCTAAAAAAAAAAAAACAGAAAAGTAAAAATAATAAGGGGAGAGGTGCTTAAAATTTATGAATATTCTTCTGGTTTGACTTTTACCCACAAATAAATCACTTTTCCAACTTGTTCATCAATTACTCTCATTTATTCAACTTTTAGTTTCTCAAACACAACCAACTTCTGATTCTCAACTATTTTTTGTTAAGATTGCAGAAATCGCTAGGCACCAATAGGATGGCAGCCCGCCGTCACCTAGGAATAGTATTATTTTTTATTTTTATTTAATCTACTTTTGGCTGCCCGATTTTTGGTCGCCTAGGCCAATTTATACAACGCTGCTTGTTTTTGCTACAATAAATCAGTTCCTTTTAAATGCAGAAGTTTTTGAAGCACCCCTAATTAATCCCACCAAATATCGAAAGGGTAGAAACTAACGCATGTGTATCAAATTCATACATATGGCAATGACACTGCATAACAATGCTTGATCCCTTGAATTAAGAAATAAAATTACTAGACACCCTAGATCAGCAAGACTCCGTCATCTGAAATGATAAACTACAAGACTTTACTTCTAAAAAGGAGAACTAAAGTGTCCTTATACTTGCCACAACACAGTAATTTTCTTAGGACATTTCAAGACATTTACTCCATGCACATAACTTCAATTCATTCGCACCAACAATATTTTCTCAATTTCCCCAAACAAAACAATCTACCAACTAACACAAACTAACTAATTTGAACTCTAACACGCTCTGCATCACCGCTCATAGAATGTTCGATCAACGGCTGCCTACAATTAGGACAAGAAGAATGCAAAACCAACCATTTATCTATACACTTAACATGAAAACCATGATTACATCTCGGAAAAATCCTTATATCCTCTCCTTCAACAAATTCTCCGAGGCAAATAGGGCAATCTGTGGCCGGAATACGCAATCCCGGCTCATAAACCGCTACCGGAATCTTACTCAACGCCTCTTTCTTCAAACCCACACTGGTAGCCAAACGCACCGCCACGTCATCATCAGTACCATGGGAAAATCTTCCGTTGCATCGCAGGGCACAACGGACGATTGAGTTTAGCCCGAGCACATATCAATGCAATTAGCAAAGCTGCCAATATTATCACCATATTGCTGTCGAAATTCGAGTCCCCGTGGTAAAATCCACTTGTCTCGTTTCCATTGGTTGGAGGGACTGTGATATCCGAGTCGAGCAGTAAGCGAGGCAGACGATAACAATAAGTCACCATTAACCTTTCAAATATCTTCACCAACACAAAATTTTGTACTTGAATCTACTCACTAACCAAAAAAAAAAAAAATGTAAGGCAACGAACTAAGTATATTTTATCCAAGAGTCGTTGGAAAATCTCATGATCGATCAAAGTGCAAAAGTAGCTAGTATATCATCTTGTATTGGATTATGTGAGTAAAAATCTTGTTTTTTAAGCTGAATAATTATGGAGTGTTTGAAAGATTCCAACAGGATAGAAATTAACATTGAAAAGGAATCAAAATTGTTATGAGGATAAGGAAGAGACTGAATAAAGGGGCTTTAATTTCTTTTATTGGGACCAAAAATCTTCATAACATAATGGTCCTGCAAGCATAGCATAATTCAACTTTTAGAGAGAGAAAGAGGTTAATTTCAGCCATGGCAAAGGGTTGGGAATGAAGATCTGTTGCCATATAATTGAACAGTGACTTTTGTGGCAAGCAGATGATAATTGCAAACAGACAGATTAGATATTTTATAAGTTGTAAAGTGTAGTGAGATTTTTTTAAGTTTGGTCAGCTATCAGTCTTTCAATGATTAGGGCCCTCCTCTACAAGATATTATACGAGGCTAATATGGGTTACATGAAATGTGCATGTTGTACTCGTTGTATTGTTCACAAGTTTGAATTTTAAACAGTTAGTACCCTATTTCATAAGAAATGAACATTTGTTCGTCGCAACATACCTGATGTATTGTCCGCGTATAGTATCCGTCTATCTGATCAAATAAAAGACTGTTACATCATAAAAATTGATTTGTTTGTATTTGTCTACTTTTTTTTTTGATAGCAAGTAAATTGTATTATTATTAATCAATACAAACAAACAAGATATAGGGACGGCAATTTCCTCCAAACCCGATAGGAGATCCGATACCTGACCTGAACGAAGGAGAGTATGGAGGTCTTTTTTGGACCTGATTAAATAAATGAGTATGTGGGTATGAGGATTTTCAGGTTCGGGTATGGAGGTGGGTCTGGGAATTTCCTACCCATACCCAACCCGATACTCGATTAAATAATATTATATATATAGGGAGATGATCCAATGAGACCACATTCTACGGTGAGACAATGTGGACTGATCTCAACCATCCCCTATATACATCAAAGACTAGGATTAATATAAGATAATAATATACTAACCAATTAATTAAATCCCCAATAAGGGTAAAATTGTCTATCAAAATATGTGGGGACCGTGAAATAGAAATCGATTATGAAGAGGAGATAATCATATGCTACTACCGTGAATTAATTAAGGATTCATTATAGAGAGAAAAAATCACGATCCTCTTTCCAAAAAAACGGAAATCTAATTTACACTGCATATTTAACATATATATATATATATACTACATAGTTAGAAATTAGTTATAATGTGTATATATATATATATATTACATAAATATGTTGCATATGATTCGTGTATGTGTTCTCGATGATTATATTTGCATATTTAACATATATGTACTGCATTTAACACTATTATACTGCATGGTTAACATATATGTACTGCATATTAAAATTGTCAAACAAAACATGTTAACGTGAATTAAGGAATCATTTAGAGAGAGAGAAAGAGAGAGAGAGAGAGAGAGAGAGAGAGAGAGAGAGAGAGAGAGAGAGAGAGAGAGAGAGAGAGAGAGAGAATTACACTCATTAACATATGGGGACCGTGTATATGCTTTGCGATGATTCTACTGCATATTTAACGTTATTATACTGCATGTTTAACATATATATGTAAGTCCAAGCGGCTACGATAATCTAGAGGGAGGTGAATAGATTATCTCCATCTTTTGAATTTTACCCTCTTTTTCGAACCGAATGCTCAAAGACAATAATAAAGATGCGGAATGTAAACAACACACGTCGATTTATAGAGGTTCAACCCACCTAGAGCCTAATCCTCTACCACCCCAGTATATCCGGGATGGATTTCAAAAAGAAAAAAGATTTTATTAATTACCAAAATTAATACAACACCAACTTACAACAACACTTTGAAGCGCACCACACTCTTCTTCAACACCACCTTTGAGATTACCACAATCTCTTCTTGAAGATTACCACAATCTCCACGGCACCTTGTGAAGATTACCACAATCTTCAACCTCAAGAATACCAAATTCTTCAACACCTCAACAAGAAGATTACCACAATCTTCTCACACCTAACACCTAGATCACCCAAGTGTGTTCTTACCACAAGAACACTCACAAGGATATCTTGTGTTGAATGATGACCAAAAATCAAGATTACAACTCAATAATGAATAATACAATTTGAGTGCAAGTGTAATCAAGAAATGAAAGCCTAGACCTCAAGATGTGAAAGTGATAAGCTAGGCAAATTACAACAAGATTAATAATTATGAAAAACAAATATTTGCTTGAAGTGTATCTTGTTGTGTTCTATCTCAATTGTTGTCTTGGTTGCTCCAAAACTTCCTCTATTTATAGGAGATGATTGATCTCCTCTTGGTGATTAAAAATCTACAGAAAAATACAATTAAAATCAAGAATATAGCTGTTAGAAATCAATCCCACATTTTAAGGAAAGTTTGTCTCATTGTCAAACGGTCGAATTTTTCATTAAAGATAGGCGACCGTCGCACGAAAATAGACGTTGGAAAAATACACAACAAAATAACAAAGGGCGACCGGCCGACGACACTACACCTCGACTGGTCGACCTCCTCCACAACCGGTCCCCCTCATGGGTTTTTAAGGGAATTCAAGTTCTGTTTCAAAGATACGCCCAGGTACCGGTCGACCCCCCGACGTCACCAGTTGACACCCTGGTCGACCGGTCGACCTGGTCTATTTCAAGTCCGTCTCATTTTTCTGTTCCAAAATTCATCTTCAGGTACGGGTTGCCCTCTACGGCGACCGGTTGACCTCGAGACAGAAATGTTGTCCAATTTTTGTCGAAAATAAAACTCAATAAATACTCCGAAAATTTAGTAAAAATATTTTAAACCAATCAGGAGTATTTAGACAACATTTAGGAACCTTGTTTTGAAGTGAAAACTTATAAACATAAAATCATTAAAAGTGTTGTCCAATGTTATCTAAAATAAAACTTGAAGAAATACTCCGAAAAATATTAAAGCCATTTTAAATCATTTAGGAGTATTTGGACAATAATTAAAAACATTGTTTTGGTGTAAAAATAAAATCATCAAAATTAAGATAAAAACATGTATCAAACAATCTCCCCCTTTTTGATGATTACAAACCAAAACAAAAAATATTAGGAGGACAATTTTAAAAACGATTTTCCGGTAAAAACATCTAACCGTTTGGAAGCAACCAAAATTTCCAAAATACATAAGCAACCAAGTGAGGGAGTAAATATATTCAATAATAAGCACAAGCTCCCTCTATCAACAAGCACATCAAGAATAATGTAAAGGCAATCAACCATAAGCTAAAAGCTTAGCTTTTACATATTGTTCAAGAGCTTATAAGCTCCCCCTGTCAACGAAACATCATTAGACAAGTATATAAGTCCATCAAGCAACAATTGGACTAAAAATAATTCACAACTTATGGCTTTTAAGAGCTATAGCTTATAGCTTTTATAATGCTTTTATTAGCTTTTTTGAGCTAATGAGCCAATTTCTGTTTCTCCCCTTTGGAATCATCAAAAGAATGTTAGGATGATAAAACATCATACAAGTTTATAAAAGTGCGCCAACAATATGATTTATCAACCATTGAAAGAATTAAGCTTAGAATCCAAAAATGGGAGAGATGTATCATAAGAAATCCATAAGCTCATTTTGTTAGCCAAAAAACATGATCCCAATGAGATTTTAAGACATTTGAAAATAAGAGAATCATGTAGGTGATGAGTCTTTCATTGAAACATTTTATCGAACACTTGGCAGGCGTCAAAGTTTGACGAAAATGTATATAACCCTTGCAAAAGAAATTAAGCCAAGTTTTTCATATCATCACCCAAAAACAATTTTTCAACATATGTCCATCAAATAAGAGGCTCAACAAAGTAAATTCTCAAGGGTTCAACCCAATTGAGATAAATTTAGCCAAATAAGAGATCAAGACATTACAAATGCCATCAAGCAAAAATATAAGAACCATCAAGTAATACATGTCAAGCATCAAACAATGCATATAAGACATTACAAATGTCCCAAATTATTCATAAAAATAATCAAGGCATCAAAAATTAATAGAAACACTTTTACCATCAAGTACTTCATACCAATAATCAAACAATGCCAAACTAGAGTATTTTTACCATCAAATACTCCATCAATACCAAGTTTAAACAAAAGGCCATTTCCATCTTGCTATTTTAACCCTTTCAAGAAAACAAGCAAATCTCATTAGTGCAATTTAGAGTTTTACAAGAGTTCATAAAACTACAAAACAACATGAACAAGAGAAAATGCTAAGATAATAAAGGGGTGGGGACATCATTCTTCGTCCGAAGAGAAGCAAGTTCCGGGAATAAGATCTTTAATGAATTTCTTCAACTTGCCGATTGATTTTTGCATTTTGGAGGTCTTTTGCTCCAAAGCCTCATACCTAGCTTCATGATATGTTCGTAGATCATCATACTCGGCTTGGGTGTACCTCCTGGCGGTTGAGCACCGGTATTACCCTCTGGATTGCTCGGTTCGCCTTCCTCCGCCAATCTCACGGCCTCGGCATCATCAAAGAAGTCGTTTGGATCTGGGGAATTTTGGCCTATTCCTCTAGCCATTTTAGTTGGTCGAATGTCCATATTCTTGCGATAGTGACCATTTGGGAGATGTTATCAATGTCAAAGTCATTTTGAAATGCCTCACGAATTACACTCCGACGAAGGTAGTCCCAATTGTATAAGAAGTTTACAAATCCAATTGCCCATAACAAACTTCTTATTTCCTTGAGTAATAGACTCAATTAGACATTGAATAAGAATAGCGCCAAAGTTAAGCGGTTCCCTTCTAGCAATCTTATAAGTCAAAAAATAGTCCATGTTGCTAGGCATTTTTCCCGCTTTTCCACATATGCAATAGGCGACAATAACGGATATAATCCGGTGCTCAAGAGTCATCGCCAACAATGAATACTTTGGCCATACGCTCAAATAAGTCTTGACTTCTCTCATAGACACCCCCAACATCTCATCATTCCAAATAGCACAAGAGAAATAGTCCCAACCACCTTCTCTTACATGTAAAAGCCGACAAATTTCATTTGGAGTCCACCTAAAATGACGACCCCTTACAAACGAATTCAAAGCAAGAAGCTTCCTTTGGGCATCATATTCAACCCACATATTGGCATAAAAATGAAAAATTATATCATCATCATATAAAACATAAGGATGCTCCCATAAGTACATCCACCTCGCTCTTCAAAGAATCCTCTAATAGAAGGATATTCATTTGTAAACGAATTAAATCGACAAATCTTCGTACGAGCTATTGTTTTTGCACCCATGTTCAAATTTTCATAGTACCACTCTGCAAATTTGTTGATAAAATCTAAAACATTACTAGAGCGAGGAGCTTGAGGTATAAAAGGTTTCTTACTTTTTGCCCAATGGCAATTGTTGAATGAAATCGTCCCGCGGAGTTCGGCAATTTGAGAATTGGATAGTACCGGGTTTTGAATATCGTCACGTTCTTAAGCCACATTCCTTTGGGTAGCTCGAATATCCCTTTGTTTGGCTTCTTCTTGCCGATTTCGGAAGAACCCTCTCCGCCTTTTCTACGCTTGGAGGTGGGATTTCGACCCAGAGAATTTCTTGGAGGTGCCATATATGTAAAATTCTTGAAAAAGAAGTGGATTAGCAACAAGAATCACAAAGATTGATGAAGAATTGAAGATTTTAGAGAAAAAGGGGTGAAGACGCTGGTAAGGGTTTTGGGAGAATTTCTTGTTCTGTTTTGAAAGTCAAGACAGACGATTTTAAACACAAAAATTTGCACTGGCGACACTTAATTCCCGCATTGACCGTCCCCAAAGCAATTTTTCATTCTCCGATTTTTCCAAAATTCGATTTTTCACCCCAAAAGTTTTAAAACTTTGCAAAAGATAATTATGGACTAAATCCAACAATTATGAGTTTCGAGAAAACACATATATGAGAAAAACGAGATTTAACGAGTAGTGCCCTTTTAAGAAAAATCACAAAGTCATTTAGTGGCACTAAAGGGGTTGAAATGAAATATTTTGAAAGACATGTGCATAAACATGACATGAACACAATATCGAGTTCTAAGAATAAAACATACCCCGATGGTTTAAGAATCTCTAATAGACGATAGCCAATGAATAGGAGATATATAACCTACAATTCTTTAAACAAATTTTGCACTAGATATGATAGCACAAATGTAGGCCAAGTAATAGGAGATATCACAATAAAAATGCTTATGCTATAGAAATTCATAAGAGTTTAAAAACAACATGTAAGGTCTCATTTTTAAAGGATTTTAAAAACACAAATATTTATTGAGGACCTTAATTTTAAAATAATGAAAACTCATTTGCAATTTAGACACAAATAAAAACATGCATACTAACTAAATAAAATGCATATTTAAATGGGGGGATACGGTTTACCAATTACGCCATTTCCATGGGTTGTGCCGTTCCCGTTGTTGATGATATCTTCCCTTTTGAAAATCATCTTGTTGATGATGGCTTCTCCAATTGTTCCATTTCCAAGCATTGTGGCCTTCTCTTTTTCGAAAGTGTCTTTCTCTTGGAAAATCATCTTGTTGATGATGTCTTTGCCATTTCCAAAGATTGTGTTCTTCCCATTTTTGATTATATCCTCTTCTTGGAAATTGACTTTGTTTTTTCCTTCTTTGATCAAATGAGATGTTCATTTGATGTTTCCTTGGCGGCATGAATTTTCTTCGATTATTAATCCGTCGGGTACCTAAAATGACATTGTTTTGTGGTACCCTCAAGTGCTTGGGTCCTTTGGGATTAGTCTTGAGACTTTTAGGTCTCCAATAGTAATTTGAGCTATTTCTAGCCCGACAAGTATTTACGGTGTGTCCCTTCTTACCGCAATAAAAGCAAGTAATATTACTAACATGCATAGGAACTCGATTCTTTTTCATATGCTTGACAATATTAGGCTCATGATCAAAATATTGGGCAATTTATTGGTACTCAAGTTTGATTTTGATAAATCATTTTTCATGCAATTCATATCTTCAACAAGAGTACTATTTTGTTTTTCAAGGTTTCCAACCTTGTCAAGTGTGGTGGTGTGAGCACATAATAGTGATTCATAGGAAGTAAATAAACTATCCTTTTCATTTTTCAAAACAATGAATTCCTTTTTCAAATTTTTGTACTTAACAAGTAAATTTTGGAATTCATTTTGAAGATCATCAAAATTATTTTGCAAATCACTAAAATCATTTTGAATAACAATATCATAAGAAGTAGAGGGTTTAAGACATACCTCGTTTTCTTTTTTTATGCCCATAAGACAATGTTCAACTTCTTCATAGTTGGAAGTTGTAAAAGGCTTGTTCCTTAGATTTGAACTTGTATCCCTTTGAGAAGTAGATGCTTTTGTTTGACTCCTTTCATTTGCAAATACTCCATAGATGGCTTCTAATTTTTGCCATACTTCATGTGCCGATCGAATTCCTACAATATGTTCATATTCCAAATTAGTAAGTGAACAATACACAATATTGAGAGCTTTACCGTTTAAGGAGATGATTTTCTTCTCTTCATCATTGAGCTCTTTGAAAGCTTTGGAGGTGTATGGTGTGTCTATCATCGGAATGGATTCTCCATTTATGACGATGTTCCAAATATCGAACCCGCAACCTTGTAAATAACATTCCATTCTTTCTTTCCAAAATGTATAAATTTTGGAATCAAACCGAGGTGGCTTGGTGGTGGAGGTGCCGGAAAGGTGAGCTTCATTCGTAGCCGACGATCGTTCCTCTTCACTCGCGATGTGAAACGAGCTTGCCAAAGAGTTTGGCTCTGATACCACTTGTAAGTCCAAGCGGCTACGATAATCTAGAGGGGGGTGAATAGATTATCTCCATCTTTTGAATTTTACCCTCTTTTTCGAACCGAATGCTCAAAGACAATAATAAAGGTGCGGAAAACAACACACGTCGATTTATAGAGGTTCAACCCACCTAGGGCCTAATCCTCTACCACCCCAGTATATCCGGGATGGATTTCAAAAAGAAAAATGATTTTATTAATTACCAAAATTAATACAACACCAACTTACAACAACACTTTGAAGAGCACCACACTCTTCTTCAACACCACCTTTGAGATTACCACAATCTCTTCTTGAAGATTACCACAATCTCCAACGGCACCTTGTGAAGATTACCACAATCTTCAACCTTGAAGAATACCAAATTCTTCAACACCTCAACAAGAAGATTACCACAATCTTCTCACACCTAACACCTAGATCACCCAAGTGTGTTCTTACCACAAGAACACCTCACAAGGATATCTTGTGTTGAATGATGACCAAAAATCAAGATTACAACTCAATAATGAATAATAAAATTTGAGTGCAAGTGTAATCAAGAAATGAAAGCCTAGACCTCAAGATGTGAAAGTGATAAGCTAGGCAAATTACAACAAGATTAATAACTATGAAAAACAAATATTTGCTTGAAGTGTATCTTGTTGTGTTGTATCTCAATTGTTGTCTTGGTTGCTCCAAAACTTCCTCTATTTATAGGAGATGATTGATCAAGCATAGGCTCCTCTTGGGGATTGAAAATCTACAGAAAAATACAATTAAAATCAAGAATATAGCTGTTAGAAATCAATCCCACATTTTAAGGAATGTTTGTCTCATTGTCAAACGGTCGAAATTTTGTCTTTGTCAAATAGATAGGCGACGGCCGCACGAAATAGACGTTTGAAAAATACACAACAAAATAACAAAGGGCGACCGGTCGACGTACACCTCGACTGGTCGACCTCCTCCACAACCGGTCCCCCTCATGGGTTTTTAAGGGAATTCAAGTTCTGTTTCAAAGATACGCCCTGTCGACCGGTCGACGTCACCAGTCGACACCCTGGACAACAATTAGGAGTATTTGGACAACAATTAAAAACATTGTTTTGGTGTAAAAATAAAATCATCAAAATTAAGATAAAAACATGTATCAAACAATATATACTACATAATAAAATTATCAAACAAAAACATGTGGGGACCGTGAATTAAGAAATATGTTATAGAGATATAGAGAATCACGTTCATTAACATGTGGGGACTGTGTATGTGCTCTGCGGTGATTATACTGGATATTTAACATATATATATTGTATATTTAACACTATTATACTGCTTATTTAACATATATGTACTGTATTTTAAAATGTCAAACAATAACATGTGGGGACCGTGAATTAAGAAATCAGTTATATAGCAAATAACTAATCTATCCTTATTCAAATTAAAATAAAAAAATGCTTAAAAATCAATTAAATCTCAGCCTTTGATAAAATTAAATAAATGGACAGGATTAGTCCACACTGTCTTACCCCAGGAATGTGGTCTCATTTGATCCAATCCCGATATATATTATATTAAAAAAAGGTTTCTTTCCCCAAATCCCAACCAAAATCCACTAACCCACATTTTTGCCTTTTTTAATATTTTATTTTTTCTAGAATATTCAGTTACTAATTCTTATCTTTATTATTTTTTCTTTTAGTAAATATCTAATGAAGTAATTAGTGAATATCATAACTTCATTGAAATTACTAAATTTGAAAAAATACAATTGTAAGTGATAATATGATATTAAGTATGGTATGGATACCCGATCCTCCGACGATATAGGGATCATACCCAATAGGGATGGGATGAGGATGAATATAATAAATAGTGATGGAGATGAAGGATATGTAATCCTACCCAAATCCTACTTATTGCTATCCCTAATAAGATATAATATCTGAAGCCAAGCGAAAAAACCCAAATAAACTCCCATCTTTCAAACAAGGAAAAAGGGGAGCAAACAAATATCTAAACTGAATAGATACAATAGATCATAAAATACCAGATCAAATTCAGTGAGTTGAGATTCTTAGTTGGATGATTGACTACTTGTACTTCCAACCAAAATTTGAATGATCCACACACCAGAATCTTTTCTAATTTGCAGATCTACCAAAAGGTGATGAAGAATTTCGAATGAGGCCCCATAAGATTAGATCTACTAGTATTTGAATAGATCCAAAACAAAAACAATGAAAAGACAGAACAAAAAAGAAAACTCCCAGCAGGAGAGAAGCCTACTCCCACATAGTGGAGAAACCTATTCCCACCAAAGGGAAGAAATTGAATAAATCAACGAAGTACGAAGAATAAAATACAAAAGAAATTCCTTTCCCCTCTCCCATGGTGGGAGGAGGGAAGAATAGATTATTTTTGCAGAGAGCAGGAAAAGGAGAGATGGACCGAGTGTAGTAGTATTTAGAAAATCGTCAGTAAGATAATAAAATTTAATTCGTTTAATTTGTTTGTGTGTAATTCTTAACAGCTCTGAAGAGCGGCAAATTTCAATACATTTTTGGGATAATTACAAAAATTGCCCCTGAGGTTTGAGTTAATCATAAAAAACCTATACATTTTTTAAAATTACAAAAAAACCCGTGAGATTTTTTTTCGACAACAAAACCCTCTGAATTTCGATTCTATATTACATTTACCCCATTATAGGCAAAAATATTTCAAACACCTCCCTTACATTTGTATAAATATCTCAATTACCCACGTTACATTGAGCATATAATTAAATCTCAATGAATTTTTTGTAATTTTTAAACATCTCTGATTTTTTTGTAATTAACTAAAATCTCAGGGATAATTTTGTAATTATCCCATATCTTAACCATGTTTCAATGTGCTCCATATGATAAAGGGTAAACATCTCGGATTGATATTTCTCATCATCTTGTACACGCGTCATTCATCCAAAATAGTGAAATAAAAAATGATATAGGAAAATGGAACATGAGATCTAGACCAAAACATATCTCGAAGACCCGCCATTTTCGTGAGATTTTGATTGTGTTGTATCTATACGATTACAGATCTATTGAAGCTTACCCACCTTAAAATTTGAGAAATTGTCGCACTTGCCCCACTTTCCCGAAAAAAATGTCATTGTTTACGCTCCATTCACCTATTTACTCTTCCAGTTGACTTATTTGACTTTTTTACGCTCCTGCGTATTTTTTGGTTATTTTTACATTTTTTTATTTCTTTTTATTCTTGTTTTGCTTTATATATTATTTATGTTGTTTTGATGTTGTTTATATTTATTTCTTTGTTGTTTCTATATTGTTTCGTTGTTGTTTCGATGTTTCAATACAACTTTTACTTATTTTTTACGCTCTTTTTTGTTCATGTGTTGTTTTATTTATATATTATTTTTGTTGTTTCTGGGTTGTTTTCTATAATATTTTTAATGTTGGCATGATGTTTCTTTATTGTTTCCGTGTAGTTTTTAATATTTCAATGCAGTTTTTTTTATTATCTATTTTTAAGCTCTTTATATTGATGTGGTGTTTTCTACTTTGTTTATGTTGTTTTTGAGTTGTTTCTATGTTGTTGTAATATTGTTATGATGTTTATTTGTTGTTTCAATGTAGTTTTCTATGTGTCATTGCAATTTTTAACCTGTTTTTAAGCTATTATTGTTCATGTGATGTTTTCTATATTGTTTCTGGATTGTTTTTATATAGTTTATAATATTGTTCTGTTGTTTCTTAGTTGTTTCCATGTTTTCGACGTTTTCAATGCATTGGAACAAAAATTGAATTGTGCTTTTCTATTCATGCGTTCTATCTATATTATTTCCAATCTATTTTTTTTCCAATATGTGTTGTTTTATATGTATATTTCTTGATTATTAAGATTTCGAGTATACACTTGATTATTTAATGAGAGAAATTGTTTTTCATTGAAATTTTATTAGATGAAACATGTTTAAAACAATTATCAAACAACAACGTAAACAAATCCAAAAAAATATGGCAAGAGCGTAAAAATGTACAGAAAAAAAGGCGGGAGCTTAAAAATGTCAAAACATGTGTCTTTTTTTCCCGAAATATGGGGTAATTGTGTCCATAACTCTTAAAATTTTAACATTTTTCAATATGCTGATTCATAATGGGATAAATGGTATTTTCACCCTTGTGAAAGGGTATGGGGCAAATTATCCCTAAAAAGAGAATTTAAATCCATGATATATTAAGTAGGTAAAACGAATGCAATTTTACCATGGCAGTTCATCAACCATAAACGACAAGCCAATAAGCCATATACTTTCTGGTGTGTCCTTTTTCTGGTCAGCAAGTAGGCACATACATCAGCCTCTGTGGCAGCATAAGTTCTTTGATCGACTGACAGCACTATTTAAGAGTAAAACAATGTCCTATGATTTATATTTTGATTTTTCTTTGCATTTGTATGGTAGGATTTGAATTTTGTATGGTATGATTTGGATTTGAGAAGAGAATTTGGGGGAGGATTTCAATTGGCTCCTATCTAATATGGATTTGAAATCCTCCAAAATTACAGAATGACTTCATCCAAACAACCTCAATAAACTTACTATTATGGATTGAAATCTTTAGCTCAAAATCCATCAATCTAAATTGAGCCTTAATCATTTTACTTTATTTCTAACTCATGTAATCAATCCAAGAATAAAATGTGGAATCTCATTAGTTGTTAATTACACGACACGTAAATATTTGCTCAAAAAATTACAGTAATCGAAGAACCTGTAAGTAAATGAAATAGAACTGATCATCCCAAAATAAAACTCCAATTTCTAGAATAGTGATTTTTTCTCCACAGCTTTCTGTTAGCATTATATTGACCAGAATGCGAAAAACTCGGAACAATTTAAGACCTGTTATGTTTTCCCATTAAATACGTTGAGCTATGATTCTATGAACAGTTGAGATCATTAAGTTGCCTAAAGAACGACAAAATAGCTGAATACACAACTACACATTAACAAAATGAGTAGGGATCAAAGCACCACTGGAAGTTTTAAGAAGATTTAGATGGTGTTTGGCTAAACTAATAAGCTCTTCAAAACATCTTATAAGATGTTTGAGTTAGAAGTGTTTGATAAACTTTTTAAGAAAGATCTTATAAGACCATCTCTAGTACTCTGCACTACTTTGGCGCAAAATCTACATTTCATCTTCAACAGTCTACACTATTTTTCTGCACTAAAACAATATATTCCAAAAGATTCTTTCTTTTACTAGTTTAATATTGATTTTTATTACTTTTATAATTGATAAAAATATTATATAAATAATTTTATTTAATATAATATTTATTAAAGTTTTTATCTTTAAAATTAATCAAATTGAAAAAAATATAAAATTTAATGAAATTAATGCAAAAAATTAAAATAAAATATCATTATAATACAGAAACATAAACATAATGTATTGTTGTTGTAATTTTATATTTCAGTATTTTGTAATGTATTTTATGTGAGATTTATAATTTAGTGTGTAGTACTTTAAATCTCATTAGTACTATTCAGTTAGACACCATATTATTTAAAAAATTATTACATATAAATGAATTAATTTTAATATTATTTTCTACTAATTTCAAATAATAAAAATACCTTTTTTAAATTTAATACCTTTTTTAAAGGAAAATAAAATTAAGCAAAAAAAAAAGGTAAAACTGGCGCACAAATGGCGCTGCATTGTGCAAATCACAAAACTGGCGCAAGGAATAGCGCTGTGTTGGACACTAAAAAGTGAGGCACTACTTTATATATAGAGTAGTGCTGGAGTTGGTCTAAGCTCCCATATAAGATGTTAGTAGCTAATAAGCTATTCTCTAAAAAGGTGGAAGATCCCAACTTATTTTCGAAATAAGATCTTTTCTAACAACCTCCTTTGCTTTTGAGCATTTTAATTACAAAACTGTCATTAATTACTAACATCTTATAACATCTATCATCTTATTTTATCCAAATACTTCAAACTTCTTATATCTAACATCTTTAAGATCTAAAATTATCTTATAAGATGTAGGAGCTCATAAGATCTTTTTAAAAAAGCTCAGCCAATTTGGGGTGAATGAAATCGAGTTCTATATTAGTATACTTCTGCTAAACCCAATAATGCTCAGAATCCCACTGTTCCCACAATGCCTTTAAGACAAGATCATCACCACAGAAATCCAAAGCTTCAGTCAAGGCAATAACAAAAGAAGGCCTCGCTGCCTGTATGCTGGAGTGGTGAAATTGGGAGTAGAAAGGTATGTATGTGCATACCATAATAAACCTGCATTCAAGGTTTGGAGATTGGATCACCAAAAACACCCATCTCGACTCTCGCCAGTTTTTCCATATCGTTCAATGATATTGTGACATGTGTGTTCATAGCGGGATAACAAGTGACCACATCTGCTTAACACCAGCAATTTGGAGGGGAAAAAAATCAAGAAGCAAAACTCTATTTCAAGAGAAAACCTGTAAGAAAGATTTCAAAAAAATGTAAGAGAAACTGAGTTAAGTCGTCTTGACCTGGCAGTGGCAACCTGTGATTAATTCTGTTATACAGATTATAGCCTCCAAATTTGAACTTTCCATAGTCAAATGGAGTTCTCTAGGCACTTCAAATGTGACAATCTGAAAACCTAATATACGACCTGGTAAAAAATAGAAATATTGTTCCACCAACATTACCAAAATCAGTTTGCATTCCTGTGTGGTGATTAACTTTCCAACAAGCATTTTGTGTAGAACCCTTCACCAATGCCACTGCTACAGAAATTCTTTTATCTAAGAGTAACCAGAAAAACAGATGAATTTGATCCAACAAACTTCCCTCAAACTGATTTCTAAATTCTCACCACGTACAGTTCATGTAATAAATAATTATCTAAATGCAACTTGAACCCAGAAAGATCGTCTACACAGGCAGAAACTATAAATAGAGTTCCAATCCGCAGTTTATAAACTATTTCGTACCCTGCAACTTTTATTAAAATTCAATTTAGTGCTTTTCTACACCAGTTACAGTTTTCCCTTCCTGATTAAGAAAAATGAAAAGAAGATACAACAAGAGTTGTTTCAAAAAATTACCCTAAGCAAACTTGAACCTACAAGTAACAACTAACAACAATGATATTAACATCATTTCCTTCATTTACCATATGGACACTTGTTCTACATCAAGAAGCCCATACTGAACGATGTACCTTTACATTAGAAATTCTATAGAGTTCTCAGCGGCGTGTCAGGTTTCTCCACTTGTCCTTCAAATCAACCTGAATTAAACAATCTTCAATAACTCGAATAGAACAAAGATGAGAAACTAATACATAGTGATAAGCTAAAAGCATACTTACTTCAGTTCTATCTTCAAATACGTCATGGTAGGCAGTTAGGATGACCTTCCAATTTCCTTTTCCATACCTTCAGGAAATTATAACACTTGTATTAGCAAAGAGTCCTTAGTAAGTCCATATTTTACAGGATGTGATTTGAACAGTAATTCAATGTGATAAAAGATGAGATTAGAGCCGGAAAAGTATAGAAAGGGAGAAATTATAGTGAAAATTGTTTCAGCTTAAAAAGCCAAACACCAAATCTAATCATTCAATAAAACATGTTCTTCGATCAAAGAAAGAGGATTCTCCAAAAGCAAAAGCTAGAATCAACATAAAGACAATGATATACTAAATGCGCACATACTTTTGTACTCCAGTCCTCAAAGTGTCTTCTTCCACAAGACTCCATTTCCGACCTTTCCTCCTCTTCTTTAAATTTTGAATTTCATATCTGTCCAGAGGAGCAACATTTATCATCCTTGGGCTAGGTAATAGAAGCCTACCCCTGCAAGTTCGATCTTCTTGTGATCCATCAATTGACTCATCCCACTGCAAAGTGCAAACAAAATCCAC
The DNA here is from genome assembly GCA_016081115.2 of Rehmannia glutinosa. Taxonomy (NCBI): domain Eukaryota; kingdom Viridiplantae; phylum Streptophyta; class Magnoliopsida; order Lamiales; family Orobanchaceae; genus Rehmannia; species Rehmannia glutinosa. The sequence goes on along the minus strand of JABTTQ020002745.1, from coordinate 52,468 downwards.
AAATTACAATAAAGTGATGTACCCTGTAGAAAGAAATCATGATAACTTTCATAATCTATCTTTCTTCACAATAATTTGACAAACGGGCAGACAAGTGATTAGCATTTAGCACAGTACTCAAGAAACATGCTAAAACATTAAGGCATTTAAAAAATCACATTACATAGAAAAGCATATTTCGTGTACTTAGGTGAAGATTAAGTGCATGATAAGCGTGTGGGACAGAAGTCAACACTTCACATTCAACAAGGATCATACGGTAATTATACCAAACTTAAGAGGACCGGATTGATTAAACTTTACATTTCAAATGTTGCCTTGTTATAATATTAAATAATGACAGCCCATCGCACATGGTAGCCTCTAACCATCCGTAAAATAGGAGAGACGTGCAATATGTTGAGGAGATGGTGACACCTCACCTTCCACATGACAGCTCTTAAAATCGTTCTTAACAGGTAACAAACATGTACAGCTTGTAGTTATGGAACACAACACATCTTAGCGTGCGGAAGCTTGTAAAGTCCTTAACAAAATCTTTACACAAATGTACGACATGCAAGGATATGGGCCAGATAGCTATCTTTCACGGCAACCTCTTCTCACTTATATAGGAAAGCGATAGAACTTCGAGGTAAGATCTATTAAACACAGGAATTTATGGTAGTTCATACAGTTATTAGCCTTTGGGGGTGAATCACTTGTTGTTTTGCATGTAGTCGTTAATATATGTTTATGTTCCACACCATACTTCATATGTCTGTTCAAACCCACTTTGTTAGTTCACTTTCAAATTGACATAAACCTTACTACTATGCCACATTAAATGGATCTATCCGTGATATTACACATGATTTCATGAGAGATGAAGACCAGTTTGTGTACTTTAACACTTAAGCCAAGTGTAATAACTGTGTCACGTGAATAATGAGTACGAAACGACCAGAAGTCAAGCAAGGATAATTGTTCGAGAGTAACCCAGCAAGCAAAAATATTGTCACTTAGTCTTGATTGTCTTTGCCCCTTGGTTCCCTAATTTTTTCGCTATACGAATGAAGTGTTACGTGGGTGGAGTCAAAGATTAAGTCATATACTTAGGATATGTATAACGTCGGTGAATAAAATGAGAAATAACTAATAATTTAAGGAACCAATAGAACAGAAAAAGCAAGACGAAGAAATCATGTATACATGAATAGGCACTTTTAATTTGCACAAGATGCAAAAATATGTGTACCTTACGACTATAAGTGGCATTTCTCATTAAATTGTTAGTGCTGATTCACCTTACAACTATAGTTAGGAAAAACAAGAGATGTGAAAAATCAACAAGAAGGTGTGTGTGAAAGGAGATTCTGCCTTTTTGGGTAAACTAGGTTAGGTTGAAAAGTGTTTACTCTAGATAATGGAAAATATGCACTTCCCTTAAACAAGAATAGCATTGTAATTTATCTTTGCCATTGGCTATTTTGGATTTTTATACTATAGAAAATCCTCTTATTGGTGCTTAATTTATTTTTAAGCATGCTCCTAATTTAGTTTGACAATGATAACTGATATAAGGGTGTGACAGCATATAGAAGACATAAAGGTAGATTGATGGTGAAGGACTAAAGGCTGTGGGAAGGTAGGTTTGGTACACACGAGAATTATTTCACCTGAACCCTAGCAATGGAGGATCTCAAACTCAGTCCCTGTGGACTATGAAAGAATCAAAGATCTTCGATCTTCTTACTTATTACAATTAATATGCCTGTAAATCTTCAGGTCATGAAAACAAATGGAGTAAATGAAACAACGATAAGCTTATTACCTCGTAGGTATGGGCAGAACTGTTCCGTTCCATCAAACTTGGCCTAGGTTCATTGCTCATGTTACGACAAGTATCTTGAACAACCCCAGCATCGTCCACAATAAATAGGTTGGGTTCAACATGATTCTCTTCAACAGAATCTTGACGTTTATTTTGCTTGCCATGTCAGAGATTGCTTCTGCAAGCTTTAATGCATCCGGAAGGGGATCCTTCACAACTGCGTGGAGCTCCGATGAACTCGCGTCAAGGGCTTCCCGAACTCTATTAACTTCTGCACTAGATGGTATCTTGTAATTCCTATATGATGGCCCTGTCGTCATTTCATCAGAATCAACGATTTGGGCTCCTCTGGAATTTCCAGATGCCAATCCTCTAGAACGCCTCAAACCAACAAGTTTGTCCCTGAGCTTAATTTTTTTCTTTGGCATTTCTACAAGAAGGAACACCAACAAATTAAATTATAAAAATAAAAAACAAAAAGAAACAAAAGAAGAAGAACCAAAAGGCACCTAAACATAGGAGGGAATCATGAAATCAAATAAACACGGTAGAGAAAAAAATGCAATTCACCAATTTTATAATCAAAATCCAGAAAAGTCAAACAGAAAAAGCAGAAACTGCAGTTACGGTTTTAAGCCCCAATCAAATGACCAGTTTGTTTTGTTTTATAAATTCCAAACATACTGCTCCTCTTTTCCAATCAATATAAACTACCGTGGCAGTACAGTCTGAAGGACATTCTTCATGGGCAGAGCCTTGTAGGGGCATGAGGGGGTTTTAGCTCCCCACCCCCAAAAAAAAAAAAAAAATTTTCAAAACTCCATTATCCTACGTATATTTTAATATTAAATATTATTTTATGTATGTAAATTGTTATTTTTTTATTGATTTAGCCCCCCCCCCAAAGTTAGATGTCTAGCTCCGCCCCTGACATTTTTTTCCTCCCCATATGCTATTTCCCTAACCTTCTAGTAGATTGTGCAGTTTTATAAATATATACAGAAACTTCAATTGGCTGATGCATGTGGAAAGAATGGGTGCCATTTAACAGTAGATTACAAATCAGCCTATGGCTTATAGAACTGAGTCTGATTATAGATAAAGGGATCTGACAATGGGGATGCATTTACGGATGCAGCTATAATAATAGGTGAGTGTAAATGTTATGAGACAACAAACAAAACATGTTTTTTCAGTTTGCCAGTAAAAATTCAAGAACGTAGAAATTGAGTTACCAAATGGGCTTCAATTATTACTTTTGATACTATTTAATGCAGTACTCTGAATCATGAAAATTTTATTACAAGTTCTCTTTGCAAGCCTCTGTAAGATTTCACTTTATAAGCCAGCAAAACATAAACATTGCATCAAATTTTACTGTATAACCCAATAACTCCAGCTAGCCACGAACTGTCCAACTTCATATTGTATTTAACAAGCAAATCAACAAGACAAACATAAACTTACCATTGCTGAAATTACTTACATCAACCCGACCAACACGACATGAAGGTGCTTCTTTTCCAGCTACTCGATCACCACTCTCCACTCCTAGAATTCCCTGCAAAACCTCATCATTCTTCACTCTTGCGGCAACCAACTCGAGAAATGAAGGACCCATTTTCTCCCTCTCTTCCCTCAGATAAGTCTTGACTGCCTCAACGGCATTAACTCCATCACTCTTCTTCACAATACTTTCACAAACACTATCCTCCCACACCGCAGCCTCAATCTCATCTTTCCACACCCATAGCTCTTCCGAACCTAATCCTCCATTCTCCACCGTCTTCTCCATTCTCCCAACTCTACTCCTCCAAACCCTTTTGACCGCCTCAAAAAACTTGAACTTGCTACTATTGTCCCCATCATCTCCAGTTACCAAAAGCCTCACCGTGCATTCCACTGCCACAGCGCAATACGCGCGCCTCATGGCATCAGAAACCGTTTCACTCCTTGTTGGAATTCTATTTCCTCCAATTGCTCCAACAATTCAAGGATACTTTCAGAAATTGAGTTGCGCGAGACTTCAGACTGGAGTTTTCTCAACAAAAGCGACTTTTGCAGATGGGCATTGTCATTTGGGAGAGGCAGAGCACGAAGCAGGGAATTCAATGTCTGGTCTTCGAGCGGTTGTCTGAGAAGGAACTCCAGAACCCAATTCGCTATGTCTGGATCTATATCCATCCCAGAAGCACGAAGGATCAAAACCTAAATTTGCAGAAGAAAAGAGGAATCTTCTGTAGGACAAGAATTCTTGTGTTGTTGCTAGGGCTTCGTTTTTGAATTGGGAAATTTGAAACTAAAAACGACATACGTCACGAGAATGGGAATAGTTCTGCTCCAATGGTTTCCACTATTTTTGTGTGAATTTACATTATTTCGAGTTTAGAAAAATACTACATTCAACTTTATATTTCATTCTAAAATAGATTTTATTTTTTATTAAATTTAATTAATATTTTTATCAATTTATATATATAATTAACATATTTTATATTTATGAATATGTATTATAAATTTTCTCTTACTTAAGTAATTTTTTATCGATATATTATTTTTTAATTTATTATATATGTGAAATTGAATATATAATTACAATAAAACAAATTTTATAAAAGATATCACATGGTAATTAGGAATTTAATATATTAATTTTTTATTGGTAAATAAGAAAAAAAAAAGAGTTCCTAAAATAAATAAGAAGTAACAGAGCAAACAACTAATTTAAGAAATCAAAATATAAAAAAAAATAATTCAAAAAAGGAAAAAAAAAAAAAAACTTATTGTAGCGGGGTACTGTTCACATCCCTCTAATTGCAGTGACATTTAGGGGACTGATGTAGATATTTTCTCCACTAAAATAGTAAATTCCCCTATTTTGCGATTTCACTCTAGTGCTTTTCTCTTAAGTATGATAATTGGTGTTTGTGAAGGGAACTATTAGTGTGAGTGTTTGTAATCATTAAAAAAAAGAGTTTCTCACATGTTAGCTTAAAAAAATCACATTTTAGTATTCGTAAATATCAACTTATATTTATGTTTCTTCTTCATTTAATCATAATCTAAAAGTAGGGAGATGGTTATTTTAGATTTTTCTTTTTCTCGAAATGAAGTAACTTACATTAACTTGAAAGATTGGCAATTATAAAGCAATTGTGAATTGTTTTTGATTATTAATAAGGATTATTGATTTTTTAGTATCTGACCTATAGGCACTTTGCTGGTTTGGTACCTGACATTTCCAAGTTATCGATTTAGTACCCATACTTCACATTTTATATAATTTGGTACCTATTAACTTTTAAGGACGAAAATGCCCCCAAGAAACATAAGTATACGAAAAAAAATTCAGTATACTTATTTAAATTATAAAATCAACTAAAATTTCAGTTATTTTTATTAATAAAAAATAAAAATAAGTTTCTAAAAATATTAGTGATTTTTTTATAAAAATTAAATTAAGATTTAATTAATCGAAAAGAAAAATTAGTTTAGTTAATTAAATTTAAAAATTAAAATGAAAATTAAATAATTTAAAATTTAATATTAAGATAGGAAATAAGAAAATTATAGAATTTTTTATTAATATATTATTTATAATTAGTTTTTTAATCAAAATTAAAAAAATAATTAATTTATTTTATTTTTTACAATTAAGAATTTAATTATTAAATTTAAATAATAAGAAGTTATTTCGTAATTAAATTTATTTTTTAAATTTAATAATTCTAATTTAAACTTAACTTTTTAACAAAGATTAAAAAAATCTTGGGGGCATTTTTCGTCCCATACAAGTGAATAGGTATCAATTTATAAAAGAATGTGAAGTAGAGTACTAAATCCAGAAATTAAAATGTCGTGTACCAAACCAAAGAAAGTGCCTATAGGTCAGGTACTAAAAAATCAATGGCGACATTTATTTTCGAACTCTTGTGCATATTGTATGTATTTTCTTGAACATATGAAAATCCCTAGTTTATTTAATGTAACCACAATTTTAGTATATGAGTGTTATATACAATAGAGGATTGAGATTATAGAAAATAAACTAAAATTAAGTCTGTGATGAAATTAATTAAAGTATAGGATCTTTAATTAAAGCATCACTAATGCGGCCCAGAATATTTTGAATGTGACCGTCTTAACCAGACCGTCGTTGTTGCGATATCTTAGTGGGGGCCTTTACATATGATTTGATCATATAAGACTTGGATCGATTTAATTTAAAATTTTCATACAAATTCTGTTGTAGAAATGGAAAATCAAATTAAATCACAACATAATCATATATGAATAAATCTTAATTCTGAGTGATTATAGACTCATGTTCATTTCTATGTGATTCTTAATTTACTCGTTTAAGTTTGTCCTAAGATATTCCTAACACTTGCATTTTAGATTCACATTTGAATTAAATAGCTGGGAATATAAATTCACAGATATGGAATTCATTCCTTCTTGCGAGAAGTAGAAAGACGATTATCTCATTTGTTAATTCTAGAACTGAATGGTTTGAGATCTCTAATTTATAATTCAATTATAAAATAACCATTCACTAGTGACTTAACGGTAAATGAGGATATGAAGTAATTGAAGAGGTTTAACGGATACTACCTAGCTTCATTACGAATTGTCTATAGAGGATTAATCTATATGTAATGATTATATCAACGGATCAAGCTCAAATTCAGTAGAGTAAGATATTCTACAATTATAAGAGTGCAATTCCGAATTTATAGTAGAGTAATATCGGAATTAATAAGTCAAATAAATTAATTAAAGAGTTTAATTATTTATTCGATTTATTGGAGCTTATAATTATAGGTCCATGGTCCTCGGTTCGCCTTCCTAGAGTAAACGAGTTAGAAATAATATTTTATGTTCCTAAGGGTTTATGAAAAAGAGTTTTATTCAAAATATTTGGACTAATATATTAATAATATTTAATTCCGAGAATATTTGATATTCTACGATTTTGATCAGATTGGGAATTAAATAAATATAAGATATTTATGATATTAATATAATTATTAAGTTGATAATTATATTGATAATTATCAATTAGAGTTTGAGTCTATCTAAAATTATGAATTCTAGATTGATAGGAAACTCGAGTTGGAGTGAAAAACCGAGTGAACTAGGCTTATAAAAAAGAAGACCACGCCTTATAAGTTAAAACAACAATTTTCGCCACCACATGAGCAAATTGAAAAAATCTTTTATCATCTTTGTTTTGCAATTTGGTCAACTCCAATTTTCAAGTTTTTGCTAATGAGTTGAAAACTTTAGTTTATAATTTGGGTTAAAACCCGTCTCGGCCGAATCATATTGGAAGACATTCAATTTGGCTTATAATCTTGTGTGCGTTTTTTAGAAATGTGATTTTGTGGTTTAGTTTAAAGCCTAGTTCAATTCCCCTTATATCCAGTTAGCTCAATCCTACAATCACATTAGTTGAGCACATCGTAGGAAAATTAAAGTTAGAAACTTAGAATTATTATTTGGGTGTCCACACACTGCACTTGATAGGGATGATCGAATTGGAAGATCGTGGTGTCTATGAGCTTCAGGGATTCGAACGATTAATGAAGGAAAAGTGAAGAACAAGAAAATCATTGAAAGAAGTAAATTTTCTTTTCTTCCTTTAGTTTGAATAAATTTAATAAGCATGATTTTGTGTTCTTATATCTAAAACTCATTTTTTGAAATCCATCGCCTCCGCCTGCTTCAATTTGATCGATATTCGAATCTTATTTGACCCATTAGATCCAAATCCGAATAATTTCCAACAATTACAACCTTATTAAACCAAAAATTAATTGGTTTTCCTCCCAAACTGGGAGCCAAGAAGATAAAGAAGCAACCATTTTAGCAATCCTATCAGCAATCAAATTAACTTCTTAGTAAACATGCTTAAAAGAAATATTTCGAGCAGCTTTACAAATGATGTGAATTTCATCGATCCAAAAGCTGCAACAGTTCAAATCTGCATTGGTCTTTATGACTGCTTGCACAACGTTTAACGAGTCCGAGGCGATGATAAGTGGGGTCAAGTTAGAGCTCACAACCATTGAAACACCTTCATATATTGCATGGAGTTCACCTACCAATACATAGATGGGCCTCAAAATTCTCTTACCAAATGCAATCTTGACTGAACATAAAGAAGTACATACCATTCCACCAATGCCAAATTGCTCATTGTTCTCATTGAACACATCCACATCAAGCTTCCATGTGCAAATTTTTTATCTCAACCATTTAATATCTATGTATTTTTCACTTTTCCTATCATCATTAGATAACATCATATGAGTCTGTTGAAAGCACTCTAAGAAAGCCAACGCCCCAACCTCACAATTTATGAAGCTTTCTTTGCTCTTGCCATGAATGAATTTTCTATTTTCCTCCCATACCGACCATGAAATAACAACAAATTCCTCAAATTGTTGTTGATCCCAATTCTAGTTCATCCTATGGCATATATCCAATGTAGAGCTAGATTGGGCTTTATCAAGTAGTGTCAAAACCAATATTTTTTCCAGAGTGGCTTAACAACACAACAGAAAAATAACTAATGTATTGTTGTGTCGACTCCGAAATGATAAATTTTACAACCACCTTCAACTGGGACGTGATGTTTTACCAAAATAACACTTACTGGGATATAATTGTAGGAAACTCTCCACCAAAAACTTTTAATTTTTGGTGGGATATTGAGGTTCCAAAGGAAATTCCACCACTCATTCGATATTGATTTTGAACATGATTCATGAGATGAAAAAATACCAATTGCCACTTTGTAGCCATCTGTGACCGAGTAGTGCCCCATCTTATCAAATTTCCAAAATCTGGTGTCATCTTGGGGGTAATTGGAAGCATACATTGAATGATTTTTTTCGCGATGTACATAGGAAAGTATTGTAATGCTCTACTTTTCGAAATGGCTTTTTAGCGTTACTAAAGTAAATAATGCATATTTTTTTAGAGGTAATCTTAATTTGCCCCCCAAATTATGCGAGGTTTTTAGCGTAGCCAACTTAACTTTTGATTGTTCTAGTTTACCCCTTGAACTTTGTAAATTGTTGCACTTAGCATATATTTTCCAAATTTACCCCTTAATCTTTATGGTTATTTTAATTTGTGAACTTTAAAAATGGTATTATTGCCTATGTTTATTGATGAAATTTACTATTATTTAGTACTATTTGTATTGACTAAAGGTGAGGATATTTTGAGAGAAAATTGATCAAAATAATTGTTCGAGATGTAGTAGCTACAGACAATCTACTAACAGTGAGGGGTAATTTGGAAATTATAGAGTGCAATAATTTGCAAAATTTAGGGGATAAATTAGAACAAGTCAAAGCTAAGTGGGAAAAGTTAAAAACACGCAAAGTTTGGGGGCAAATTAAAATTACCTCTACAGTGGAAGCATGTATGAAATTTAAAATAAACGAGAAATTAATTACCAACCATCCTAAAGGAAATAAAAATTATGACATTCATCATCCCATGGAAATAAGATAATTGACAGTGATTCGTTGAAATTGAAATAACATAAATTCAATATTTTTAAGAAACCAAAAATAGAGGACAATCCTTCATTGGCTAACCCCTTCATTGACTTCACATCAATCTAAAACATCTAAAAAGAATTGAATTGTAGGGGGAGGGGGTGAGTGTGCATATATATAGACATTCACATTCTTGTGATGGTGATAGAATTGTGCTCCGTGTCTAGGTGAATCATATTTGGATGCATTGAATCTAGATGCATATGTATGTTGATGTGCATACCTAGAAATAACCCGACTGGTCTTTAAGCTTCGCCTTTGTGGTATGTTTCCTTAGGAATTTATTGATAACTCATATGAGGATTCCAATCAGCACATGTAGGATAATTTCTACCATTTCCATCATTTGATTTCTTTCTATGAAATTTTCTATGGTAGTTCTTATTTGCCTATACATATTATTTTATGTTTGGAGTTTGCTGGTTGACTCTTTTGAAATTAGTTTCAGCAATCTTGTCAATAGACTCTGTTGGTTTCTTGTTTTTGCCTTTATATCCAAGACCAGCACGTATGTGAGTTTGGTGGTGTGTGGGTGCAACAAATAGTATCTTAGATTTATTGCTACCTTCATTGCTTGGGGAGTCTTGTTCTAAGATCACTCTTGGAGTTGTGCACTTACAAAGGAGATAAAGCCCAGTTTTATCCCCTATTTCTTTTTGAATCATCACCAATTCTTCCAATATTATAGATGACTTGTTGAGTGGTGTAATGATATTTTTAAGTTCTTGCTCTCTCTTTTCTTTAGCAGAACACTCAACTTTAATCAGCTTTATCTCAACCTTCAACCTTTTTTTCTCATCAGCTAAGTGACTATGAAAACTTAGTTCTTTAGTCAGTCGTGAGTTTTTTCTTTTAAGTTGACTGTTTTCCTCAACTAAGAGTATGTGTGAGGATTTGATGTGTTCATAGTCTTTCATCATTTTACTCAATGAATTATAAATCTATGGGTGTAGATCACACAACGTCATTATCACTAATATCACATTCAGAATCAGACGAGTTAGGAATTACCTTACATTCTTGTTCTTTTGCCATTAAGCAGATAAATGTTTTCTCTCTATATCAGATGAGTAGTCAGTGTTAGGCAATTTATTTTATAGATTTTGATGATGCTTAGAAAACTATGTATTAGTAAGTTGGCACCCCAATTTTATGTAATTTCTGCTTATGTAATAAATAGGACTTAGGCTAACTAAAAACAACCAAGTAAACAATAAGAAGACTTGGCGAATGCGTTTCAGAAGACTCGCAGTTGAGTATTGAAGATTCAGCAGACTCACAAATCTTAGTATCAAGATTTCGTGTACTCTCGGAGAGTAGTGCCAGCTAAGTCTAAAGCAGAAGACTGACAACAGAGTTGAAGCAGAAGACCCATAAGAAGACTTACAACTCAGAAGACTCTAGATTTAGTCGAGTGGGGTAAAGCATCTGAAATCTTAAGTCAACTGGATAAGCCCTGTTGAACTAATTCCTATGAATATTTTCATTAAAGTACTCGAAGTACAGTGTGTGACCAAAAAAGTGTTAGCAATTTAATGAAGGCAAAAGAGATACAACCAATGGAAGAACGCCCAGACTCGCCAGCTTTTAAATGTGCGTAAGATGAAAAATATATGGAAAAGTCATCATCATGCTGCAAAGAATGACATGCCAATTGTCCAACTGAGTGATTTGAAGTTGTCTATCTATTCAACAAACAAAACTCAAATTTACACTATAAAAGCTGAGGAAATTTATTGAGAGAAATAGTGAGCAACAAAAGCAAAAATCAAGTAAGCAAAAAGCAAGCAGAAATCTGAAAATCCAAATACTCTCTCAAGCTTATTTGAAAATTCTCAAGCTTCGTTCAAGTACTTGATCCTACACACTTTGTGGAAGATTAAAGCTATGAAAATAGTTGAAGATGAACCAATTTTTTGAAGAACTGAAAGGGGTTGCGGAACTATAAGAGGGTTGTAGTGATAAAGTCTTATAGTTGTTGTATAGTTGAAGTATCTAGAAAGCTGGGTGGGCTGGTGTAGTAAAGAGTTGAGTCTAGGAAGTGGGCTGAGTGGTCAAAGCTGTCCGGACTGATTGTAAAGTTTGCATCGAAAGTGAACTGATACTTAGTGGATTCCTCCTTGTGAATGAGCAAAATGAATGTAGAGGAATTACCCCATCCTCGAACCTCTATAAACTGTTGTGTTATTTATATTTATGCTCTTTACATTCAAGTCATTTATATTGATTGCTTGCATAATGACTCTCTAAAAACACTAAGTGTTGATTGCTAAAATTCAAAATGGTGTAAGGTTTCCACTATATTGAAAAGAAAATTGAAATATTTGTAGAGGTTGCATTTCATTTAGCTGAGTTACCTATCAACAGCTCTATCAAGAGATCTGTTGAGTGGTTAATTCTCCTGCTGAGTTCAACTCTACTGTCTATAAGGACTCGATTATTTTCTTAACTCTAATTTGTGAAAAATCAAAAAAAATTGTAAAGTCTGTTCAAACCTCTTCTTCTAGACTTGGTGAATGTGTTTTAGGAGATTCACAACTGAGTATTGAAGATTCAACAAACTCACAACTGAGTATCAAGATTTCAGAAGACTCTTAGCATAGTAATGCCAGTTAAGTCTAAAGCAGAAGTCTTACAACAGAGTTGAAGCAGAAGGACCTTCGAAAGACTTACAACTCAGAAGACTCTAGATTTAGTCAAAATGGGATAAAGCATCCGAAGACTTAAGTTAACTGGATAAGTCCCGTTGCACTAATTCCAATGAAGATTTTCTTTAAAGTACTCGAAGTACAATGTTTGAACATAAAGGTGTTAGCAGTTTAATTAAGGCAAATAAGATACTACCAATGGAAGAACACCTATAGACTGCCATTTTCAGAAATGTGCAGAAGACATAAGAATACAAGGAAAGGTCAATATCTTGTTGCAAAGAAAGGACATTCCAACTGTCCAATGGTGTGATTTGAATTTTTCAATCTCTTTAATGGACAAAATTCCAATCTACACTATAAAACCATAGAGAATTTACTGAGAGAAACATAGAGAAACAAAAGCAAAAATTGAGCAAGCAACGAGCAAGCAGAAATCTAAAATTCAAAATACTTTCTCAAAACTTATTTGAAAAATCCACAAGCTTCATTCAAATACTTGATCCTACACACTTTGTGGAAGATTACGGCTGTGAAAACAGTTGAAAAGGAACCCATTTTTGAACACTGCAAGGGGTTGCAGAACTATAAGAGGGTTATAGTAATAAAGTCTTATAGTTGTTGTGTAGCTGAAGTAGCTAGAGAGCTGAGTGGGCTGGTCTAGTGAAGAGCTAAGCCTAGGCAGTGAGCTGAGTGGTCAAAGTTGTTGGGATTAATTGTAAACTTGTTGTCTAAAGTGAACTGGTACTTAGTGGAATCCTCCTTGTGAATGAGAAGAGTGGACGTAGAGGAATTATCCCATCCTCGAACCACTATAAACTCTTGTGTGATCTATATTTCTGCTCTTTACATTCAAGTCATTTATATCTCTTGCTTGCATAATGACTCTCTAGCAACACTAATGTTTATTGCTAAAATTCAAAAAGGTGTAAGACTTCCGCTGTATTGAAAAGAAAACTGAAATATTTGTAAAGGTTGCAATTCATTCAGCTGAGTTGCTCTATCAACAACTCTATCAAGAGATCTGTTGAGTGGTTAACTCTCCTGCCGAGTTCAACTCAATTGTCTATAAGGACTCGATTGTTTTCTTAACTCTAATTTGTGAAGAAATAAAAAATAATTGTAAAGTCTATTCAACCCCCTTCCTTCTAGACTTGGTGAATGCGTTTTAGAAGACTCACAGCTAAGATTGAAGAATCAACAAACTCACAACTGAGTATCAAGATTCAGAAGACTCTTAGCAGAGAAATGTCAGGTAAGTCTAAGTAGAAGTCTGACAACAAAGTTGAAGGGGAAGACCCTCCAAAAGACTTACAACTCAGAAGACTCTAGATTTAGTCAAATGAGATAAAAGAGCTGAAGGCATAAGTCAACTAGATAGGTCCAGTTGCACTAATTACAATGAAGGTTTTCTTAAAGTACTCGAAGTACAGTGTTTAACCATAAATATGTTAGCAATTTAATGAAGGCAAAAGAGATACAACCAATTGAAGAACACATGCAGACTGCCAATTTCAGAAATGTGTAGAAGACATAAGAATATAAGGAAAGGTCAACATAATTGCAAACAAAGGACATTCCAACTGTCCAACTGTGTGATTTGAATTTATCTATCTCTACGGACAAAATTCCAGTTTACATTATAAAAGCCAAGGAAATTTACTAAGAGAAACGAAGAGCAACAAGAGCAAAAATCGAGCAAGCAAAGAGCAAGAAGAAATCTGAAAATCAAAATACTCTCTCAAAGCTTATTTTGAAAAATCCTCAAGCTTCATTCAAATACCTGCCCTACACACTTTGTGGAAGATTAAAGTTGTGAAAACAGTTGAAAAAGAACCCCTTTTTTTGAAGAATTTCAAGGGGTTGAAGAACTATAAGAGGGCTGTAGTGATAAAGTCTTATAGTTGCTATGTAGCTAATGTAGCCAGAGAGTTGAGTGGGCTGGTGTAGTTAAGAGTTGAACCTATGCAGTGGGCTGAGTGATCAAAGTTGTTGGGACTAATTGTTAACTTGATATCTAAAGTGAATTGGTACCTAGTGGATTCTTCTTTGTGAAAGAGAAGAGTGGACGTAGAGAAATTACTCCATCCTCGAACCACTATAAACTCTTGTGTCATCTATATTTATGCTCTTTACATTCATTCAAGTCATTTTTTTTGCTTGCTTGTATAATCTCTAAAAACACTAAGTGTTGATTGCTAAAATTCAAAAGGGTGTATTTCGTTGTATTGAAAAGAAAACTGAAATTTTCGTAAAGGATGCAATTCATTCATTCTATTGGGTGGTTAACTCTTCTATTCACCGTGTTTCTATTGTAGGTTTGAAAGTATACCGAGCAAAGATGGTGGCGATTGAGAAGCTTCCCCCACTGACGAATGAGAAAGTAGTAATGAGTTTTTTGGGACATGCGGGTTTCTATAAGAGATTTATTCGTGATTTTTAAAAAATAACTAAACCTCTATCCAATTTACTTGAAAAATATGTGCCTTTTGCTTTCATCCCTGATTGTATGCAGACATTTGAGTTGTTGAAGAAGGTTCTGGTAAGTACACCAATTTTGATAACACCCGACTGAAGTCAGCCGTTCGAGATTATGTGCGATGCAAGTGACTGTTTCAAGTTATCTACTATGCAAGTTGAACACTTAACTCGGCCCATCAGAACTACACCACAACGAAAAAGGAGTTACTTGTAGTGGTATTTGCATTTGATAAATTTAGAGCTTATTTGATAGGGATAAAAACGAAAGTCCACACAGACCATGCATCAGTTAAGTATCTTTTTGCAAATAAGGATGCAAAGCCTAGGCTCATTCGATGGGTACTCTTGTTACAAGAGTTTGACATCGAGATTCGGGATTATAAGGGAAGTGAGAATATGGTGGCAGACCATCTCTCACGACTAGCGCATATGGCTAACGAGGAAAAGATGGGCATAACTATCAAAGATACATTTCCGGATGAATTAATCCTAATGGCAGAGATAAATATTCCATGGTACGCCGATATTGTGAATTATTTAGTAAGTGGGGTTCTACCACCGGATATCACATATCATCAAAGGAAGAAATTCCTTCTTGATGTAAGATATTTTATGTGGGATGAACCTCTATTATTTAAAAGATGTTCAGATTCGATAATTAGGAGGTGTGTTCCTCAAGAAGAATGGGCAAGCATTTTGGAACAGTGCCATTCATCGCCAAGCAGGGGTCACTTTGGCCCAACGCATACTGTGGTAAAAGTATTACAGTCTGGTTTCTTTTGGCTTTTAATTTTTAAAGATTGCTACATGTTTGTGTTATAGAGGGATAGGTGTCAAAGAATGGGAACAATCTCTAGGCGACACGAGATGCCACTAACAAACATGATGGAAGTGAAGTTATTCGATGTATGAGGCATAGGCTTCATGGGGCCGTTTCATTCTTCATGTGGGTACACGTACATTCTACTTGTAGTGGATTATGTATCCAAGTGAGTAGAGGTGATCCCAACAAAAACAAATGATAAACGGATTGTGTTGAAGTTCTTGCAAAAGAACATCTTACCACGATTTGGTACTCCACTAGCGTTAGTTAGTGATGGGGGCTCTCACTTTTGTAACAAATTGTTTAACAATATCATGGAGAAGTACGGAGTAAAACATAGAGTCGCCGAGCTTATCACCCACAATCAAATGGTCTGGCTGGAGTTTTGAACAGAGAGATCAAACAAATATTGGAGAAGACAGTCAGTACAAATCGAAAAAATCGGGCGTTGAAGTTTGATGATACTTTATGGGCTTATCATACGACATATAAAACACCTTTGGACATGTCATCAGACGATTAGTCTTTGGAAAGCCATGCCACCTTCCTCGATGGAATTAGAACATAAGATATTTTGGGCGAGTGAAAAGTCAATTTTGATATGTCCGTTGTGGCAAGAAAAGAAAGTTGCAAATTAGTGATAAGAGTTCCGCCAAGACGCTTATGAAAACACTCAAATTTACAAAGATCGCACGAAGAGGTGGCATGATAAACGAATTTCGAGAAGAGAGTTTTTACCCTGACAAGTTGTGTTTTTGTATAATTCTCATTTAAAACTTTTTTAGGGTAAACTCAAATCAAGGTGGTCAGGTTTGTTTGTCATTAAAAAAGTATTACCGCCAGGGGCCATTGAACTATCAGCGAAGGATTGGCGCACTTTCATTGTGAATGGGCAACGAGTAAAATATTACTACGAGCAAGAAAAGAAGCAGGAAGTGTCAACCATCTTCTTGACTGAACCTTAAGAAAATCAGGCGTCTGACCGAAGATGTAAAACTTAGCGTTTTTTGGGAGGCAACCCAATTTGTAATCGCATTTGGTCATTTGATTTTTGTTTTCCTTTTCCTAACTTATTTTTTAGTTTTGTTTGTTTTTGTGAGTTGTAGTGTAGGAAGCGTCACTACATACTCCGATTTTTTATAAAAATTCAATGCAAATCACATGGTCGTGTGAATGTAGCAAAATTGCGTAAACAAAGAATGTTGTCGTGTGAATCGATCCCGCAGAGATGCACTCAAGTCAATTCACATGGTCGTGTGACCATTCACATGGTCCATGTGGGCAGTGACGAGATCCGATTTTCTTTCCTTTTTAAACACAAACACCCCAAAATTTCTATACTTTTTCCCTCTCAAAACCCTAGGCTCGAATTTTCTTTGTATAAAACCTCATCCCCACTATGAAATGTATCAATTCTAATCTTCGTTTTGTAAGTCCAAGTGGCTACAATAATTTAGAGGAGGGGTGAATAGATTATCCCGGTTTTTCAGATTTTGCCCTCTTTTTCGAAAGACTTAAGCAAGGATGAAATGCAAAGTGCGGAAAGTAAATAGCACACATTGATTTTAAGAGGTTCAACCCACCTAGGGCCTAATCCTCTACCACCCCAAAGATATCCGGATGGATTTCAAAAAGAAAAAGATTTTATTAATTTACCAAAAATTAATACAACACCTTTGAGGATTACCACAACCCTCTTTCACCACCTTGAGGATTACCACAACCCTCTTACAACACCTTGAGGATCACCACAACCTCAAACACCTATCACCTAGATCACCTAAGTGTATTCTTAGCACAAGAATACTCACAAGGATGTCTTGTGTTGAATGATGACCAAAATCAAGATTACAACTCAATAATGATTGATACAATATGAGTACAAGTGTAATCAAGAATTGAAAGCCTAGACCTCAAATAAATGCAAGTGAAAGTACTTAGGCTAATACAACAAGATATATGAAAGTGTTTGCTCAATTGCTCTTTGCTTGTGTAGAGTGTTGTATCTTGTTGCTTGAATGAAGCCTCTATTTATAGGAGAGGACTTGGCTTTCATTTCCGACATTGGCTCCTCCTTGGGGAGTGATTTGCTGCAAAAGAAACCATTTAAAATGATCAATATAGCTGTTAGAAATCAATCCCACAAAATAGGGAAAAGTCATTCCGAAAAACGCAACGATAGTTTCTTTGTCAAAAAGAGGGGTTCGACCGGTCGTGCAGAGATAAGTTGAAATTGAATTCTCTCGCGAATTTTACATGGGGGGACCGGTCGAGGTGGGTTCGACCGTCGCCCTATGTGTGACCGGTTGAGGAACAAAAATGAGAAAAAAGTGTCTCAGATTGTCGGTACGTTCGTACGGCCGCCCAAGCGGGGTCGACCGCCACCTCACCGGCCGACCACCTGGTCGATTGGTCGCCTGCCCCTTTTTTCACACCTCATTTTCTCGCTTTCTCACCAACTCAGTACGGGTTGCCCTATAGGGCGACCGGTCGAGCTGAAACAATTGTGTTGTCCAATTTTTATCGAAAATAAACTCCAAAAAATACTCCTAAAAATAGTAAAACATCTTAAGTCGATCGGAAGTATTTAGACAACATTTGGGACATTGTTTTGGTTTAAAAACTCATTTGAACAAAATCGAACATAATCATAAAAATCATGATA
The DNA here is from genome assembly GCA_016081115.2 of Rehmannia glutinosa. Lineage (NCBI taxonomy): Eukaryota > Viridiplantae > Streptophyta > Magnoliopsida > Lamiales > Orobanchaceae > Rehmannia > Rehmannia glutinosa. Next base: position 34,461 of record JABTTQ020002745.1, on the reverse strand, counting down.
AAAACATTTATCTAACAAACTCCCCCTTTTTGATGATTACAAACCAAAACAATTTTCTCGAGGATGACTTTGAAAACAAAAATAATTTTACCGGTTTTATGAGTAAACTATCCGTTAAAAATATTTCATACAAAGCTCCCCCTATCTATGAGCATATCAACAAGAGATATTGCATAAGTTAGAAGCACAAGCTTATATAAGATGTCTATAAACATCATAGGCAAGGAAGCTCCCCCTGTCACAATACTTATTAACCATGCATATAGGTCCATAAATCACTAGATGGACTGAAATTTTTTTTGACAACTTATGGCTTTACAAAGCCAAGCTTATAACTTCTTTTCGCGAGCTTTTATATTAGCTTCTTTGAGCTAACGAGCCAATTTCCTGTTTCTCCCCCTTTGGAATCATCAAAAAGAATGTTAGGATGATAAAAACATCATACAATAATATCAAAGTGCGCCAAAGGGACGGTTTACCAATCGTAGAGCAATTTAAGCGTAAAAAATCCAAGGAAAATGGGAGAAATGTAACATGAAGAGTTCATACGCTCGTTTTATTAGCCAAAACACGATCTCAATAGATATTGAAGACATTTGGAAGCAAAAGAATCATGTAGAAGTTAAAATTTTCATTGCGACATTTCATCGAACACTTTGTGAGCGTGAAAATTAAAAGAAGTTGTATATAACCCTTGTAAATGATTCAAGCCAAAAATTTTCAACACCAATTCAAGTCAATCATCATACATTACAACATAACAACCAAGCTCATCATGATCATACGACAATTACATCAAAAATTATACAAGTAATCCAAAAACGCAAGGGTTCAACCCAATTGAGTAGAGGGAGTAGAATTTGTAGGTCCCAAGGGGTGTAAGTGTAAGGTTTAGAAGGGGGTTGAATAAACCTTACCAAATTTTCGATTTAGTCCTTTTAAATCTACAGAGTTGATTCTACACACCGTGTCCTTGATGGACAATCGAATTAGTCACTCAAGAGAGTTAATCTCTCAACATGTTCACCGAGCCGTTGATGGAGTAACTCACCGTTATATAATTTGACTCAACTCGTGGTTTTATTTTTAGCGGAAGACTTAACACCCTTAAGTTTGATTAAGCAAGATTTTAGAGCTTGATTTAGTACTTATAAATTATCAAATGGATAGCAAATTTATCAAAGAGATATAAGCGAGTTAAAAGTGCTGAATTTAAATGCTGAAATGTAAATGACACAAAAAAGTTTTTATAGAGGTTCAAGATGGGGTAATTCTTCTACTCCTCTCTTCTCCAACTCCCGGAGGAATCCACTAAGTAATGATCGCTTTACAAAGTGGTAACAGTCCGATACAAGTCTTGATCACAACAAACCGACTTGATCCTTAGGGACTCGACTGAGACGCCTTGATCACTCACCGCTTCTCGCACGACTCAGCTTCTTCACAGTGGCAAAATGCCTTTGTTACTACAACTCACTTGCTCAAGCTCTTTGGATTTGATCACGAAGCCCTCCAAAAGCTTAAGACTTGGTTCAACTTGAACCTTTCTACAATCCTTCCTGAATGTAGACCCCTTGTTTTCAAAAGTTTCCTCTTCAACTGATAGAAGTTCTCTTTCCTTCACAGGTGAGTGTTGAATTGATGTACTTCGTAATGTAGGCTTGAGGATTGAGAATGTTTCAGTTTTTTTTGATGTACTCGTATATCTCACGTGTGTGTCATCTATTATCTCAAACAATCTCCTCAGCCTTTTATAGTGAACTTTCAAAAATTTGCCCGTTGAAGAGATAGGCTTATTTTTGAAAGTCACTTTGCAGTCGTTGGCTTGCAGTTCTTGGAATTGCCGTTTCCTCGTATGAATTGTTCTTTCACCTTTTCAGAGTTCTAACACGGTGTAGTGCTTCCCATTGGTTCATTCCTTTTGCACGCTTCTGGGACTGAGCACTCCAAGAAAGGTGGTATGGAGATATTACTTGTTTAAGTAAGTCTCTTGATTTCTCGTGGCAACGGTTCTTTTACAGCTTATCTCGACTTGACCGCATTTCCTTGCTTTCCCCAGGTGACTTAGAGTCGCCTTTCCAATCATTGGATGACTCTTCTCCGTCACTTCAACTTGAGACTTGGCTTTTCTTGAGTTGACTTGACTGATGCTCCACTCACCGCATCTCACCGCTTCTTCAAGAGAGTTCCCGTCTACTCTTCTTTGCCATACTCACTGTCTCGCAGCAGAGTCTTCCTTCCTTTCCAGTCTTCATTGTCTTCTTGCATGTTAGGGCGTAGCTTGTCTTAACTCACCTTGGCCACTCTATTCATTACAATGCATTTTACAACAAGAATTGGGGTGCCAACTTTCTATTCTAAGTTTTACATGGCATTCATCAAAATCTAAACAATAAAATTCCTAACAGAATTCTTACCATTCGATCGGTAAAGATGAGCCATAATGATGATGATCATGCTATATAATGTCCATATTGAGAGAAAGATGCATGAAAACCATTTTTGAATGAAATTTGAGTGAATTTAGCAAATGGGACGAAAAATGGCCAAAAAGTGTTAAAGTGACGAATGCTGAAGACAGAACCATTTTAATCCAAATTATAGCTTAGGGCGACCGGTCGACGTTGAGGGCGACCGGTTGCCCTCAACCTATTTATCCCACTATTTTGTCAGTTTTGCCAAAATCCGAATTTTCAACCAAAAATCCGATTTTTCGCCCCTAAGTTTTAAAAACGTGCAAAATGCAAACGTAAGCCTCATTCAATATGCATTATGCCTAACCGAGCTCGTATTGACACAAAAGTCTCGGAAGATAGCGGTTTTGTGAAAATGTCCGCTAATTGATCTTGAAATGGTACAAAAGATATCTCAATTTTTCTTTTTGAAACACAATCCCTTAGAAAATGATGTCGAATCTCAATATGTTTAGTACGGTTGTGATGAACCGGGTTTGAGCAATATTAATAGTGGATATATTATCACAAAAGATAGGTAATGCGTTTTCAAAAGAGCATTTGTAATCCGCTAAGGTTTGTTTCATCCAAATAAGTTGAGTACAACAAAAAGCGGCGGAAATATATTCGCCGGCCGTTGAAAGAGAAATACGCTTTTGTTTCTTTGAAAACCAAGAAACTAGGCAATCGCCTAAAAAATTGACATGATCCTAAAGTACTTTTCCGATCATCAATATTTCCCACATAGTCAATCACTATAACCTTTAAGAGAAAAATTTTCATTCTTTGATAAAATAGACCATATTGAATAGTACCTTTCAAATATCGAAAAATCCTTTTAACGGACTCATATGAGATTCTTTGGGATTGCTTTGAAAACGAGCGATAGGCATACGACATGAAGAATGTCCGGTCTACTAGAGGTTAAATAAAGTAAACTACCAATCATACCTCGATACTTGGATTCATCCACGGACTTGCCTTTTTCATCTTTGTCAATTTTGACATTTGTTGCCATAGGAGTAGAGACGGTTCTTCCTTCTTCAATGCCGAACTTTTTCAAAAGTTCTTTTGTGTACTTTGATTGCGAAATGTAAATACCTTCTTGACATTGCTTAATTTGAAGTCCAAGAAAGAAGTTGAGCTCCCCCATCATGCTCATTTCAAATTCTCCTTGCATCAACTTAGAGAATTTCTTGCACAAAGAATCATTAGTAGCCCCAAAGATAATATCATCAACATAAATTTGCACAAGTAAGCAATCTTGCCCTTTTTCAAAAACAAAAAGAGTTGTATCAACTTTACCTCTCATAAAGCCATTTTGCAAAAGAAAAGAGCTAAGTCTATCGTACCATGCACGGGTGCTTGTTTTAAACCATACAAAGCCTTTTTAAGTTTATAAACATCATTAGGCCTAGAAAATTCTCAAACCCCTGGAGGTTGTTTTACATAGACTTCTTCTTGAATTATACCATTTAAGAAAGCGAATTTAACATCCATTTGGTAAAGTTTGAAATTTTTAAAACAAGAATAGGCAAGTAAAATACGAATAGCTTCTAAATGTGCTACGGGTGCAAAAGTTTCATCATAGTCAATACCTTCTTCTTGACAATACCCTTGAGCTACTAACCTTGCCTTATTTCGAACAATGTTGCCTTGATCATCAAGTTTGTTCCGGAATACCCATTTTGTACAAATTATGGTTTGAGAAGGAGGACAATGTACCAATTCCCATACATCATTTCTTCAAATTGATTTAATTCTTCTTGCATCTCTAGGAACCAATCCTCATCCTCAATAGCCTCTTTAGCATTTTTAGGCTCCTTTTGAGAAATAAGAGCTTTCTCGGCAAATTTTCTCTGGGTCATCACTTTGTCAAGGGGACACCAATAATAAGATCTTTTGGGTGATCTCCCTTAAATTTCAATGCAACGGGAAGATCCGAGATATCACCTCTATCTTCTTGAGAACCATTTGAAGTGGATGGTTGATCATTTGATGTGGACGGTTGAGCATCAACTTGAACAATTGGTTCAATAATATCCTCTTCATCACTTTCATCATTGGGTATTCTTTCAACACCCGAAGTTTCATTGAATTTGACATGAATGGATTCTTCGGCAACTCCACTAGTCTTATTGTAGACCCGATATGCTTTGCTTTTTGTTGAATATCTCATAAATATCCCTTCATCGGCCTTAGGATCAAGTGTGTCCAATTGGTCCTTGGTATTCAAAATAAAGCATTTACACCCAAATATCTTGAAATAACTAATATTTGGAGTTCTACCTTTCCAAAGCTCATATGGAGTTTTATTCATTTTAGGACGAATATAAACTCGATTAATGACATAGCAAGCGGTACTTACGCTTCGCCCAAAAGTATTTTGAAGTGAAAATTCATTGAGCATGGACTCGACTCATCTCTTGTAATGTCCGATTTTTCCTTTCGCTACTCCATTTTGTTGAGGTGTCCTTGAGCCGAAAAATTATGAGCATATCCCTTGGTTTCACAAAATACTTTAAATTCACCATCAAATTCTCCACCTCGATCGCTCAATAGACTTGATAGTGTCTTCCTTTTCATTCTCAATAAGTATACACAACTTAACAAACTCATTAACGGCATCGCTTTTATTGGTAAGAAAGAGAGCCCAAGTATATCTAGAAAAATCATCGACAATAAAGAAAGTGTAATGTTTTCCACTTAGACTAGCCGTACCAATATCCCCATAAAAATCAAGGTGAAGCAATTGTAAGGGTTTGGTTGTGGAAATTTAATTTTTGGGCTTAAAACTACTTTTAACTAATTTGTTCTTTTGACAAGTGTCACATAAGCCAAGATTTTCAAAATTCAATTTGGGTAGTCCTTTCACATGTTGGTTTTTGTAAATATTTTTCAAATTCTTATATCCAACATGTCCAAGTCGCCTATGCCATAAACTAGTTAAATCATTATTGGCGACTAAACAAGAAACATTTTGACTAACCAAATCACTTGTACAAATTTTGTAAAGATTGCCTTTTTCTATTTGCTTCACAAATAATTTCACCATTTTTAAGTATAAGGCATTTTTCTTTATTAAAGGAAACATCATAATTTGAATCACAAAGTTGGCTAACACTTATCAAATTAAACTTAAGCCCTTCAACTAAAAGAACATTACTAAGAGAGAAAGAAGAGTTACCAATTTCTCCATTTCCAAGAATTTTTCCTTTGCCATTGCCGAACATGACCATACCCTCTTCTTGAGCTTGATGTTGGTAAAAAGTTCTTCCTCCCAGGTCATATGGCGTGAACATCCGCTGTCCACGAGCCATTTTGAATCTTCCATTGTTGTAATAGCCCCTATTACCTACAAAAATTTCTTTTAGGTACCCTATAATTTTGGGGTCCATGGGGGTTAGTCTTGAGACCTTTGGGTCTCCAAACATGTCTTGAGCTATTTCTTAATTTGCAATTATTAGCACAATGTCCAACTTTGCCACAATAAAAATAAGTAAGAGTATTATAATTATTAGCACGTACAAAAGTCGGACCTTGGTCATTTTTCTTAAGAACACTTTGAAATGGCTTAAAACCAAGTCCCAATTTGGAATGCTCACCTCTTTGTGCATCTAAATTTTTTGTGACTTTATCCGTGCTTATGTTGAAACGATGCACATCATTTTTCAAACATTCAATATCTTTTGTGAGCGATTCCTTTTCGGTTTCAAGAGAGTGAACTCTAGTAAGAGTAAGAGCATGAGCTTTGTCTAGAGATTCATAAGAAGTAAATAATTTTTCTTTTTCAACCTTAAGCTCCTTATGCTCCTTTTTCAAATTTTTGTATTTAACAATTAAATTTTGAAACTCAATTTGCAATTCATCAAAATCACATTGCAAGTCATCAACTATGGAGGAAGTAGAAGAATTAGAGCGTACCTCATTGTTTTCATCTTCTATGGCCATGCGACCGTGTTCGGTTTCTCCTTCCTCATCGGTTGTTTCGAGTAGTTCATCCCACGTTTTGACCTCCACATTTAGAGCCTTCTTTTTCGTGAAAGGCTTCCTTTTCTTTTGCTCTTCTTCATCGAGCTTTGGGCAATCGGCAATGAAGTGCCCGGGTTTTCCGCATTTAAAGCAAGCATTATCTCTTGGTTTTCTTGCTTTATTTTTATTCACAAATTTTGCAAATTTTCGAACAAGTGCGGCCGTCTCCTCATCATCATCATCATTATCATAGTATGCATTATTAGAAGAAGAAGCAAGACCTTTAGGAATAATTTGCATACCCGATTGATTTATGGATGGTTTGGAATTTTTTCTCTCCTTGAGATAGACTTCATAAATGAGTAGATTTCCAATAAGCTCGTCAAACTTGAGTGTCTCAAGATTTTGTTCCTCCGTGATTGCCGTTTTTTTCGGACCATGAGCCGGAAGAGCATTCAATACCTTGGTCACTTTGTCTTCTTCGAAATGACTTTACCGAGGGCCACAAGAGGATTGACAATATTGTCAAGCCTTTCCACCATCTTGAGATGCTTTCGCCATCATACATGTTAAAGTTTTCAAAGTCTTTAACAAGCATGGTCTTTCTTGCTTGCTTGACTTTCTTAGTCCCTTCATAGATTGTCTCCAATTTTTCCCAAACCTCATGTGCCGACCTTATGCCTCTTATGCGATTGTACCTTGGCGGTAAGAGAACAATGCAAAATATTTAAGGCCTTACTGCTTAGAGAGAAAAGCCTTTTTGTCGCTTTCATCAAACTCCTTGAAAGGTTTTGGAGCCAAAGTGCCATCCTCCGATTTCTTTGTTGGTTGATCAACTCCTTCAATGACCACATTCCAAATGTCGAACCCGCACCCTTGTAGGAAGCACTCCATACGGTCTTTCCTAAATGCATAGTTGTTGGCGTCGAATAGCGGTGGTTTGTTGGTGGAGGCGTCAGTGGTGAGATGAGCATCATTTGTAGCCATGGATCTTTCCTCTTTACTCGGAACGAGCTAGCCAAAGAGTTTGGCTTGATACCACTTGTAAGTCCAAGTGGCTACAATAATCTAGAGGGGGGGTGAATAGATTATCCCGGTTTTTCAGATTTTGCCCTCTTTTTCGAAAGACTTAAGCAAGGATGAAATGCAAAGTACGGAAAGTAAATAGCACACGTTGATTTAAAGAGGTTCAACCCACCTAGGGGCTAATCCTCTACCACCCCAGTATATCCGGGATGGATTTCAAAAAGAAAAAAAGATTTTATTACTTTACCAAAAATTAATACACCACCTTGAGGATTACCACAACCCTCTTTCACCACCTTGAGGATTACCACAACCCTCTTACAACACCTTGAGGATCACCACAACCCTCAAACACCTATCACCTAGATCACCCAAGTGTATTCTTACCACAAGAATACTCACAAGGATGTCTTGTGTTGAATGATGACCAAAATCAAGATTACAACTCAATAATGATTGATACAATATGAGTACAAGTGTAATCAAGAATTCAAAGCCTAGACCTCAAATAAATGCAAGTGAAAGTACTTAGGCTAATACAACAAGATATATGAAAGTGTTTGCTCAATTGCTCTTTGCTTGTGTAGAATATTGTATCTTGTTGCTTGAATGAAGCCTCTATTTATAGGAGAGGACTTGGCTTTCATTTCCAGACATTGGCTCCTCCTTGGGGAGTGATTTGCTGCAAAAGAAACCATTTAAAATGATCAATATAGCTGTTAGAAATTAATCCCACAAAATAGGGAAAAGCTGTCTGAAAACGCAACGGATAGTTTGCTGTCAAAAGAGGGGTTCGACCGGTCGTGCAGAGATAAGTTGAAATTGAATTCTCTGCGAATTTTACACAGGGGGACCGGTCGAGGGTGGGTTCGACCGTCGCCCTATGTGTGACCGGTTGAGGGAACAAAAATGAGAAAAAAAGTGTCTCAGATCGGGGGTACGCTTCGTGTACCGTCGCCCGGGGTCGACCCGCTTCACCGGTCGACCACCTGGTTGACTTGGCCGCCTGTCCCTTTTTTTTTCTTACGCCTCATATTCTCGCTTTTCACCAACTCAGTACGGGTTGCCCTATAGGGCGACCGGTCGAGCTCGAAACAAATGTGTTGTCCAATTTTTTATCGAAAATAAACTCCAAAAATACTCCAAAAATAGTAAAAACATCTTAAGTCGATCGGAAGTATTTAGACAACATTTAGGGACATTGTTTTGGTTTAAAACTCATTTGAACAAAATCGAACATAATCATCAAAATCATGATAAAAACATTTATCTAACACGTTTTCCAAGTTAGGGCCTCATCTTTACCTTTCTCCTCAAGAAATGCACAACAAAATCCTTCAAAAACTTCATCTTTAGTTCTTCATCTTCAAGTTTTTTTTTTGGGGGGGGGGTGAATTCCAAATTATTGAAATCTCTCAAGCTTTATTCATTAGAATCATGTCTTCCAAGGGTGGAGGTGCTCGAAGGAACACGAGAACAAGGAGGGAGCCAACTCTGGAGCCATCTCCAGAGATTACTATGAATATGCCCAAATTCTTTAACATCGACCTTACGGAGAAGATACATCAAACTCATTGGGAATATTTTTATCTCCGTGACATAGTCTCCAAAAGGTACCCAGATAATCATTGCCTTACCACTTTGGGCTTATTAGATGATTATCGAGCATTATGTGGTCGAATTGATTGGGAAATAATATTGAATGGTAATTGGCCTGCATATTTGGTATTGACGCTCGAATTTTTGAGCATTTTTAAATTGGACGTTGTTGGGTGATAAATTTCGGATGGTGAATGTGTCGAGAGAGCTCACTTTGGATCAATTGAGTGAAATATACCAAACACGGTTACATGGTAGATGAACATGAAGATTTTGACATATTATATTTTTGGAGGGATGTCACCGGACGCCGTATTTTTATGAGTGCATTTCCAAAGCCTCACTCATTAGAAATTCAGTATTCTGGTATGTGCAGCGCACATTAGCTGAGACTGTTTTTGCTAGGGGTGATAGCAAAGGGGTGCCCCAAACTGATGAGCTTTTCATATTATGGTGTATGGTTTTGGGTACTGAGGCAGTGCCCAATGCTGGGACTTTTACTGACAGTTTGAGAGGGTTAAGAATCAACAAAAAGGTGAAATATGTGTGGGGGTATTAATTATGCCGATCGCAGAGCACTTCAATATAGATTTCAACACTTATGCGACTGCCGGAGGTGGGTGAAAAATTGACTTGAACGTCCTGATAGCTATGGCGATTATACAATTTGACAGACGTGACTATTAGTTGCAATATGTAGATCGTACTCGGTTTAAACTCCTCAACTCGGCTGCCACCGTAATTAGAGAGTGTGCTATTTGACTTAGGTGGGAGATGTGCCACTGACCCGTAAGAATAGGGGGGATGAGCCGCAATTGCTACTGACAGACCGAAATCCTCCTGGCCAGGAGGTTGGTCCATGGAGGATATGAGCAACAAAATTGAGCGGTTGGAGTCCCATGTGGGATCTTTGATGGATGACACATACCAATTGTCTGCAATGATTGATGAGTATCATTCAGAGTACTAGCAGCAATTTGGCAAAATCAACCAACACCAATAGCAAATGTACGGTATGATTTATCGTATGGATTAGTGGCACATTCAGCAAGGCCACTATCTTCTGACGCCTTCACCGTAGTAATCGATGTAAGTACTTATCATGTTTTCATTTTCTTTTGATAACTTCCTAGTGTTTTTTGGGACGTAAAATGATTTAAGTTTGGGGAGGTTGTCAAAAATGTGCGATAGTGTACTTTTGCATATTTACATATCATATAAGTTGCATGTAGATTTATATAAAATTTGCATAACTTTTTTCTCTTATTTTGTAGGCACGTTTATCGCTTTAGCAAAATTACTATTTTTTTGTGAATTGATAGAGTCATGGAATAAGAATGGAATGTCTTTTGTGTGTTTTATTGTAAATACTTTATTTTATGAGGAAACATACTTGGTGAGCATGTATGATATTCGAGAAAAGATCTCTTTTGCTAATATGGTATTGATTAAGAAAGTTGGGTATTTGAGAATGATGCGAAAAATAAGCCTATGAGCTTTGGTGCCTCATATCGCTTTTTTTTCATATGCGCCTTTATTCTTTGCTTGAGTGTGTCATTCATGTTGTTTGGATTCTAGAACTTGCATTGGTATATTTGTTGAAACCACATATGTGTGCAATTGTTGAAGATGATTTAAGGCCATTTTGTTTAAGATGTTAGCCTAAAAGTTTACATATGAGCACATGATTCCCTAGTTAGCCAATTTGAGCATTAGCTTTGAATTCCTGTTAGCCACATTTTGAGATATAACATGACATATCTTTGTCCCAAAACTTGAGCTTATAGAGATGTAAACATTGAGGAAAGATGTGGTTTAATTTTGAAAAGACGATTGGTTAGAGGGATGGAAGGTGAATAGGTAAATGAAGGAAACTCGGAAAAATTTAATAAGAAAATCAAACATATGAAAAGATATATATATATATATATATAAATCGAGAAAATAGAGCTTGAGGCAAAAGAAAGAAGGTAACGGCCAAAGAATGAAAAAGAAGAAATAGGGGGATTTGTGATTTGAAGTAATAAGTGAAATTAACATAATAAGTGAAGGCTTCTTAGATGAAGTGGATCAGTGATTTTAATTTGTTAGTACTCATACTTCTATTTGCTCAAGTTGAGTCATTTAATCCATATTTTTCAACCCTAATGAAAGAGCCTACATCACAACCAAATGAGAAATCCCTTTTTGATTCTTAAATTGTGTACACTTGAGTGTTAGAGATATGAGACGATTTGCAAGCTTATGGTAGTTATATAGCATTGAATTGATTTAAGAGTGTACACATCCTTTTTTACATTAAGAGTGTAAGTGATACACTTATCTAGTGAGTCATAATGTCAAATACCTGAACGAGTATTGATTATGCCTAATTTGCAATTGAGAACTTTTTGAGAATGAATTACATGTTTTCTAAGGAGTGGATCAGAACGAGATTTTGTATTTGTGGTGTTCTCGTGTTATGTAATTTACCCCATTTCATGCGATTATTTTTCTTATTTTGCTCGAGGACGAGCAATGGTTTAAGTTTGAGGGGATTCGATAAGTGTAGGTCCCATGGGGTGTGTTGTAAGGTTTAGGGAGGGATTGAATAAACCTTACCAACTTTTCGAATTTAGTCCTTTTAAATAATATCAGAGTTTACTCAAATCAGCTAAGTCCTTGAGGGACAGGTAGGTTGGCTTACTTCAGCAAAGTTACCCACTCAACGACTGATCGAGCCGTTGATAGTATAATTTAGCTGTGATCAGCTAACACTTAGATTAACAGTTGATTTGGTTTTGTTCAGCGGAAGAATTAACACACTTGATGTTTTGAAACTTGTTTTTAACACTTGATATTAGCAATGTTATTATCAGCTGGGTTAGCAAATATAAACCAAACAACAGATATAAAAATAAGCGAGAAAATAAAATGATGTAAGTAAAATGACACAAGCAAATTTCATAGTGGTTCAAGATGGGGTAATTTCTCTAATCCACTATTCTCCAACTCCCCGAGGAATCTACTAAGTAACAAATCCGTTACAAAGTAGTTCTCGGTCCCGAGACAGCCTTGATCACACAGTGGCTTCTCCTAGACTCACTTTTCTTCACAAGACAGTTGCCTTGCTACTTGACTCCTTTGAACCCTTGGAATTGATCACACAACCTTCCAACAAGCTAAAACTTCTGGTTCGACCTTGAACCCGAGAACAACTCCTTCAACCTTAGAGTTCTTTTTAACCTTGTTTCCTCTTCAACTTGATGAAGTATTCTTTCCTTCACTAAATGTGTTGGATCGAGTTCCTTCGATTTTAGGCTTGAGGAATATCTTAGAAAGCTTGAGAGAATATTTGCAGTTTGCTTGCTTGTAAAATCTCTTAGAATTCGTTAAGCTTGGTAACCTTCTCTCACTTGCTTCCTCAACCTTTAATAGTGCTTATTTGAAAATTTGCCCATTGAAGAGATATGCTTTTTTTCAAATAACACTTCTTGGTCATCGCTTGTCTTTTCTTGATCTCGCAGCTTGCGATGTTGACATATCCTCATATTAAATGATGTCTGCAGGCGTTTGAGTTCGACACAAGCTCAAGAGTTTCCCATTGGTTCATTTTATTTGCACGCTTCTAGGATGAACACTTTTGGACATGGCATCTTGGACGTATTACTATATTGAGTAAAGTCCTTGACTTCCATGTAACAGATTAATATCAATCGACTTGACTTGACAGCTGCCTTTACCCCTTTGACTTGAGTCTTCTCCAATCTTTTAGGAATGACTCAACTGTTAGTTCAACTGGTAGACCTTGCTCTTAATTGACTTGACTTTTACTTCATCATCCTTTACTCACCGTCCCACGCCTAGATCTCTTATTCAATCGAGTCCAGACTTTCCATCTTGACTACAATCACCGACGCACAACCGGGTCTTCTTCTTGATCTTGATTGACTCTTGTATTCTCCAACATAGCCGACTTCACTCAGCTCATGTAGACCTTTCTATTACAAATAAAAATACAAGGAAAATGGGGTGCCAACTTCCTATTCTAAGTTTTACATGGTATCATCAAAATCTAACAATAAATTTCCTTATAATTTCCCCCTTTTTGATGATGCCAAAACTTAAATAAATATATACAACTACGTAAGCAATGCAGTATCAAAGAATGTGTAAGCTGAATATGTCAATTTTATTGATCATATCATTCTTGTCCTTTAAAAGTCATATATTCTATACACCGTCTTTCTTTTTACACTTACATCATGTAAAAGCAAAATCTAAAATTACAAGAAAACTTACAAAACTTGTATTTACTTAAGTAAAATACATTGAAGGGGTTACGTTCGCGCCAACAATTGCTTCCTTCTTCTCTCTTCATCTTATGCTCTCCTTCTATCTTCCCCTGCTCTTGTTCTCTTCTTCATCTTTCTTCTTCCTTTGATATGCGCTTAGCAAATAGGTTATCCATACGCTGCATTTCTTCACATTCATGCATAGCTCTTTCATTTTTGGCATGTTGCCTTCTCACAACTTTCTCATTCTTGCGCTTCACTTCTAGATTGGCAAGATGGTCATACCCATACCAGTAATTGATCCCTTTCTTTTGTGGATAAATGTACCTTATATCTTGTGGTCTTGGCCGTGGTGGAGCGCCCGCCTTTCCACCACTTCCAAACCTTCCCCTCTCTCTAACTGACTCAGCTCCTCCTCTGGGAGTGTACTGTACTGGTGCCTTTCCATCTGAGTGACTATTGGAACTCTGCTGCTTATCATCTGATTTACACAAATCAAGACCCTTTCCAGTACAAGTCCCATGCCTGCGGTAGAGTCAAATTCTTGAAATAACCTTTAGCTTCTAGAGTTTGAAACTCCTCTACTGATCTGGGTTTAGATCCAGCATTAGGAATCATAATTTCTCTTGGAGGTTTTATTGCTGGGGAATCCTTCAATAGTTCAGCTGGGGGCCATCGAACCTTGCTTTGATATCCTTTATGCGCTTAGAGTGTTTCTCAGCTACCTTCTCAAACTCAGCTTCCATGGATTTTCTCGATTCCTTGACTGCCATTTCAACTTTCTCTTCCACTGTCAGCTCTTTAGGCAGTCTGATGAGAATTGAGGCTGTGACATCTCATTGTTGTGGGGTTTTAGCAAACATGATTTTCAATGGGTGTTTACAGAGCTTCCTTTCCACTTAATTGCTTCCCTTTTATTTCCATCATTATCACTCCCTTGCCCTTCCTTGAGCTCCATCATGGCTTCCTCTTCCCCCTTTTTGGCATCATCACCAAAGGGTAGGGCTAAGCCAGGGAACATACCACTCACGATAAAGTTGAGTCTGCTATTTGTAGAGTCATGTTTGTTGTGTGACTTGGAGTGGGCTGCTCTGAATTAGGATCTCATAGCTTCATATTCACCGCCATCGCTTTCATTTATGTGTGGAGAACCTTAATCATTGCTCCATATTGGTCTCAAATCGTAATCTCATTTTCATGTTGCATCTTGAGCAACTCCATGTCCGATTTATGTGACTCGTCCATCCTGAAAATGTGGTCTCGTTGCCTCTGCTGGAACTTGAGGTTGTCAGAGCTCCAAATCACCATCTTAGCAAATAGGGACTTGAAATAGATGACCTACTCTCTCCTCAAAGCCTTCACTTACCCGATCCATTCTCTAATTCACAAAACTGCTCCTATGATGTCTCCTGATTGTGGCATCCCCGTTATCAAGCCTCCGTCCAAAGATGCAAAGCCATGTTCCATTTTCTCTATTTAAGCACATATGGCTTTAAATGCCTTCCTGACGTCAGCTGTTTCGGCAGACTGATCTTCTGGCCATATTGCATCAAAGTCAAATCCGATGGGCACGATTGTAGTTTCACATAGAGCACGGAGTTCATCTGGGGGGTACTTGGATATTGTAACGGGCTCGTTCCGTAGCTGATTTGGCTTCGAATGGAATATGGGCTTCAAACGGAAAATATTCCACGAAAAGATCCTCAGGGAAGATAGGTATCTCCAGATCTTGAGTTTGTGGAGTCTTTCCCTTTTCTTTTAAGATTTCTTCAGCTCTATATGCCTCAATTGTTTCAACATCATCGACATCTTGAGCAAATTGTCTTAGCCATTGAGAGTGATCCCTCACTGCCTTAACATCTTCCTCGGTATCATTTGTAGCTTTCTTTTGAGTTGTCTTTTCCTCAGCTAGCTTATCAGCTTCATCGGAGTGTGATCGTGCCATTTGGGTGGCCCATCAACCAATACAAATTTCATTGGAGCAAATTTCATCACTAGTTTGGCTCATGTCTGTCTTGAGCATCCTCATCAACTATGTATTTATTAGATGTATCAACAGAGTGGACTCACCATATTCTCGATTCCAGGAATTGGGTATCAATATTTTCGGCGAATCATAAAGGGCGCTGATCTCTTCTTCTTCATCAGCAGCTTCCATATGAGGTGCATGCTCATCTTCAACATTTTCCTTACCCAGGGAAGTCTCAACCTCCTCTAGGCCTTCGTTACCCATAGCAGTCTCAACTGCTGGTGGGCCTTGATCATCCCCTCGTGTGCGCCTCAACCGCAGCAGGTCTTGGGATGGATTATCCCTTCAGCAGATGAAGCTGCCTTAGGGTCTTCAATGGCATCCTTCGGAGTCTCAACTCCTAGGATTGCACTTTTAGGGCCAGGAGTCTCAACTCCTATGAACTCACATCCATCCTTTATCTTAGCTGCATCAGCAGCGTCATCGGTCTGCAGTGCGGTTGAAATCTCAGTTGAGACAGTCTTAACCATATGAGCGTTGTTAACTTCACTCTACTGTACATTTAGATTCTCTCTTTCGCCTCCAAACTTCATTGGTTGGTCTCCCACAGCATCCTCCGACCTAGCTGTGGTGGTGAGAGTTTCCCCCTCAGCTGGTGCACCAGTTGAGTCATGAGTGATGGGGTTACTCAACACTTGAGACTCGACTGTGATTCTCTTTGAGTGACCAGTCGTGGAGGCAGGTGTCTCAACACCTTCTGTAGGAGTTGGCTTGGCTAAGGTGCCCGCTTCTTCACCATCCTTAGATTCATCGCCAATAGTCCTGGTTCCATCTTCAGAGTGCACTGGGGATGTGGTAGCAGCAATGTTGACAACAATGTTCCGCACCACATCCATAACATCAGGGACTGAGCGGATTTGAGAAGACTCTCCTGGATCCTCTTGTATTTGCTGCTCGTGCATCTCTTTTGACTCTTTAATAGCTTGTTTGAATTCTGCTTTCTCAGCTGCAATAGTAGGATCTGTCTCTTCAACATCACTATCAATGCTGTCAGTTGAGTCCATCGCATGTTTTGGTACATCCGAGAAGAAACAAGTGTGGGGTTTCTTAGACTCCTCAATAGCCTTAGCCTTCTCCAAGGCTCTTTGCTTTTCTTTCTCCTTCCTTTCACTAAGGACAGTCATGCAAAAGTCGGGATCAAGAGCGGAGCGAAGGGATACATTACCCAGGAAGCTTAAGTGCTCCTCTTTTTCTTCAATGAACTCTGGGTGCTCGAATTGTTGTCGTGAGTAACTCAGCTTCCAATATCTCCATTCCCTCAATCTCTCCTGGATGTCAGGATAGACAGGAGATAGCATCACTACATCATCATCATCATCATCATCATCATCATCTCCTTTTTCCTGAATGGTGGCGAGTGGAGCATGTTCCTCCTCAGGTTCTTTAGCATCTGTATGAGGGGTCTGAACAACTATTTCTTTAGTGTGCTCAACAGTCTCGGCTCCATGTTTCTCCACAGCTGTCTCACGACCAGCTGGGTCTTCAACAGTCTGCTGATTGATATCAACAGTCTTCTCTTTCTGCATGGTGATCCCTTCACCACCAACAATTTCCTTCGACTGCTTTTCTTGATTATTAGCAATCTCTTGAGTAGGCTAAGTGCTGGACTCAGCTTTCTCTAATTCAGACTTCCGAACAAGTCTTCTTCTTTTGGTCTTTACAAGAGGAATTTCGTCCTCTTCAGCTTCTATGGTGGCTTCTGGCTCCACCATCTTTATCTTCTTCGTTGCAGCTGGCTTGCCAGGCAGCAGAATCGAGCATTTCTTCTTCATGACCGAGAAGGTTTAGATGTATCCTTCTCGGTTTTGGCTGCATGGGCAAGTGCGTCTTCTGGCTCGGCTACAGGGGCAGGAGCTTTAGTGGACTTGGCTGCTGAGGCATGTGCTTTCTTGGGATCGGCTGCAGGGGTAGGAGCTCTCTTGGTTGCAGGGGCATGTGCTTGTTTAGCTGCAGAAACTCTCTTCTTCTGAGTCAGCTTAGGAGAGAGAGTTGGGGCAGTTGCAGCTGTGTCTTCCAGAACAGGATCAACTGATTCACCCTTGCTGGTGTCAGCTCTACATGCATGCGCTTGACTCTGAGCGCCAGAATGGTTGGCCTTAAACATTTTCTTATTGACATGAAACGACTTTCCATGTCTCAAGCAATCCCCTTAGCCTCCATAAGATGGCCAATCACCAGGCCATATCCCAACGAGCCTCCGAACAAACCATCTTCCTTAATAGTCTTGTTGATCACGGTTTGACATATGCGGCTGAAGACAAACTCAACCTAGTTAACTTTCTTTTCTTCCGAAATCGCAACCATCACGATCAACTTAGTTCAAGACAGCTGGTTAAAGCTGCCAAACTTCATATCGACACATTTGGACATGATGTCCATCAGTTTATGGTAATCTTCCTTGATCATAGCCTTTTTAGCTGTGTAAACAGCCTTCACAGCTGACTCAGGCGTGGCAATTTCCTTCCATGCAGCAGCTAAGTTGACGCTCTTTCTCACTATTTCCTTCAAACCTTCAAGGCGAAAATTCCAAAGGTTGCTCAACAAGGTTAGCAAAGATTTTAATGTCCTTGTTGTGGATAGACGATTGAATATCTCCATCGTGAACCTCCGCATTCACATAAAACATGGCAACTTATTCAGAGTAAGTATGAGAGTACTCCATCGTAAGAAAGTCCTTCAGACCGGACTTCTCAATCTTGTCAGCAATCTTCTTCACCAGGGCCTTATCAGCTCTCTGTTTCAGCATTCCTTCAAAGTCGACTGTTGATCCTGAGTGGATCTTTTCGAACATCTTGATGAAATCATACAAGGAATCTATTTTCGGAGAAAAAAATCGGTAGATAAAATGAAAAATCTTTGCTTTGAGAACTAGGGTTTCAGAACTTGCACAGAGAAAAATTTGCTTTGCTTGCTGAAGATGAGAGTGTTTGTGAGGAGAGAGAAAATGGGTTTTGGTTTATTTTGGACTTGAAAGGACGTTTTTGGAATTTGAAAAACTTGATCAAAATGAATGGTCATGATTCAACCTTTGAAACCGTATTAATTTTCCCGCATTAAATGCAACATCATTTATATCCAATCATAGGCTAAACGTGTGCAACTTTTGTACTGACACCATAATTATGCTGACGTAATGTCCAAAATATTCCCGCTCGTGGAATACGATTGAGTTTTGTCACTTATC
Organism: Rehmannia glutinosa; assembly: GCA_016081115.2. NCBI lineage: Eukaryota > Viridiplantae > Streptophyta > Magnoliopsida > Lamiales > Orobanchaceae > Rehmannia > Rehmannia glutinosa. The sequence goes on along the minus strand of JABTTQ020002745.1, from coordinate 15,924 downwards.
TCATAAATAACTCAGCTATTATCCAAAAGTGACTCAACTCTGCTTCTCTTTTCACATAAGATCACTCAGTTGTCAGCTAACTCGATACATCTGATTTCTCGTCTTGGTTGTTTCTCTTGGCTGGAGTGTGAAACTTGCTTATTTCTATTTCTCTCTTCTTGGACTCTGCTGATTAAGTCTTCTGAGTCTACTAACTCAACTCAATCAAGCCTAGCTCATTCTTAAGCTCTTCAAATCTTGATTCATATAGAGGCTTAGTGAATATGTCAGCTAACTGCTTATCAGTTGAGATGTATCCCAAAGTTATGTCTTTTTTTCAACATGATCTCTTATAAAATGATATCGACATCAATGTGTTTTGCTCTTGAGTGCACATCGATTCTCGAGTAATTGCAGTAGCACTTATATTATCACACATAATTGGAATTTCTCTTTCTTCTATATTATAGTCTCTCAGCTGTTGTCTCATCCATAGAACTTGGGCACATCAGCTGCCCGCAGCTATGTACTGCCCACCGGGATGTAGCTATTGAATTTTGTTTCTTCTTTCAACCAAGAAACCAATCTATTTCCAAGCATCTGATAAGTACCTGATGTACTCTTCCTATCCACTCTACATCCAGCATAGTCTGAGTCTGAGTAGCCTACTAGCTTGAATCCTCCATCCTTTGGATACCATAAGCCATCTTCTTGGCATCCCATCAAATACCTTAGATTCTCTTAGTCATAGCAATCATGTGTCTCTTTTTGGTGCAGATTCAAATCTAGCACATACACCTATAGCAAAAGTGATGTCTGGCCTACTTGCTATTAAATAGAGCAATGATCCAATGAGGGCTCTATATCTGGTTTGATCAACAACTTTGCCATCTGCATCCATATCCATCTTGACTGATGTGTTCATAGGAATCTTCACTGATGACTTTTCTTCCATACCAAATTTCTTCATTAAATCTCTGGTATACTTGGTTTGACTTATGAAAGTTCCATCCTTCAATTGCTTGACTTGAAGTCCTAAGAAGAAAGTCAACTCTCCCATTATGCTCATTTCAAACTTCCCTTGCATGAGGTTTGAGAACTTGTCACACAGCTCTTTATTTGTGGATCCAAAGATGATATCATCCACATATATTTGAACAAGCAGTATACTCCCCTCATCTTGAATTCTGAAGAGTGTTCTGTCAATTTTGCCTTTGGTGAATCCATTGTCTGTTAGAAACTGAGACAATGTGTCATACCAGGGCTCTTGGTGCTTGTTTCAAAGCATACAAAGCTTTCTTGAGCTTGTAGACATTATCTCCAATAGTTTTCTGCTCAAAATATGGAGGTTGTTCAACATAGACTTCCTCCTCAAAAAGTCCATGTAGAAATGCACTCTTCACATCCATTTGATACACAATAAAGTCTTGTGTGCAACATAAGTAAGAAACATCCTAATTGGTTCAAATCTAGCAACAGGAGCAAAGGTTTCATCAAAATCTATACCTTCCTCTTGGCAATACCATTTTTCTACCAATCTTGCTCTGTTTCTTACAACAGACCCTTCCTCATTCATCTTGTTCCTGAATACCCACTTAGTACCAATTACATTCTGGTGGGTAGGCCTTTGAACTAATTCTCACACCTTGTTTCTTTCAAACTGATTCAGCTCTTCGTGCATAGCCTGAATCCAATGTGTGTCATCCAATGCTCGAGACACATCTTTAGGCTCTATATGGGAAATGAAACAAGTAAACATAGCTTCATGTTGGGCTCTGGATCTAGTTATTATGCCATCTCTAACATATCCAATAATCAGCTCAGGTGGATGGTCTCTCACCATCTCACATCCGTTGAGTAAGTCTGCTGGATTCAGCCGCCTCGCAGCTAAGTTGTCTTGAACAACTTCTTCATCATCATTCAGCTGTAGACCTTCCAACTGTCTTTGAGATTCAACAATCTCATCTTCTTCAGGATTGAGTGCTCTCACATATGCATCAACATAAGGAAGCTTCTGCATAGTTGGTTGATTCTGCTTCTCAGCTAACTCATCTATGTCTTCTCCATTAACATTAGGTTCATCAATAACCGCATGGATAGACTCTTCTATGACATAGTCCTCTTGTTCAGCACTCTGTAAGCTTTGCTTTCAGCTGAGTATCCCAAAAAGATACCTTCATCAGCTTTATCATCAATAACTTTTAAATTATCTTGAAGTATCAAAATAACTTGAAGTATCCAACATTTGGTTTTCTCCCTGTCCAAATCTCATAGGGATTCTTAGTCAATTGCTTGTTTATCGTGCATCTATTTTGAGTATAACATGCAATATTGATGGCTTCAGCCCAAAATCTCTTAGGCAAACTAGCTTCAGCTAACATTGTCATAGCAGCTTCCTTGAGAGTTATGTTTCTTCTTTCAGCTACTTCTTTCTCGCTGATTCCTTGCAGCTGATAACTCATATGCTATACCATTTTCAACACAATACTGAGTTATAATCCCATTGATAAACTCAATTACTCAGTCAAATCTTATCTTTATAATGGTTTGACTCTTCTCATTTTGAACTCTTTTCATCAGCTGAGGCAATTTCTGCAGTGTTTCCTTCTTTTTTTACACATGAAAATAGTCCATGTATATCTTGAATAATCATCTACAAGCACTGAGGTGTATTTCTTTCCACCGATGCTGGATGGCTCAACAGGACCAAATAAGTCCATATGCAACAGATGCAAAATCCTTGTTGAAGAAGTACTTGGCTTATCCTTTAAGGATGATTTGATTTGATTTCCCATCTGGCATGCATCACATATATTTTATTTCTTGTACAATGAGTCAGGCATTCCTTCCACAAGATGACTCCTTTCAAGCTTGTTGATTGTCTTGAAATTCAGGTGACTCAGCTTCTTGTGCCACAACCAACTTGATTCGGCTGTACTCTTTGCTAGCAGACATGTGTTTGGTGTAGCAGTTGACCAATCCACTACATACACGTTCTTCTGCCTTGTTCCTTGTAGCATAATCTCATTTTTATTCAGTATCCTTGATCTGGAAAATTTCCATATTGAATCCCACGTTGTAGCCTTTGTCACAGAGTTGGCTGATGCTTGGTAGATTGAAGTTGAGACCTTCAACATATGCAACATCTCTGTGGTCTCCGGACCATTCTTCTTAATGGATCTCGTGCCTTTGATCTCCCCTGGAGCTTCATTTACTCCAAATATGACTTTTGCGCCTTTGATTTCCTTGAACTTTGACATATTTTTCTTGTTCCTTGTCATGTGTCTGGAACAGCCACTATCCATGTACTAGGTTCCTCGACACCCAGTTGTTCCTTGAACCTGCAACTAAGGAAATTATTTTTTAGGTACCCATACTTGCCTGGGTCATGGGGGTTAGTGCTATAAGATGCTCCAACCAACCTATAGCCAGATGATCTCACTCTAAGAGGTTGCCATCTATTAGTTCCATAATGATAGTGCACAATAGCAAATTGCTTGGGGTATTAGGATCATACAACTATCTCTTTTGTCTATATGTCTGTGTATTTGTTTGAGCATTTGTTTTCTTGGGGTAATAGTGAAATTTTTGTGCTTGATGGGTATTGTGCCTGGGTGCATATATGTGCTGATAATAGCTCTTTTCTCTTGGGAATGACCTTTTCTGAGGTTGAGGTCTTTGCCACCTTGGCTTGTATCCCATAGGTCTCTGCTGATATTTCACTTGGTTATTCCAATCAGCTTGGTTTGGATAGTTTCTACCATTCCCTTCATATGAATTTCTTTGCTGAAATCTCCGGAGCTTTTGGTAGCTCTGTTTGGCTTTTGCAAAGTATTTTCTATTTGGAGTCTGCTGATGGACTTTTCTGAATTTTGTTTCAACTGTCCTTTCAACATACTCTACTGGCTTCTTTCCTTTTCCCTTATATCCAAGGCTAGTATGATTATGATTGTGTTTTGGTGTGGGTGATGGTGCAACATATGGTGTTTTCGGTTTTTGAACTCCCCCATTACTTGAGGATCCGTTCTCCAAAATCACTCTAGGAGCTTGAGCATGCACAAAGGAATTCAATCTTATGTCTGTCTTATCTCCACATTCTTTTTGGCTCATTATAAGTTCATCCATTGATTTGGATGCCTTTGTAAATGAAACAATCACATTTTTAAGATCTTTTTCTCTCTTTTCAGTAGCAAATAACTCTGCTTGGATCTTGGCATTTTCATCCTTCAGGTTGGTATTCTCATCAGCTATATGACTTAGAGTACTCAACTATTTAGTTAGCTGTGAGTTTTGGCATTTAATCTGGTTGTTCTCCTCATTTAAAAGTGTGTGTGAGGTTTTGATGTGCTCAAAGTCTTTCATCATTTTGCTTAATGAATCATAAAGATCTGTGGATGATGGAGTGTGTGTCACAGTCATTATCACTTGAATCAGAATGAGATGAGTTAGAGTGTACCTCATCTTCTTGATCCTTTTGATCTTGTTCTTTGGCCATGAGGCAGATCATAGGCTCTTCCTCAGTGTCACTTGAGTAGTCTGCTTCACTACTATCTGAGTCTGCTAGTTCTTTGCACTTGGCTGGTTCAGCAGTCTGAACAGCCAACATGGCTTTCTTCTTTTCATGTCTTCTTTCTCTGAAGACCTTTCTATCCTTTTCATTCCTGTATTTGTTTACTGGTGGATAAGAACAGTCAACAACAAACTGTCCTGGTTGTCTTCATTCCTGTATTTGTTTTATAGTTCTTGTTGAAGAACTTGTTGAACCTCTTTACCATGAGAGCAATTTCCTCCTGGTCAATGGTTTCCTTTGGCTCAGCTTTCTTTCCTTCACTGGTCATCAGTACAGCTGTCTTGGGCACAACTGTTTTGTCTTGCTCTTTTCTTCTCAACTCAACATCATAAGCTTTGAGATCTGAGAATAGCTCGTGATTTGATATTTTAGAGAGGTCCATGGAATGTCTCAGGGCCATGACCTTCATTTCCCATTCAGCTGGGAGGCTCTTAATATCTTCATGCACATCTCCTTTTGAGTGTACTCCTTCCCAAGAGTTGAAAGCTTATTTGTAATCTCTGTGAATCTGGCATCCAGCTGATCCAGACTGTCACATGCAAGCATTTTAAAGTTTTCAAATTTTTGAACATCAATAGTTAATTTATTCTCTTTAATATGTTCCAATCCTTCACAAATCAGGGTTAGCTTATCCCAAATTTCTTTGGCTGATTTGTATGATTTTACTTTATTGAACATAACCTTGTCCAAAGTCTTGTAGAGGATGTATTTGGCAACATTGTCAAGATTGTATCTTTTCCTATTCACAACGTGGCTCTCCAACCATGGCAGGTTTGGGCTTTGCTGCAGCATCCTCTCCTTCATCTGGAGGTGCTCTTCGTACAACAATGTTGACCTTGAAGATTTGCAGTGGCCTATCTTCTATCACTAGTCACATTTCATCGTGTAAGGCTGATATGTGAGCCTGCATACGAATTTTCCAGTCATCAAAATCTTCCACAGTAAACATAGGAATACGAGTTAGATTTTGCTTCCATGATAATAACTTTGCTTTTGAAATAAAATCTTTGAGAACACAAGTGTTGTATCCTTTGAAAAGATTGAGATCTAGTTCAGTAACCAGTGCGGAAGGCTCAATAAACCAACCGCTCTGATACCACTTGTAGGTCCTTGTTCCCAAGGGGTGTGTTGTAAGGTTTAGAAGGTGGGGGGTTGAATAAATCTTACCAACTTTTCGAATTTAGTCCTTTTAAATAATATCAAAGTTTACTCAAATCAGCTAAGTCTTTGAGGGACAGCTAGGTTGGCTTACTTCAGCAAAGTTACCCACTTAACATACTCGACTGAGCTGTTGATAGTATAACTTAGGTGTGATCAACTAACACTTAGATTAACAATTGATTTGGTTTTGTTCAGCGGAAGACTTAACACCCTTGATGTTTTGAAACTTGTTTTTAACACTTGATTTTAGCAATATTATTATCATTTGGGTTAGCAAATATAAACTTAAACAGCAGATATAAAAGTAAGCAGGAAAATAAAATGTTGTAAGTAAAATGACACAAGCAAATTTTATAGTTGTTCGAGGATGGGATAATTCCTCTAATCCACCCTTCTCCAACTCTTTGAGGAATCCACTAAGTAACAGATCTGGTTATAAAGTAGTTCTTAGTCCGAGACAACCTTGATCACACAGCTGGCTTCTCCTGGGACTCAGCTTCTTCACAAGACAACGCCTTGCTACTTCAGCTCCCTTTGAACCCTTGGAATTGATCACAGAACCTTCAAACGAGCTCAAAACTTCTGGTTCGACCTTGAACCTTACTACAACTCCTTCAACCTTGGAGAGTAGACCCTTTAAGTTCTTTAAACTTAATTCCTCTTCAACTTGATGATGTATTCTTTCCTTCACTGAATGTGTTGGATCGAGTTCCTTCGATTTTAGGCTGGAGGAATATCTTAGAAAGCTTGAGAGAATATTTGCAGGTTTGCTTTGCTTGATTGCTTGTAAAATCTCTTAGAATTCGTTAAGCTTGGTAACCTTCTCTCACTTGCTTCCTCAGCCTTTTATAGTGCTTATTTGAAAATTTGTCCGTTGAAGAGATATGCTATTTTCAAATAACACTGCTTGGTCGTTGGCTTGTCTTTTCTTAATCTGCAGCTTGTGATGTTAACATATCCTCGTATTAAATGATGTCTGCAACATTTTTGTGCTCGACACAAGCTCAATACTTCCCATTGGTTCATTCTATTTGCACACTTCTCGGGATTAACACTTTTGGACATGGCATCTTGGACATATTACTATATTGAGTAAAGTCCTTGACTTCCGTGGTAATGATTAATATCGGTCGACTTGACTTGACAACCGCTTTACCCTTTCTTTGACTTGAGTCCGCTCCAATCTTTTAGAATGACTCAACTATCGCTTCAACTCAAGCGACTTGGCTCTTAATTGACTTGATCGTCACTTCATCATCCTTTACTCACCGGTCCCACAACTAGATCTCTTCTTCATCCGAGTCCAGTGCTTCCATCTTGACTACACTCAATCGACAAACAATCGAGTCTTCTTTTCAGCCTTGCTTGACTCATGTACTCTCCAACATAGCTGACTTCACTCAACTCATGTAGACCTATCTATTACAAATATAAATACAAGGAAAATGGGGTGCCAACTTCCTATTCTAAGTTTTACATGGTATCATCAAAATCTAACAATAAATTTCCTAACAATAAGTGGTAAATATGCATGCATTTAGAGGTGTATTTGGGCGTATAATTGATACATTTTATGGATATTAAGTTTGTTTAGGTTAGCTTCTCTTATTGGGCATGATACATGTATTCTTGTGTACTTTTGTAGGAAATGGAGCTATATTTGAAAGGATATCGAGAGAACGACCTGCATCGAATATCAAAATCCGGGACGAACAAAGGCGCAAAAAAAATAAGGAAATTCAGTTCACACGACCAACCCGTGTGATTTAACACGTGCGTGTGAAATGTGCAGGGATCGAATTATAGAGAACAATTTACACGATTGGGTCGTGTGATTTCACTGAAACCGTGAATGGTACAAAGGCGATTTACAGAGATCGAGGATGTTTCACATGACCTGGCTATGTGAAATGCGATTTGTGTGGTTTGCTTTGCTTTGGGATTTTGTTTTCTTATTTTGCGAGGACTCGACGGGATCCCGAAAGGCAACTATAAAAGGAAGACTTAACCCTAAAGTCAGATATAACACACTTGGGAGAAAATAAAACACAATAAAGAGAAAAAAAAAACAGCTACAAGAAGAACAACACGAGACTTCTACCAACCACGAAGGCACGAAGGTTCGAGATTGTGAAGACGGGTCCATCTACTCAAGAGGATTTTATAATCATAGTCTAGAGGTTTTGTTATGTTCTTAATTCTATGTTTAACTCTTTGTTTACATGTTTGTCTATGGATTTGCAAACAATTATGTTAGGCTAAGTCTTTTGATTATAGGATGTGATCAAGACTTTGGATTCATGTTAATTCTAGTTTGATTGTTTCATATTAATTGGTTTCATGTTATCTATTTATGAATTCATGGGCTTATTTCGTGTAGATTATATGTCCAATAATTTACATTTTTTATTTGTTAGGTCATAATTCAGGAGATGTGATCTAACATTAGATAACAGATTCATAACATAAACGGGTGTAGAGTCGGGATGCTTATGAAGTTTGTGGGGGTTTACTTTAATTCTCTATGCTTTTGGGAGTTGATATTGATTGTTCAGTAGGGATACTAGGAAGTCAATATTGACCTACAATTTGTTTGCTTCGGGAGAGGGGATAAACTACATTAGGAATTAAACCCATACATACACGACAAATGGTTATAGTGAAACACTAATTGGAATTAATATTGATGAAGCTTGTTAAGATCATAGTCCTAGGATTGTTTTTGTGATTGATTGAATCTTGTGAAGTTTGGAGATTTACACTACTTGGATATTTACACTATTTGGATTTTTTAGTTTAAATATTTTTAGGGTTAATTAGATACAATTTTTGTTTTATGACCATTTCAATAAAATTGAAATATGAGGTTTGCTATAATTTATGTGCTTCAAATCAATCTCTACAGAATACGACCTTACTTGCCACTATCTATAAACTACACTGTACACTTGCGGTTTAGCGAAAAAATTTAGCGATCACTCAGTAGGGATCAATTTGTCAAAATGTAATGCAATATATAAGCATAATCATATATGGTACAACATGTAATTTTTTTCTGACTGGCCAGTTAATGAATTTAGCACAAAGGGTTTAACCCAAAGATTAACTTTGATCCCGGGCCTATTTATCGTCCCTGACTAATAAAATATAGTTTATATTGCTTATTATATATAAATGAAAATACTCGCAAGAAGCATTATATAAAGTCTAATATAAGAATTAAAAATCCATACCTCAATAGATTTATGTTAATCCTAAAATAAAATGATTATTCCAATCTTCTTGATTACCGTTGCCTATATAAGTTATGAAATTTCAATTAATAAAATTATTTAAGAAATTAGTCTGGGTTAGAAAAGAAAAAAAATATCGAAAAGAATTTAGAGATTTGGATTTTAGGGCTTGAAAAACTAATAATAAGGCTTGGTCAAAATCCCCAATTAAAAGCCAACCCCTCAAATTGATTTCCCAATTCAGCTTTTAAAACCGTTATTTTCCTTAATAAAATTCAACACCAAAAAATAAAACCTAATCCCCAAACCCACGTTCCCAACTCTCTCTCTCTCTCTCTCTCTCTCTCTCTCTCTCTCTCTCTCTCTCTCTCTCTCTCTCTTTTTCCCCGCTTATTTTCTTCCTCTTCTCTGTTTCTTTTATTCTCTCCCACTCTCTCACTGTTGTTCCCTCTCTCTTTTTTTTCTTTTTGCTTCATCTCTTTTCTTTGAAAATCCCTTCATGTACACCATTAGACTCCATTACTAAAAACTCACAAACCCAATGCCATTCATCGTACTCCATTCCACATACTCAAAATCATAAGACCCAACTAGGGACGTCAATTTGTGACACGACACGATAACCCGACACCTAACTTAACACGAATTTAGCAGTATGTGTACAACCCTTAGCAGTTTGGGTCAAAATCAGGCCTTACACGATTAACACGGAAAATAAATAGGCCGTCAAATTACCCAGCGGTCGAATGCGATTGACCTATTTAACCCATTTAATTTTATAGTGACATATTGTTTTAGTATTTTATGATGTTTTAGTTGGTTAAATGATGATGGAAAAATTATTAAATGCATTAATAAATATTTTTTAGTAATTTAATGTATTTCTTATTTATAATTTTAGCTTTTTCTCTATTTTTTTATTTTTTCGTGTCAAATTTATATTATATAGGTTTTTCATGTCGTGTTCGGGTTACCCGTGTCATAAACGGGTTCGGTCCATGTCGTGTTTCTTGACACGAATAATTAAACGCGGTCATGTTCGTGGTCGACTTGTATACCGTGTCGGTCGTAACACGACCGCGAACACGAAACACGAAACACGACGATTGACACCCCTGACCCAACCGAGCATATACCCACACCGGCGATGGAATGGAGACGGCGGCGATGGCTCGCTACAACATAGGGGCATTGTTGTCTACCCTCTTCTTCCTTCCTTTCTTTATTTTTTATATATTTGATTTTGGGTTTTTGTCACTAGAACTTGAGGTTTTAAGTTTGTAGATGAAAAAGATTACTTGATACATAACTTAAGGCATAAATAGTTGTGAAAATCAAAATGTAAGGGTTGGGCTTTTGTAAGAAAAGTTTGATTTAGGATCTGATGAATTAAAGAGTTGAAATTTATGAACTTCATTTTTCCATCTTCTTTTCATTAAGCCAAGGTTCTTTCAAATTCTTAACTGATATGCTGTTTTAGTAGCTGATTTATTGTAAAAGATTAGTATCCTATTTATAATTAATCAAATATGATTAAATAAAATTAAAATGGTTAGAAACCCTAAATGTAATTTTTCCCTAAATTATAAAATTAAAGATTTAGACCCCAATTAAATCTAATTGTGAACCCTAATTTGATTTGTATCCCTAAATTTTATGGGTATTACATCCTACACCGCTTAAAGATAATTTTGTCATTGAAATTCATTAACTTACCGTGATAATAAAATTATGGTACTTGCACGAATCTCTTTCTTCTCGCCTCCCAAGTGGCTTCATTTCTCCCATGACATTTTCATTGAACCTTGATCAATGTGACACCTTTAATTCTTAGTTTATGGATCATGCGCTCTAAAATCTACTCTGACCCTTACTCGTATGTCAAGTCCTTATTAATTTCTAAATATTTATAGTTTACGATGTGACTTAGCTCATGAACATATTTTCTCGATTGAGACATGGAAAATATTTTGCACACTTGACAAACTTGGTGGTAATGCCAATTGATAAGCCAAATCTCCAACATAAGCAAGGAAGTCAAATGGTCCAATATCTTAGCTTTAATTTTCCTTTTTAAGTAAAACGAATAACTCATTTTTATAGGAGCCACTTTCAAAAACATTTTTTCTCCTTCGAATTGTATATGTTTTCTTCTTCTGCCAGCATATGAATTTTGTCTATTTTGAGCCATTCTATTTCGATATTGTATCTTGGTTATCTTTTCTACAATTTGCTGAATCAATTTTGGTCCCAAAACATTCTTTTCACCAACCTCGTTCTAGTACAATGGTGATCTACATTTCAGTTCGTACAATGCTTCATATGGAGCCATCCTAGTTGTCACTTGATAACTATTGTTATAATTGAACTTCACTAAAGCGAACGCTCCCGATTCTTTTCCCAAGTCGAGCACACATGCTCTCAACATACCATCTAATATTTATATTGTCTTTTCAGACTCCCATCTGTCTGTAGATGATAAGTTGGACTAAAGTTCAATCTTAGGCCCATTGCACTTTGCAGACTTCTCCAGAATTTCGAAGTAAATCTTTTGGTTCTCTATCTGATACAATAGATATGGGCACTCCATGTAATTTCACTATCCCTCTCATGTAGATCTGAGCATATTGTTCCATACTGTACGTCATTTTGACAAGCGGAAAATGAGCCTACTTTGTCAATCAATTTACTATGACCCAAACAACCTTATATCCTTTAAAAGATCGCGAAAGTCCTACCACAAAATCCATAGTTATATGTTCTCATTTCCATTCTGGGATTTCAAGTAGTTTGAGCAAACTGGACGGTCTTTGGTGCTCGTGTTTACTTGTTGACAAGTCAAACATTTATCTACAAAATTTCCAATATCCCTCTTCATACTTAGCCACAAAAATATTTCTTTTAAGTCACTTTACATCTTTGTACCTCCGGATGAGCCGTATGGAGTACAATGAGCTTCTTCAAAAATTTCTTTTCTAACTTCCTCTTCTTTTGGAACACACAATCTCCTTTCATAAGTTAAAGCACCTTCATCTCTTAAAATAAACCCCTTAACACTTCCTTTTTAGGCTTGTTCCATCATTTTGTTCAAAAATTTATTCCGAGATTGAGCTAGCTTAATTTTTTCCCTTAAAGTAGGTTGACCATTAAAGATGTTGGTATAGTCTTCATATTTCTTGGTAGTACTTAGATTTGTCAATTTCGCCTAGCTCCGGGCGGGTCGTCCCGACTACCCAGCTTTTTTACTCGCTAGTCAGTAATATTCCAAGCTTAAAAATAAGGCTTCAAAAGCCCACTGTTAAGCCCAAAAAACAGCCGGCCCGGATTGTTTTTATGTATTTTCCATGGGTTGGGCTGGGTTGGGCTTTGAAATTAATGGCCCGATCATTGTTTGGCCCAACTTGGCGACCCAATTTTCCTCTTGCCCAATGCTTGCCTCGACTTGACACCTGAAAACTTCATTTTGGCAAACTAAAATGTGCTTGTTCGCTTATCAAACTCGAGATTTCTCCTTTAATTTTATGACTTAGAGCATTAAAACCACATTAGCTTTTCCAGGGTGGTAAATCGATGGTACAGCATAATATTTAACCAATTCTAGGCACATCCTCCGCCTCATGTTCAACTCTTTCTCGAGTAAAAATATACTTTAAGCTTTTTTTGGTTAGTGAAAATCTCACACCTTCCTCCATACAAATAATGCCTCCAAATATTTAAGGCGTGAATCACATCACCTAGCCCCAAATCATGTGTAGGGTAGTTCAATTCATGTGGCTTTAGTTGCCTTGAGGCGTAGGTAACCAACTTGCCTTGTTGCATCAACACACATCTAAATCCTTGTTTAGATGCGTCAATATAAATGAAAAATTCCTTAGAAGGATCAGAATTTTCAAAACCGTGCAAAGGCCAATCTGCTTTCATTCTTGGAAGCTTTTCTCGCATTTTTCATCAAAATCAAATTTTCCTATTTTTTAGTCACTTGGGTCATGGGTCAAGATATTTTTGAAAATACTTCAATGAAGCTTCGATAATACCCCGCTAAATCGAGTAAATCGCGAACTTCATCCGCATTCTTAAAAGCTCTCCATTGATTGGATCGCTTCAAACTTGGTTGGAACTACTTCAATTCCTTGAGAAATAATCACATGCCAAGAAATACAACTCGATTCATCCAAAATTAGCACTTCTTAAACTTTTACATGCAACTTCTTCCCAAAGTGTCTCCGACACTATTCTCAAATGTTCTTTTTGTTATTCTTCATTCTTAGATACACTAGTATGTCATCTATAAATACTATAAACGAATTGGTCCAAAAATGGTTGGAACACTTGATTCATTAAGTCCATGAATATTGTCGATGTGTTGTTCGATCCATGCATTATAAACGAATTCATAATGCCATAACGAGTTTTGAAGGTCGCTTTGAAATATGTGTAGGACCCAAGGGGTGTTTGTGTTAAGTCTAGAAGGGGGGATTGATTAGACTTAACCAATTTTTATTTTGGTCCTTTAAAATAGATTATTAACACAAACATCTAAGTCCTTGAGGGACAACTTAGTCCAACCACAACAAAGAGAGTTAACAACTCAACAAACTCGACTAAGCTATTGATAGAGTAACACAAGAGTGAAGTGAGCTCTTTTAAAAATACAACTAACTTGGTCTTACAACTAAAGTCTTACACCCTTAAGTTAAAATATATTTTACAACACTTGTTTTAGTTATGTTATTATTAGTTGACTTAGCAAATTTATCAATCAGTAGAGTAATAATATGCAAGAAATAAATGCCGAAAGTAAATATACCCAAAGCAATTTTATAGTGGTTCGAGGATGGGGTAATTCCTCTACTCCACTCTTCTCCAACCCCTGGAGGTGATCCACTAACGAAACAATGAGTTACAATAAGGATAAACAATCCGAGTAAACCTTGATCATACAACCGGCTTCACTCGCCGACTTAGCTCTTCACAAGACATTGCCTTGCTACTTCAGCTCCTTCGAATTCTTGGATTTGATCATGAAGCCCTCCAACGACTCTAAAGCCTGGTTCTGACTTGAACCTCACTGCACTTCCTTCAATCCTTGGTTATGTAGACCCCTTTGTCTTTAAACAAGTTCCTCTTCAACAGATTGAAGCTATTCTTTCCTTCACTAAAAGTGTTGGTTAGATAGACTTTGAATTTTAGGCTTAAGGATTGAGTGTATTACTTTAGCAGTATTTTTCTTGAATGCTCTTTGCTCGGTTGCTTGAATGTTGCGGGTATTGGGTCATACTCTCTCAAATGAACTCCTCGGCCTTTTATAGTGGCGGGTTAAAAATGTACCCATTGAAGAGATAGATGCATTTTCAAACTCCACTTCATGATTGTTGGCTTGTCTTGTTGTGCAATAGTTGATGTTGACCCAACTTGGTTTAATGCTCAGAGGTTAGCCGGAAACACTACGGGTGTGCAGAACATCTCATTGGTTCCTGCCTTTTTTGCACTCTTTCAAAGAAACAACTTTAAGGTTGCGCCTATTTTCTTTCCTCTTTGAGTAATGTTTTCACTTTACTTATCAACGGAGTTCTTTAGTTTTCTTGATTCCTTTTTTGCATTGAATCCTTTTGTGAGTCTTCTCAAATATCCGGGAGTGACTTTTCTTTGGCCAATCTGGGCCGACCGAGACTTTTTTGGTACTTGATGGAGACTTTCTTCGACACCTAGTTGCAACACAACTGAATCTTCACTTTGTCCTTCATCAACTTCTACAATCTTCAACTTGGTCAGCTTCCGACTCAACTCATAAATCCTATATATTACATAGTTGAATTTACAACAGAAAGGGGTGTCAACTTCCTAATCTAAGTTTTACATAACATCAGCAAAATCTATACAATAAATTTTCCAACAATTTCCCCATTTTTGATGATGCCAAAACTTAAGATAAAATTACAATGTAAAAAGTGCTTAAGAAAAGAATGATTATTTGAATGTATCGTTTTACTGATCACATCATTCTGCACTTTACAAAGTATTACAATGTAAATACAATATACAAAGTACTTACGCTTTCTTTTGTGTATTTACAAAGATGTAAAAATACAACAAAATTTTGTGTGCAGCAGTCTTCAACGCCTTTGCTGCTTTCTTCTCATTTCCTCTTCTTATTCTTCATTTCTCCTCCTGTCTTCAGCCTCCTTCCGCTTCTTCTTCTCATAATTCCTCTTTTGTATATGATCTTGTCTCATCCTCTCTTCATATTCTTTGTCCTTTGGCGTTGTCTTCTTCATATTTTCTTGCAAGCTCTTCATTACGCCCGGCAGCTTTCTGCTTTTCCACTCTTCTCAAGCCCATCCAATACAAGCGATCCTTTTTTAGGGATTAACAAGTATTGTGTCCTTCTGTGGAGTACCTATGACTCTTCCACCAGACCTTCCTTTTCCTCTACCAGAGTCCGCTCCTCTGGGAACTTGTTGACGGGTCGAGCCATTGATGTCTGCCAATCGCTGGGGATCGAGTCCTGCCGCTTCTGGCCATTTGAACAACCTCCAAACCCTTTTGCCAAGATAAAATCCCATGCATCTTGAAGGCTCACCCCTTGAAATATCATTCCGACCGAGAGTTTCATACTCCTCAAGTGACCTTGGTTCTAAGTTTGTCAGATCGGATCCTTAGTCGAGTCTTGGAGCATCCTCGCGGCGGACCTTAGAACTTGGCTTTGAGATCTTCTATCCTACCATGATTCATGCACCTATCGCATCCATTTCTCGCTCGATTTCTAAAGGTCTCATCTATTTTAACTCGAGATCTTTGCAATGCTAATTCAGCTTTTTTCATCACCGATAGATCTTGCGGCAAATGAGAATGAAGAGAGTCGGTGGATGGGCCAATTTAACTTTTAAGCACAATTTTCATGGGGTTGGGGGTCACCTTTGAAGATTCTTCCTCTTACTTCCACTTATTTTCCCCTTTTTGGCATCATCACTACCAACTTGA
>JABTTQ020002744.1:0-200951 GCA_016081115.2 Rehmannia glutinosa | reverse complement strand
TAGGCCAGTTTGTTTGTGATTGTGCTTTGGAATATTTGTGTGTGCAACATTTGGTGTCTTGGATTTTTGAGATGCTTCATTACTTGAAGATCCTTTTTGCAAGATCACTCTAGGAGTTTGACTATGCACAAAGGAATGAATCATATGCCTCGTCTTGTCTCCACATTCTTTTTGGCTCGTGATAAGGTCATCCAATGATTTAGATGCCTTTGTGAATGAAGCAATCACATTTTTGAGATCATTTTCTCTCTTTTCTATAGCAGCTATCTCTGCTATTAGTTTAGCATTTCAGCCTTGACTTCTTTGTTCTCATCGGCTATGTGACTTAGAGTACTTAGCTCCTTAGTCACTGTGAGTTTTGCTTGAAATGGGTGTTTTCCTCATTTAATAGTGAGTGTGAGGATTTAATGTGCTCAAAGTCTTTCATCATTTTGCCTAATGAATCATAAAGATCAGTGGGTGATGAAGTGTGTGTCACAACCACTATCACTAGAATCAATGAGACGAGTTAGAGTGTACCTCATCTTCTTGGTCGGGTTGATCTTGTTCTTTAGCCATTAGGCAGACAGTTAGCTTCTTCTGTTCGAGTCACTTGAGTAGTCACCACTACTCTCTAAGTCTCGTACGCTTCTTTTGAATTGGTTGTATCGTGATCTCGGCAGACCAACATTGCTCTTTTCTTTTCTTGTCTTCTTTCTCTTCGAGACTTTTCTTTCTTCTTCATTCCTGTACTTATTAACTACAAGATATGGACAATCAATAGCAAAGTGTCCTGGTTGTCTGCAATTCCAAAACAGGTTTTCAACTTTTTGATCAGCTCTCTCATTTCTTGGATTGTCAGCTCTTTGATATTCGACCTTTTGATACTCAGCTCTCTTTGGTGGCCTATCTTCCCTTGACTTGGAGGGAGCTGAATGTCTTCTGGAGGATTCACCTTTGTTCATTTTGTAGTTCTTGTTGAAGAACTTGTTGAATCTTTTAACCATCAAGGCAATTTCCTCCTGGTCAATGACTTCTTTGGTCTCAGCTCTGTTCCCTTCCTTAACTACGAGTGCAACTGTTTTGGGTACAGCTATCTCCTCTTGATCCTTTCTTCTCAGCTCAAACTCATAGGCTTTAAGATCTGAGAATAGTTCATGATTGGATGATTTTGATAGGTCCATCGAGTGTCTTAGAGCCATGGTCTTCATTTCCCACTCAGCTGAGAGGCTCCTTAATATCTTCATACACATTTCCTTCTGTGTGTATTCTTTCCCAAGTGCTGAGAGCTCATTTGTAATTTCAGTGAATCTAGCATCCAACTGGTCCATCGTTTCACCTGCAAGCATTTTAAACTTTTCAAATTTCTGAACAACAACAGATAATTTGTTTTCCTTGATTTGCTCTTATCCTTCACAAATTAGGGTTAATTTATCCCAGATTTCTTCGGTTGTCTTGCAAGATTTGACTTTGTTGAACATGGCTTTGTCCAAAGTCTTGTAAAGTATATCCTTGTCCACATTGTCAAGGTTGTATCTTTTTCTATCGTCATTTGTCCACTCAGCTCTTGGCTTTTCAACCATAGCTGGTCTAGGAGGAGCATCCTCCTCTCCTTTAGCTGCAGCAGCTCTCCTTGCAGTTGTGTTCACCTTCATTATTTGCAGTGGCCCATCCTCTATCACTATCTACATCTCATCATGTAAAGCCGATAGATGAGCCCGCATACGTATTTTCCAAATATCAAATTCTTCAATGGTAAACATAGAATGCATGTCAAATTTGCTTCCATGATAATAACTTAGCAAAAAGACTTTTGAAAGAACAAGTGTTAAAAGAACTTTTTTGAAAGATTGAGATCTAGTTCAAGAACTAAAGACGGAAGGCTCAATGAACCAACCGCTCGATACCACTTGCAGTCCTGGCAGGTGTGAGTATAAGGTTTAGAAGGGGAAGGTTGAATAAACCTTACCAACTTTTTGAATTTAGTCCTTTTAAATAAGTTCAGAGTTAATTTCACAAACTAAGTCCTTAATGGACAAACTAAGTTAGTTAACCAAAGAGTTAGCAACTCAAATGCATTGACTCGAGTCAATTGATAGAATAACTCATCCGCTTAGTCTTATACTTAACTTGCTGTGATAAGATTTTTCAAATAAGACTTAACACCCTTGAATTTGGTTTAAGTTTATTTTAACACTTGGTTTTAGCACTTTGTTAAATATCAATTGGATAGCAAATTATACGGATATTAAATGATATGCAATAAGTAAATGCCGAAATGTAAATAACACAATAAATTTTATAGAGGTTCAAGACGGGGTAATTCTTCTAATCCTCTCTTCTCCAACTCCCGGAGGAATCCACTAAGTATTGATCGTAGTACAAAGTGGTTATCATTCCGTATACAAGTCTTGATCACACAAACACTTGATCATTTGGGACTCGCGGTCTGAGACGCCTTGGTCACACAATGCTTCTCGCCCGACTCAACCTTTCTTCACAAGGCGGCTTGTCTTGCTACTTTTAGCTCATTTGCTCAAGCTTCTGGATTTGATCACGAAGCCCTCCAATGATTTGAGACTGTTCGACCTTGAACCTTTCTACAATCCTCCTTGAATGTAGACCCCTTTTGATTCTTCAAAATTTTCCTCTTCAACAATCGAAGTTGTCTTTCCTTCATGACTTGGTGTTGGATCGATTTCTTCAAATTTAGGCTTGAGGATTTGCTTGAATAACTTGAGAATATTTTGCGTGGTTACAACTCGAATGATAGCTTGAATGTTTGTGGTTGTTTTCTTTTCTCAAAATGATTCCTCAGTCTTTTATAGTGAACTTTCAAAAATCGCCGTTGAAGAGATAAGCTGATTTCAAAAGTCACTTGTGTTCGTTGGCTTGTCTTGTTGCAAACTCTTGATCTTGACATTTCCTCGTATTAAATGAACATTCAGCTTTTTCGTAGTCGACACAAGGTGCGCTAAGTGCTTCCCATTGGTTTATTCCTTTTGCACGCTCGGGATGAGCACTTTAAGACATGGCAAAGATGGAAGTATTACTTGTTTAGGTAATATTCTTGACTTACGTGCACGGATTATTTTTGATTGTCTTGACTTGACTGCCTTTTTCCCAAGGTGACTTGAATCGCTCCAATGATTGAAAAGACTCATCCGGCTACTTCAACTTGACTTGGCTTCTTGAGTTGACTTGACTGACACTTCACACAGTTATATCCAGCTGATACTCCTTTAGTCGAGTTCTTGACTTCTCCTTCTTGCCATACTCAGCTGCTTCACAAGGGAGTCTTCATTTTAGCCTCCAGTTGACTTCTTGCATATCCAGGCATAGCTGACTTGACTCAGCTCGTACAACCCTATCTTTTACAATGCAAATCACAAAGAAAATGGGGTGCCAACTTTCTAGTCTAAGTTTTACATGGCATTCATCAAAATCGAAACAATAAATTTCCAAACAATCCCTTATAAAATGATATCTGACATCAATGTGCTTTGTTCTTGAATGCAACACAGGATTCTGAGTGATTGCAATAGCACTTGTGTTATCACACATAATTGGAATCTCTTTTTCTTCTATATCATAGTCTCTCAGTTGTTGCCTCATCCATAGAACTTGGGCACAACAGCTGCCTGCAGCTATGTACTCTACTTAGCTGTGGATGTAGCTATTGAATTTTGTTTCTTGCTGAACTAAGAAACTAATCTGTTTTCAAGCATTTGACAAGTACCTGATGTACTTTTCGTGTCCACTCTTGGCTGCAGTCATGTGACTTTCTTTTAGTGCAGATTGAAACCTAGCATATACACTTACAACAAAGGTGATGTCTGGCCTACTTGCTGTTAGATAGAGTAGTGATCCAATCAGAGCTCCATATCTGATGTGACTTTTCTTCCATACCAAATTTCTTCATCAAATCTATGGTATATTTGATTTGCCTTATGAAGGTTCCATCCTT
Organism: Rehmannia glutinosa; assembly: GCA_016081115.2. Lineage (NCBI taxonomy): Eukaryota > Viridiplantae > Streptophyta > Magnoliopsida > Lamiales > Orobanchaceae > Rehmannia > Rehmannia glutinosa. The sequence continues at coordinate 197,005 of JABTTQ020002744.1, read as the reverse complement.
CATTTGCTTGACTTGAAGTCCTCGAGAGAAAGTCAACTCTCCCATCATGCTCATTTTAAACTTCCCATGCATGAGGTTTGAAAATTTGCCACACAACTCTTTATTTCTGGATCCAAATATGTTATCATCCACATAGATTTGAACAAGGAGTATACTCTCCCCATCTTGATTTCTGAAGAGTGTTCTATCAACTTTGCATTTGGTGAATCTATTGTCAGTTAGAAACTGTGACAACGTGTCATAACATGCCCTTGGTGCTTGTTTCAATCCATACAGTGCTTTCTTGAGCTTGTAAACTTTATCTCCAATAGTTTTCTGCTCAAAACCTGGGGGTTGTTCAACATAGAGTTATTCTTCAAAAAGTTCATTTAAAAATTCACTGTTCACATCCATTTGATACACAGTGAAGTTCTTTTTGTGCAAAGATACACAATAAATATCCTAATTGCTTTCCAATCTAGAACAGAGCAAATGTTTCATAAATCTATTCCTTCCTCTTGGCAATACCCTTTAGCTACCAATCTTGCTTTGTTTCTTTGTACAGATCCTTCCTCATTCATCTTGTTTCAGAATACCCACTTAGTACTAATACATTTTGGTGGGTAGGCCTTTGAACGAATTCCCATACTTTGTTCCTTTCAAACTGATTTAGCTCTCCTGTATAGCTTGAATCCAATGTGTATCCCAATGCTTGAGATACATCTTTGGGTTCTATCTGGGAAATGAAACAAGTAAACATGGCTTCATGTTGAGCTCGATCCTGGTTCATACTCCATCTCCAACATTTCCAATGATCGCCTCGCCAGGTGGATGGTCTCTCACCCATCTCACATCCGGTTGGAGTAAGTCTGGCTGATTCACCTCCTCGCAGCTAAGTTGTCTCGAGTAGCTTCTTCATCGTCATTCAGGCAGCATACCTTCCACTTGCCTCTCGAGATTCAGCTTTCTCATCTTCTTCAGATTGAGTGCTCTTACATCTCAAGTCAACATAGAGACTCTTCTACATAGTTGGCTGATTCTTCTTCTCCGCTAACTCATCTATGTCTTCTCCACTCACATTAGGTTCATCAAACACCACATGGATAGACTCTTCTGTGATCATAGTCTTTTTATTCAGCACTCTATAAGCTTTACTCTCAGCAGAGTATCCCAAAAAGATACCTTCATCAGCTTTAACATCAAAAGCTTTTAAGTTGTCCTTGCCATTGTTGTGGATGAAGCACTTACATCCAAAGACCTTGAAATATCCAACATTTGGCTTCCTCCCTGTTCAAATTTCATAGGGAGTTATAGTCAATTGCCTATTGATCATGTATCTATTATGACTGTAGCAAGCAGTATTGATGGATTCAGCCCAAAATCTCTTAGGCAATCCAGCTTCATCTAACATTGTCCTTGCAGCTTCCTTGAGAGTTCTGTTTCTTCTTTCAGCTACTCCATTCTGCTGTGGAGTTCTTGCAGCTGACAACTCATGAGCAATACCATTTTCAACTTCGAGTTATAATCCCATTGACAAACTCGGTTCTCCCCGTCGACCTTATCTTAATAATGGTTTGACTCTTCTTGTTTTGAACTCTTCTCATCAGCTGAGGTAGTTTCTGTAGTGTTTCCTTGTTTTTACACATGAAAATAGTCCATGTATATCTTGAGCAATCATCCACCACCACTAAGGTGTATTTTTTATCCACCGATGTCACCGGTTTAACAGGACCAAATAAGTCCATGTGCAACAGATGCAATATCCTGGTTGAAGAAGGACTTGGCTTGTCCTTAAAGGATGACTTGATTTGCTTTCCCATCTGACATGCATCACAAATGCTTTTCTTTCTTGCACACTGAGTCATGAAATCCTTCCATATGATGGCTCCTTGCAAGCTTATTAATTGTCTTGAAGTTTAGGCGACTCAGCTTCTTATGCCACAACCAACTTAATTCGGTTGTACTCTTTGCTAGCAGACACGTGCTTGGTGTGGTAGTTAACCAATCCACTACATACATGTTCTTCTGCCTTGTTCCATGAAGTACAATTTTATTTGATTCAGCATCTTTAATTTGGCAAACTCCCATGTTAAATCCCACATTGTAGCCTTTCTCACAGAATTGGCTATTGCTTAGCACATTGAAGTTGAAACCTTCAACATATGCAACATCTGTGATCTCCGTTCCATTTTTCTTTATGGATCATGTGCGTTTGATTTCCCCTGGAGCTTCATTGCCTCCAAATATGACTTTTGCACCTCTGATTTCCTTGAACTTTGATAGATATCTCTTGTTTCCTGTCATATGTCTGGAACAACCACTATCCATGTACCAAGTTCCTTGGCACTTAGTTGTTCCTTGAACCTACAATCAAGGAAATTAGGTTTTAGGTTCCCATACTTGCCTGGGTCTTGAGGGGTTAGTACTATAAGATGTTCCAACCAACCTATAGCCAGATGATCTAACTCTAAGAGGTTGCCATCTATCAGTTCTATAATCATAGTGCACATTAGCAAACTGCTTGGGGGTTTTAAGATCATATAACTGTCCCTTTTGTCTATATGCATGTGTATTTGTTTTAGCATTTGCTTGCTTAGGGTAATAGTGGAATTTTTGTGCTTGATGGGTTTTGTGCCTGGGTGCATATGTGTGTTGATGATAGCTCTTTTGCCTTGGGAACGACCTGTAGTGAGGTTGAGGTCTTTGCCATTTTGGCTTGTATCCCATAGGTCTTGGCTGATATCTTACTTGATTATTCCAATCAGGTTGGTTTGGATAGTTTCAACCATTCCCATCATATGATTTTCTTTGCTGAAATCTCTGGGGTTGTTGGTAGCTCTGTTTGGCTTTCACAGAGTATTTTCTGTTTGGAGTCTACTGATGGACTTTTCTGAAATTGATTTCACATGTCCTTTCAGCATACTCAACTGGCTTCTTGCTTTTACCCTTATATCCATGGCCAGTATGACTGTGATTGTGTTTTTGTGTGGGTGTTGTTGCAGCATTTGGTGTTTTGGATTTTTGGACTCCTTCATTACTTGAGGATCCTTTTTTCAAAATCACTCTAGGAACTTGATCATGCACAAAGGAATTGAATCCTATGCCTGTCTTATCACCACACTCTTTTTGAGTCATTATAAGTTCATCCAATGATTTGAATGCCTTTGTAAATGAAGCAATCACATTTTTAAGATCATTTTCCCTCTTTTCTGTAGTAGCTAACTCTGCTTGGATCTTGGCAATTTCAGCCTCCACCTTTGTATTCTCATCAGCTATGTGACTTAGAGTACTCAGTTGTTTAGTCAGATGTGAGTTTTGGCATTTAAGCTGGTTGTTTTCCTAATTTAATAGTGTGTGTGAGGTTTTGATGTGCTCAAAGTCTTTTATCATTTTGCCAATTGAATCATAAAGATATGTGGGTGATGAAGTGTTTGTGTCACAATCATTATCACTAGAATCTGAATGAGATGAGTTAGAGTGTACCTCATCTTCTTGATCTTTTGGATCTTGTTCTTTGTCCATGAGGCAGATCATAGCCTCTTCCCCAATATCACTGGAGTAGTCCACTTCACTACTATTTGAGTCTGCTGGATCTTTGCACTTAGCTGTTTTAGCAGTCTCAACAGCCAACATGGATTTCTTCATTTCTTGTCTTCTTTCTCTGAGGACTCTTCTATCCTCATCATTTCTATATTTGTTGACTGGTGGATAAGAAAAATCAACTGCAAAATGTCCCTGTTGTGCCAATTCAACCACGGGGTTCTCGATCCTTTGATTGTCGGCTCCGATATTGGTTTTTTGATGTTCAGACTCTCTTGGGTGGCTTCCTCCCTTGCTTTGGAGGTGCTGAGTGTCTTCTTAAGGATTCACCCTTGTTCCTTTTGTAGTTCTTATTGAAGAACTTGTTAACCTTTTTTACCATTAGGGAAATATCCTCATGGTCTATTGTTTCCTTTGGCTCAACTTTCTTCCCTTCATCGGCCATCGGTCATTTGTCTTTTTGGCACAACTCGTCTCTTCTTGCTCCTTTTTCTCGGCTCTAACTCATATGCCTTCAGGTCTGAGAATAGCCCATGATTTGATGTTTTGGAGAGGTCCATGGAATGTCTCAGGGCCATGACTTTCATTTCCCACTTAGCTGGGAGAGACCTCAGGATTTTCATACACATCTCCTTCTATGTGTACTCTTTTCCCAGAGCTGAAAGTTCATTTGTGATTTCTATAAATCTTGCATCCAATTGATCGAGACATTCACCTACAATCATTTTAAAATTTTCAAATTTTTGGACTGCAACAATTAATTTATTTTTTTTGATTTTTTCAGATCCTTGACAAATCAAAGTAAGTTTTTCACAAATTTCTTTGGCTGATTTGCAAGATTTGACTTTGTTAAACATAGCACTTGTCCAAGTTTTATAAAGGATATCCTTGGCAACATTGTCAAAATTGTATCTTTTTCTATCTTCGTTGGTCCATTCACAACGGTGCTTCAACCATAGCAGTTTGGGCTCTGTGCAAAGATTCCCTTCTTCAGCTGGAGGTGCTCTTCTTACAGTAGTGTTGACCTTTAGAATTTGCAGTAGCCCATCCTTTATAACTAGCCACATTTTATCGTGCAAAGCTGATAGATGAGCCTGCATACGGATTTTCCAGTCATGAAACTCTTCCACAGTGAATATGAGAATGTGAGTTAGATTTTCTTCCATGATAATAACTTTGCTTTTCAAATAAAATCTATAAAAACTCAAGTGTTGTTTCTTTTGAAAAGACTGAGATCTAGTTCAAAACTAGTGCGGAAGGCTCAACGAACCAACCGCTCTGATACCATTTCTAGGTCCCAAGGGGTGAGTAGAAAGGTTTAGAAGGGAGGGTTGAATAAACCTTACCAAATTTTCGATTTATTCCTTTTAAAGTATTTTTCAGAGTTAACTCAAATCAGCTTAGTCCTTAAGGGACAAATAGGTTGGCTTACTTCAGCAAAGTTACCCACTCAACAGACTCGACTGATCTGTTGATAGTATAACTCAGCTGGTGTCAGCTAACACTTAAATTCACTTGATTTGGCTTTTGTTTAGCGGAAGACTTTTCACCCTTAATGTTTTAAACTTGTTTTTCAACACTTGTTTATAGCAAAGGTTATTATCAGTTGAGTTCAACAGATATAACTTAACAGCAGATATAAATAATATGCAGAAAATTAAAATGTTGTAAGTAAATAGGACACAAGCAATTTTATAGTGGTTCGAGGATGGGGTAATTCCTCTAATCCACTCTTCTCCAACTCCCGGAGGAATCCACTAAGTAACATATCTTGGTTACAAAGTAGTCAGTAATCCAGTCAGCCGCTGGTTACTCCTGGGACTCAGCTTTTTCACAAGACAACTGTCTTGCGACTTCAGCTCCCTCGAACTCTTGGAATTGATCACACAACCTTCCAACAAGCCCAAAGCTTCTGGTTCGAACTGGAACCTTACTTCTTCTTCAACCTTGGAGAGTAGACCCCTTTTTGTTCTTCAAACAAAATTTCTCTTCAACTTGATGAAGTAATCTTTCCTTCACTGAGTGTGTTGGATTGAGTTCCTTTGACTTTAGGCTTGAGGATTATCTTTGAAAGCTTTAGAGTATTTTCAGGTTTGCTTGCTTGAATGGTTGATTGTCTTATGGAATTCGTAACCTTCTCTCACTTGCTTCCTCAGCCTTTTATAGTGAAGATTCAAAAATATGTTTGTTTAAGAGATAGACATATATTTCAAATCCCACTCGTAGGTTGTTGGCATGTCTTGTCCCTGCAGCATTTATGAGGATTGTACCATGATTTTAATGCACTGCAGCCTTTCCTTGGCCTTTGCAGGTTTTCAGGTACATTCTACTGGTTTGTTGCTTTTTGCACTCTTTCAGCAAAACAACTTTCTTGTTGGCAGCCTGACACAGGACTATTTCCACCAAAACCTTGACATGTATTGACAACATATCTCTATCAGCTTTCTTCAAGTCTTGTCCGCTGCAAACCCTTTTGACATTCGATTCCAATCATCTTGGAATGACTTAGTTGTCAGTCAGCTGACAGAGACAGCTTCTCTATCACTTGACTGATCCTTCACTTGGCTTCACACAACTGACACACAGCAGGGTCTTCTCTTCAATCTTCAGTTAACTCTTGTAATCTTCAACTTAGCTGACTCGAACTCAGCTCATACAGTCCTATCTATTATAAGTTGAATTACAAGGAAAATGGGGTGCCACTTCCTATTCTAAGTTTTACATGGTATCATCAAAATCTAAACATAACTTTTCCTAGCAATTCATGTACACATATTGATACATGCATATATATATATGCATATATATATATATGTGTGTGTATATATATATGTTACACACATACACTATATATATCATACACATACATTACACTACTTTTCTTCACACACCCATATCAATGTTCACACACAACACACGCATGTAAATACCAATTAACAAACTAAAAATGTTTCCACTCTATCTCTCTCACTCACAACATCCATATATATATATATATATATATATATATATATATATATAGGAGGAGATCTGTGAGACCACCCTCCTAGGTCAATCCATAGACTAAATCTACACCATCCAAATAGTAAATCAATGGCCAAGATATATTACAATATATACAACATTTCATAAGTAAGTATACAATGTAGGGATAAAATAGGAATCCAGAAATTAAATATAGTAACCACTTCCTAAAAATTAGGGGCGTGATTTTGTATTGATCACGTCCCCATAATCAAGCGATTCACCTTTCCTTTCTCTCCTTCCCATTCGAACCTCGCAAATTATCAACAATTAATGAAAAATATACAATTACACTAAACTAACTATACATTAATAATTAACTAAGTATATAATTACACTAAACTACCCGTGACATTAAAACTTTACTAAGTATACGAAACATTTAACTAAGTATACAATTACATTGAACTAACTATACATTAAAATAATACTAAGTATACGAAACATTTAACTAAGTATACATTTACACTTTGAATTACTTTTCAACTAAGTATACATTCCATTGAACTAAGTATACAAATCCACGTAACTAAGTATACAAATTCACCAAACTACTTACTAAACTACTTATATAACTAAGAATACGATTCCATCAACCAAGTATACAAATCCATGAACTAAATATATAATAAAACATGACTAAGTATACAAGTCCACTTTGAACTAAGTATACAATAAAACAACTGTTCACAAATATGGCGGAAAGAAGTATCAATTTTGAAAAAACGCTTGAAGTTGATGATTTTTCTCCCTAAAATCGGGTAATCAAAAGGTAGGATTATGTTTCCTTAAAATAGCTAATAACCGTCCAATTAACATAACTAATTAAATATAAAAGTACAATTATACCCTTTATATGCCTAAATTAACTAAAATGATCTACACCATCCAAAATTTTAAATCAAGAGTCCATAAGTGGTTCTATGGACTAACCTAAAGGATTGGTCTCATTTGAACTAATCCCTATATATATATATATATATATATATATAAGAGTACACATACACATACTCTGATACACACTCACACTAGAACTCACAAATATAATATGACAAAACAACATGGTGGATGCGTTTACACAAAAAGAAGAAAATAAAGTATTATTAGTAAAATAATAAAACTTAAAATAAGAGGAAATTTATAAATCTAGCCGAGAGATAGAGATGAAAAAAAAGTACATACATTGTCTTGTGGTGTAGAATAGATTGGACGAGAGTTAATATATATGTGTGTGTGTGTGTTGGTGATTGTTAGAAAGAAGTCAAGAAAATGAATTAAATGTCTCTGGTGGGAAGTTTGTTGTTTTCCTACCCTATTAAATGGGTTGGGTAATAAATGAGGCAAAATCAATTAATATGGAATGAATAAAAATAATTTAATATCACATATATATATATATATATATATATATATATATATGTGTGTGTGTGTGTGTGTGTGTGTGTGCGTGTGTGTGAGGTTATTACATTCTTCCCCATTTAGAAAACTTTCATCGTCGAAATTTGAAATTACTAACCTTGTTTAAGGAAATTAGGATACTAAGTTATGATCTCATCCTCTCGTACCCATGTTGCCTCATTTTGTCCGTGATGACTCCATTGTACATTAATTAGGTTGATATATTTATTCCTCAATGTTTGTGTCGTTTAATCTAATACGGGTATTGGTACTTCTTCGTAAGATAGGTCTATAAAGATCTCCAATTTTGAGTAGTTGATTATGTGATTCGGGTAACGCACGTATTTCCACAACATCAAAACGTGGAAGACATTGTGAAAGGATGTAAGTTTTGGTGGTAGAGCTAGTCAATAGGACAAATCTCTAACTCGAACAAAAATCTCAAATGGACCAATATATCTTTGTGGTAGCTTTCTTCTTCTCCCAAAAATGATGTGTTTATTCGGTCAATTTTTAGAAGTATCTTATCTTCCACATTGAATTGTAGATATTTTCTCCTTTTGTCGGCATATGATTTCTATCGATCTTGGGCTACTTTGATCCTTTTTTTAATCTTTTTAATAACTTGCACATTTTGTCCCACGATCTCTGGTCCCTAATATTTTTTCCTTGCCCACTTTATCTAAATATATAAGTGACCTACACTTTCTTTCATACAAGATCTCATAGGGAGTCATTCCAATCGTTGTTTGATGATTATTATTATAGGCGAATTTTACTCATGACAAATATACTTCCCAACTTCTTCAAAGTCCAAAACACATGCTCTCAACATGTCTCCAAAATTTGCATGGTTCTTTCAGACTGACCATCTATTTGTGGGTAATAGGTTTAATTTAGTTCACATGGCTAACATGAGTAGGCTCCTACAAAATCTTGAAGTAAATCTTGAATTTGTCTATCTCTTCAATAGACAAATTTTAAATTCTCAAAAGCTGAGGAATTTTCAGAGAGAATTACGAACAAACAACATCACACAAAGGAGACTTGAACAACAAGTGAAAATCTGAGCACTCAAGCAAATCTGCCATATTCTCTCTCAAGCTAAAATTTCAAATCCTCAGTCCTTACATTCGAAGTGATTCTATCCAACACAACTCAGTGAAGAAAGGAAGCAAACTTCAAAAGTTGAAGAGGAAAATTGTTCCAAAAGAACAAGGGGTGTGCACATCCACGAAGAGAATGAAGTGCAGTGAGTTTCAAGTTAGAACCTAGTTCAAATTTGACGGAGGGCTACGTGATCAAGTCCGAAAGATTTGAAGAGCTGAAGTAGCGAGACATCTACCTTACGAAGAGCTGAGGCCCATGAGTAAGCCAACTGTGTGATCAAGGCTTGCTCGGACTGTATTGTGTATTCTTGTAATAAGTCAAGTTGCATTAGTATATTCCTCCTGGAGTAGGAGAAGAGTGGAGTAGAGGAATTACCGCATCCTCAAACCACTATAAATTATTTGCGTCATTTACTTTCATCAAATTCACTTTCTGCATATTTATTTATTTGCTGATAAACTTTCTCATCCAACTGATTATAAATAAGATAAAACAAATGTTGGAAACCATATCTTAAAAAGGGTGTAAGACTTTCGCTGTTAAAATTCAAGAAACTGATTTTATAAAAAGCTAACTTCACTTAGTTGAGTTACTATATCAACAACTCACTCAAGTCCGTTGAGTCGTTAACTCTCCTATTTAGGTTTGATCCAGTTGTCTCCCAAGATACCTAGCTTTTTTCTTGAGAAACTCTGATTTGATTTAAAATAAAAAATTGGTTAAGTTTATTCAACCCCCCCCTCTTTAAGACTTAACTAACACCCCTTGGGACCTACAACAACCTCTGTCCCATGCACCAAATTGAAAGGCGTCTCCCCTGTAGCTTCCTTGGGCGATGTTCGATAGGACCAAAGTACATATTGGAACTCATCCACCCATCCTCCTCTTGCTCGTTCCAATTTTTCTTTAAGCCCTCTGACTAAAGTTCTATTAGTGACCTCTACCTGCCCATTGGCCTGTGGGTGGGCTACAAATGTGAAATGATGCTTCACCTTCATCTCCTGGAACCATCTCTTTATCTTCCTTCCCTGAAATTGCGTTCTGTTATCCAAGACCAAAACTATTGGCCAACCAAATTGGCTAACTATATTCTTCTAAATGAATTCCATAATGTTTTATTCCATGATCTTTGCCAAAGGCTCCGTCTCCACCCACTTGTTGAAGTAGTCTCACGCCACTACCAAGAACTTTCTGCGCCTTGATGCCATTGGCGAAGGTCCCATAATTTCGATGCACCATTTGGAAAAGGCGAGAACTCATTACTCCCATAACTCTGCAGGTTGATGAATAAGAGGGCCACACTTCTTGCATTTATCACACGTATGTACCATGTTTTATGCGTCATCTTTTAACCCTGGCCAAAAGTATCTAGCTCTCCGAGCCTTTTGGGCAACAACTTGCTCCCCATGTGCTCCGCATGCTCCCTCATTGAGCTCTCACAACACGTAAGCTCCTCTTCTTTGCTTAGACATCTTATATATGGGAGCGAAAAAGCTCCTTTGTACAACACTCCTCCTACCAGGAAGAATTCAATGCTCTTGCCGGACCCTTGTTGCCTTTCTCTTTTCTTTTTCCGTAAAATGACGTGAGCCAAATAGTTATGAATGTCTTTCCTCCAATCTGTACCATCTTCCAATGACAAAACTTCTAGCCCCAAGCTGCAAGTTCTGTATGATATGATAGTAATTTTCTTAGTGCCGCAATCAATAGCCGAGCTGGCTATTTTGGACAAATGATCTCCCTTAGTATTTTCTTCCTCGGTATCTATTCTAGTTTAACCATGATGAACTGCTTTGTCAACTCCCCACTATATGTACATACCTCTTCATCATTTCTTCCCTTATCTCAAAATCCTCGCTAATCTGGTGAGTAACTAGTATCGAATCAAAATAGGTTCTGAGGGACTTAACTCCTAAATGAATGGCCATACGAATCCCTCGTACCAGCCCTTCATATTCGACCTAGTTGTTGGAGGCCGTGAACCCAAATCTTACTGCAAACTCCAAATCTTCCCCACTAGGATTAGTCAACACTATTCCTGCCCCACACTCGGATGATGAGGTGGAACCATCTGTTAGATAATGGTTTTATCATGATTTTGATGTTTGTTTTTATACCAAAACAATGTCTTTAAATGTTGTCCAAATACTCCTCAATAATTTAAATTGTTTCTACTAATTTTCCGGAGTATTTCTTCAAGTTTATTTTCGACAAAAATTGGACAGCACTTTCGTTTCGCATTGGACCGGTCGCCCTATAGGGCAATCCGTACCTAAGATATGTTTTGAAACAGAAAAAAACACAACGGAAGTAAAATGCAGAGATTGACCGGTCGACCAGGGCGTCGACCGATGGCGTCGATCGGTCGCCCCAGCGTCGATCATGTAGGTCCCAAGGGGTGTGTGTGTAAGGTTTAGAAGGAGGGGTTGAATAAACCTTACCAACTTTTCAAATTTAGTCCTTTTAAATATTCAGAGTTAATACTACACAACTAAGTCCTTGATGGACAGCTAAGTTAGTTAATCAGCGGAGTTAGTCACTCAACAGACTCGACTGAGCTGTTGATAGAATAACTCAGCTGTTTTGACTAAAGACTTAACTTGACTGTGATATGTTTTTAGCGGAAGACTTAACACCCTTGATTTTGGTTTAAGTTTGTTTCAATACTTGGTTTTAGCACTTTGTTGATTATCAATTGGATAGCAAATTTATCAGCAGATATAAATGTAATACGCAGAAATTAAAGTGCTGAAATGTAAATGACACAATAAGTTTTTATAGAGGTTCGAAGATGGGGTAATTCTTCTACTCCTCTCTTCTCCAACTCCTGGAGGAATCCACTAAGTATTGATCAATATACAGAGTGGTTAATCATCACACAACTGACTTGATCCTTTGGGACTCAGTCTGGAGATGCCTTGGTCACACAGTTGGCTTCTCATACGACTCAGCTTCTTCACAGCACAGCTGCCTTGCTACTACAGCCCACTTTCTCAAGTTCCTTGGATTTGATCACGAAGCCCTCCAAATAAATTAAGCTTGGTCCGACCTTGAACCTTCTTACAATCCTTCATGGAATGTCGACCCCTTGATTCTTCAAATGTTTCCTCTTTAACTGATTGAAGTCGTCTTTCCTTCACAGGTGAGTGTAGGATTGATTTCTTTCGTAATGTAGGCTTGGGGATTGAGCGTTTAATAACTTGAGAATATTTCGTGTTACAAATGTTTCTTTCTTGCTTGTACTTCAATTCTCGGATGGTCAAGGTAACCTTTTCTCAAATAAACTCCTCGCCTTTTATAGTGGTCTTTCAAAAATCGCCACAAGAGATAGGCTTATTTTTGAAAGTCACTTGTGGTCGTTGGCTTGTCTTGTTGCAGTTCTTGAAATTGACATTGCCTCGTATAAATGATCCTTCAGCTTTTCAGAGATCTGACACAGGTGCAGTGCTTCCCATTAGTTTATTCCTTTTGCACGCTTCTGGGACTGTGCACTTTAAGTAATTCTCTTGATTTATGGGCGGATTACTCTTTTCGATTATCTCGACTTGACTGCATTTCCTTGCCTTCCCCAGGTGACTTCGAGTCAGCTTCCAATCATTGGATGACTCTTCTATCACTTCAACTTGAGAATTGGCTATCTTGAGTTGACTTGACTGATACTTCCTTCAGTCGAGTTCCTATCTTCTCTTCTTTGCCATACTCAGCTGCCTCACAGCGGAGTCTTCGTTCTAGTCTCCAGTTGTCTTCTTGCATGTTCAGGCATAGCTAACTTAACTCAACTCGACCAGCTCTATCTATTACAATGCAATTTACAACAAAAATGGGGTTCCAACTTCCTATTCTAAGTTTTACATGGCATTCATCAAAATCTACAAAATAATTTCCCAATAATTTCCATCTTTTTGATGATGCCAAAACTTAAAATATACATCAATAATTAAACAACAAAGATACATGCAGGCAAATGTAGAGTCACAGAATGTATGCTTAGAATCGATCTTTTATTGATCATAACATTCTTGTTCTTTACATAGCTCTTACAAAGTGTATCAGAGCTTGAATCAAAAGAGAATGTATCAGAGCTTAAATCGACCTTAAAGTAACCATGCTGTTCTATATCTCCACAAGTATAGAAATTGTACAATTTTATTCAATGTACAGAAAACTTACATAAAAATGTATTTACATAGTAAAATACACGAAGGGGTGGACAACAACACTTCATCTCCTTCTTGCTCCTTCTTTTCATCTTCTTCACTCTGTCATCTTCGACCTTCTTCTCTTTTTCTCATCTTGACCGCTTCTTCCTTTTCATACGCCCTTCCGCGCCTTCATCTCTTCTCGGTCTTTCTTGTCTTTCCTCCCATAGCCGAGTTTGTCTTTTATTTTCTTCTTCAATTCTCTTCACATACTCGGATTGTTCTTAGCCACTTGCGGGTTGGCTACTTCCGTCAAATCCAGATAGATCCCTCCTTTCTTGCCGGATCTATATACTCAATATTTTTGGGCGAGGTCTGTGTCCAAACCTCTTACTCCACCATCGCTTCTTCCTCTTCCTCTCAAGCGTGTCTTGTCTTGGGGTCTTTTTTTCCCGGTTGAGTGACTAGCGAGTGACCAGCAGAGACTCGCGATAGTCTGCTTGCTTGTCGCTTCTTCACATAGTGTGAGGCCTTTTTCCCAAGACAAATCCCGTGCTTGAGCCGTGGACATATTTGCGAAGTAACCTCCGGATGCGGCGTCTTGAATTCATCAACGGATCTTGGCTCGGTTCCAAAGATCTCGAAATGGCATAGGTGTCTGCTGCATTTGGAATGCCTCCATGTTGTTTCGAGAATATCCATAACTCGGGCATCCATCCTTCCATCCACTTCCTTCATCCCTACTTGGTGTCTTTCTCTTTTCGGCCATAGGTACAAAGCAGTGTTGGAGTGGCGAGTCACCGGAGTTTGCGGATAATATCACCGTGTGACAAGACTTTGTTGAGGGTTTTAGCAATCATCAAGGTCACATCTTTCGAACCTTCCCCCTCAACGGACTTCCCTTTCTTCTCTCTTATTACTTCCTCAATCAGTGTGTTTCCCTTCACAATCGCTTTCTCCTTCTCGACTTCGGATCCTTCGCTTTTAGGTATTCCTCTCCCCTTTTTGGCATCATCAAAGGAGAGAGGAACCCTGAAACAAGCTAGCAAGCAAGAAGTCTAGTCTGTTGATAGCCGAGTTCGCCGAATCAATTGCGGATTATCTTTGCACGAACTCGGTGCGGGTGGCGTGGATTCAATCGCTACCAACTTCATCTCAACCATGAGAAGACTAAATTTTCGATCCATATTCTCTTCCACGCGCATGAGCTCGTTCTTATTCTGTCACACGGCTTTATCTCGTGGTGTGAGATTCATGCATTTGTTCGATGTGCTCTTGCAATTTTGTCTTTGCATCAAAGATTCTCGGCTGCCGGACTAGCAACTTGTTGAACAATGTCCTAAAATATCGAGCTTGTTCCACACGCATTGTCTGCTGTTGTTGCCACCACTCCCGGATCCTGACTATTATGCCTCGCAAATCAGCAGTAAGGTTGGCGTCTCTGTTATCCAGCCTCATGTCCAGTGAGGCCTGGTGCCTCTCCATCTTTTCAATCTCAAAGAAATAAGGCTTTGAAGACTTCCCGAACTTCATTGTCTCCTCTGTTTTGGTGACGCCAAGCAGCGTCAAAGTCATAGTCAGCTGGAACAATGGTGTCTGATGGAATAACAGGGTCAGGTCTGTGGAAGCGCTCGCGATCTCTAGCTGATTCTTCAGGGAGGTCGGGTACCTCCAGAGAGAAAGGAAATGATTCTATGAAAGGATCATCACGGGCAACTGGAATCTGTTCAATGATAAATGGTGCTCGTGAAGTCCCCTGTGGAGTCGAACCTGCTGCAGCTTGGGGAGCCTGCGCAGTGGACTCTGTTTCAGCTGTGGTCTGTTGTGAAGTCGACCCAGCTTGCTGAGCCTCAGCTGTCTCAACAGCTTCGTCGGTCTCAGCTGGTTTTTCCAAATGAGTTGACTGGTCCTCGGCCTTATCAGAAGCATCATCGGACGATGACGAGATTGCCATGGGTGGCTCATCATCAAAGTTGAATGTTTGGCGAGTAGTCTTGAGGTCAGACTTACTCGTGGTTGGAACATCCTCAGCTGAGTCTTTTGGATCTGCAATAGGGGATGACTCAGCTTCATCTTCACCTTCGGATCCCAGAAAAGTTACATCAGGATTATCCTGGGAGTCGTGAAGAGCACTTATCTCCTTTTCTGATGGATCAATGATCGCAGGAGGGATGTTCTGTGCCTCAGTCTTTTTACCCTGGGAAGTCTCAACCTCCCGTTGGCCTTCATTACCTCCTGCAGTCTCAACTCCAGCAAGGCCTTAGACATCCCCTTCCACAGTGTCAGCTGTCTTGGGGTCTTCTGTGGTGGCATCCACTGGAGTCTCAACTCCATGGATTGCACTTTCAGTGCCCAGAGTGTTAACTCCCAGGGCAGTTCCTTCCTGTGCCTCGACTGCATCATCAGCGTTATTGGCCTGCAGAGCAGTTGGCACCTCAGCTGAGACAGTCTCAACTATCTGAGCCTCGTTGATGACAACATGCTGTGTATTTTGTGGTTGTTTCTTCTCCACTTCACCTCCGAGATTCATTGTGGAGTCACCGCAAAGATCCTCCGACCTTTGCCGCAGTGGAGGGAGTTTCCCCCTCGCACACCAACCGAGTGACTTGGAATGGGGTCACTGTCTCCGCACTCTCATGTTCCCATTGAGTATGCAGCCGTTGGGGCAGGTGGTAAGACACCTTCATTAGGAGTTGGCTCGACTGGGGTCCCCACAATCCTAGTTTCATCGCCAGTTCCCTTAAGACCTTCCTCCAAATAAGCTGGGGAAGTGGTGGCGCACGAATGAGTGGCAATCTGTCCGCACCACTCCCATGGGATCAACTTCCCGGTTGTGATGTGGAAGACTCCCCGGTCCTTCCAACATCCTTTGCTCATGTAGGGCTCGGATTCCCGCATGGCTTCTTGCATCTCTAATTCTTCTCAGAGCAACAAAGGGGTCCGATCATCATCTTCACTCCCAGATAAAATGTCGAGATGAGGATGTGTATGTTCAAATGGTTCCAGAAAGGACAAAGATCGGCCTTTTCACGAGCCTCGCCTTCCTCTCGCTGTCTCTCATTCTCCTTGTCCTTGAAGATCTGCAAGATATCTGTGCAGTTTTCTTTATCCAGTGCTTGGACCACAGTGGTCACCCCAAGAAAGTTCAATAGTTCCTCTTCTTCTTCGATAAACTCCGGTCTTTGGAACTGTTCCCTGGATCGACTCAACTTCCACTTCCTCCACTCTCGCAGACGATTTTGGATGTCTGGATAAGGTGGGGATAGGATCATCACATCATCATCATCTCTATCATCTTCTCTTTGATGTCCCTCGTTCTCAGGGATAGAAGGTAGCAAGCTTTGGTGCTCCATACCGTCAGCTGCGTCTGTTGCAGGAGGGGACATAACCCTATCAACAGGCGAGTTTGCTTTCTCAGCTACTTCTTGTGTCTCAGCTATTCGAACTACAACTGTGTCTTCAGTTTGCCTCTGCTGATTGCCTTCAGCAGACTTGGCTGTTTCATCAATAATTTCTGGAGACTCGACTTCTCCAAATAGCCTCCTAGATCTCTGTTTTGACTAAGTGGCCGACTCAGCCGGTTTCTCAAGCTTGGAACGCTTGAAGATTCTTCTTCTTCTCTTTGTTTGTACCAGAGGGACTTCTGGGTTTTCGGATAAGGTTTCAGTTCACATTTTCTTCTGAGGAGCTGGCCGTCGTGGCTTATCAGTTCACATTTTCTTGACTACCGAGAAGGTATTTGAGATTCCTTCTCCGCTCCACGGGTCGAGGGGCGGGAGACACGGCTGCGGGAGCGGTGACTTCCGTGGCCGGGAAGGAGCATATTTCTTTTTCTTTCTTTGCGCAGGGCAAATAGCTTTCTCGCAAACAGGAGCAACATTCTTTTGAGGAGGGAGACAGCTTGTATCATCGTGGTCACCGATTCCCCTCACTCGTGACGCTCTTTTAGCGTAGGCTCTCTTCTCGGCGCTAGAGAGGTTTGATCGAAACATCCTCTTGTTTACATGGAACGCCTTTCCATGTCGAAGAGGGACTTCATTTACTTCCATCATTCGCCAATCACCAGGCCGTATCCCGGGAACGGAACCTCCAAATGTACCATCCTCCTTGAAGGATTTATTCCCAACATTCTCGCATAGTCGTTGTATACAAACTTAGCCCGCTTCACTTTCTTCTCTTCAATGATCGCAGCCCATCACGATCAACTTTGCTTTGACAATTGGTCAAAGCTCCCAAATTTGATGTCTATGCATTTGGCAACGATGTCCAAATTTGTGGTAGTCCTCCTTCACCACCTTTTATTAGTCAGATAGACTACTTTCGAAGAAGATCGGACTTGGCTACTTCTTCCAAGCAAAGAAAACCAGTCGACATCGACTTCATAAATTTCCGGCACTCCTTCCACCGGCAACAAGCGTTGTGTTCGCCAAATCCTCGCGCAATGGTGAACTCCTTTCCATGAACAGAGGACTTGATGCCCTCATCGTGAACCTCAGCGTTCACGTAGAACTATGCGACCTCTTCTACGTAGGTCATTGGGAACTCCATCGTAAAAAATGGTCTTAATCCAGATTTTTCTAGTTTCTAAGCAATCTTCTTCACTAGGGTGTCGTCGGACCCTTGTTTAACCATACCATCGAAGTCCACAGTAGACCCGTTGTGGATTTGCTTTCCTAGCTTGACAAAATCATGAGTAGATGCCATTTCGAGATGTTTTACCGAACGAAACTTGAAAACTGAGCTGAGGATTGATAGGGTTTTGAGAGAAAATTTTGCTTTTGCTTTCGAGAGAGAGAGATGAACAGTTTTGGGTAAAGTGAGTGAGAAACGGACGAAATGGTTTAAGTATGGTTTATGAAAGGACGTGCGGGTGGTTTTTGAAATTTGATCAAGATCAACGGCTTAGATCTTGCACGCCGATTAGCATTTAAGTTCTCGCATTTAATGCGGCAGCATTTATATCCACTCATAAGCTTGGTGTGCGCTTTTGGATCAGACACGCGCCATAATTATGCCGACGTCATTCTTAAAAATATTCCCGCTTAGTAAAAATGACCGTTTTTTGTCACTTTGCTCATAAATGACTCGACTTACTCCTTAATCGATTCAATCCTTCTTCTCTCCATTCTCCTCGGGACTCACCACGCTACCTAACTCTGATGACTTTTCCGATCACGATCGATTCACTTATAATTACGAGTTCACTCTTTTTCCTCTTTTCATGTTTCATCTCTTTTCTTTGAGTCTTCGAGTGTCAACTCACCAATTAACCCTAATTCATGCTTGAGTTCTTCAAATCTTGACTCACATAATGGTTTTGTGAAAATGTCACCAACCTTTTGTTTATCGCTTGAAATATATTCCAAGGTGATGTCCTTCTTTTCAACATGATCTCTTATGAAGTGATATCTGACATCAATGTGCTTTGTTCTTGAATGCAACACGGGATTTTGAGTGATTGCAATTGCACTTGTGTTATCACACATAATTGGAATTTCTTTTTCCTCAATCTCATAGTCTCAAATTCACCGCTCATCCATAAGACTTGGGCTACAATTTGCCCGCAGCCTATGTATTCTCGCCAAATGGAGGTGGCTATTGAATTTTGCTTCTTGTTAAACCAGGAAATTAGCCTATTTCCAAGCATTTGACATGTGCCTGAGGTGCTCTTCCTGTCAACCCTACATCCAACATAGTCAAAGTCTGAATAACCAAATAGCTTGAATCCACCTTCCTTTGGATACCATAAGCCAACTTCTTGGCTTCCTTTCAAATATCTCAAAATTCTCTTGGTTGTAGTCATGTGGCTTTCTTTTGGAGCAGATTGAAATATTGCACATACACCTACAAAAAATGTGATGTCCGGCCGCTTGTGAGATAGAGTAATGATCCAATAAGTGCTCAGATCTTGTTTGATCTACGAGCTTGCCATCCGCATACATATCCATTTTGATTTGTATTCATTGATATTTTTACGTAAGACTTCTCTTCCATACCGAATTTCTTCATTAAATCTCGTGTATTTTGTCGACTTATGAAGGTTCCATCCTTCAGCTATTTCACTTGAAGTCCAAGGAAGAATGTCAGCTCTCCCATCATGCTCATTTCGAATTTGCTTTGCATGAGATTTGAAAATTTTTCACACAGCTCTTTATTTGTGGATCCAAAGATGATGTCATCCACATATATTTGAACAAGAAGTATACTCTTCCTATCTTGAATTCTGAAGAGTGTTCTGTCCACTTTGCCTTTTGTGAATCCGTTCTCAGTCAAGAATTGTGACAATGTATCATACCATGCTCTGGGTGCCTGTTTCAATCCATATTGAGCTTTCTTGAGTTTGTATACTTTATCTCCAAGAGTCTTCTGCTCAAATCCTGGAGGTTGTTCAACATACACTTATTCTTCCAATAAACCATTAAGAAATGCACTCTTTACATCCATTTGATATACAATAAAGTTCTTGTGAGCTGCATAGGCAAGAAACATCCTTATGGCTTCCAATCTTGCCACATGAGCAAATGTTTCATCAAAATCTATCCATTCTTCTTGGCAATATCCTTTGGCTACCAATCTTGCTTTGTTTCTTACCACATAACCTTCCTCATTCATCTTGTTTCTGAACACCCATTTAATGCCAATAATATTTTGATGGGTAGGTCTTTGAACCAATTCCCACAGTTTATTTCTTTCAAACTGATTCAGCTCTTCTTGCATAGCCTGAATCCAATGTGTGTCATCCAATGCTTGAGACACATCTTTTGGTTCTATTTGTGAGATGAAGCATGTGAACATTGCTTCTTGTTGAGTTCTGGATCGAGTTTTGACACCTTCTCTTACATCTCCAATGACTAGTTCTCGTGGATGGTCTCTCGACCATCTTACATCGGGTTGGAGTAAGTTAGCCGGATTCATCGTCTTGCGCTTGTGTTATTTTGATCACTCTCTCATCATCACTTAGCTGCAAATTTTCCAAATTGCTTTTGAGACTCATCTATCTCATCTTCTTCCTCGGTTTATAATTCCAAATTGACTTCAACATAGGGACTCTTCTCGCATGGTTGGTTGATTCAGCTTATCACCTGACTCTTCAATGTCTTCTCCATTTACATTGGGCTCATCGAACACCACATGGATGGATTCTTCTGTAACCATAGTCCTCTTGTTGAGTACTCTGTAGGCTTTGCTTTCAGCTGAGTATCCCAAGAAGATACCTTCATCAGCTTTAGCATCAAAAGCCTTTAAATTATCTTTGCCATTGTTATGGATGAAGCATTTGCATCCAAATATTCTAAAATATACAACATTTGGCTTTCTCCCTGTCCAAATCTCATAGGGAGTCTTTGTCAGCTGTCTGTTTATCATGCATCTATTTTGAGTATAGCATGTTGTGTTTATTGCTTCAGCCCAAAATCTTTTAGGTAGCCCCGTTGCTAACATGGTCTTTTTCTTTTTAAGAGTTATGTTCCTTCTTTCGCATGAACTCCATTTTGTTGTGGAGTCCTTTTCTAGAGATAATTCATGACCAATACCATTTTCAATACAATATCGAGTGATTATACCATTGACAAACTCGGTTCCTCACGATCTTATTTTGATAATGGTTTGACTCTTCTCATTTTGGATTCTTTTCATCTACAATGAGTTTCTTTCTTACACATGAATATTGTCCATGTATATCTTGAGTAGTCATCTACTACCACCAATGTAGGTCCCAAGGGTGTAAGTGTAAGGTTTAGAAGGGGGTTGAATAAACCTTACCAAATTTTCGATTTAGTCCTTTTAAATCTACAGAGTTAATACTACACAGTGTGTCCTTGATGGATAATCAACTTAGTCACTCAAGAGAGTTAATCACTCAACAAACTCAATCGAGCCGTTGATGGAGTAACTCACCGTTAGCTCTAAATTAACTCGATCGTGGTTTTGTTTTTCAGCGGAAGACTTAACACCCTTAAGTTTGATTAAGTAAGAGTTTAGTGCTTGGTTTAGTACTTATAATTTATCAAGTGGATAGCAAATTTATCAAAGAGATATAAGCAGTTAAAATTGCAAGAATTAAAGTCTTTGAAATGTAAATGACACAATGAAATTTTTATAGAGGTTCAAGATGGGGTAATTCTTCTACTCCTCTCTTCTCCAACTCCCGGAGGAATCCACTAAGTAATGATCGATTTACAAAGTGGTAACAGGTCAGTGATACAAGTCTTGATCACACAAAGTGACTTGATCCTTTGGGACTCGATCGAGACGCCTTGATCACTCACCAAGCTTCTCATACGACTCAGCTTTTCTTCACAGGGCACTGCTTTGCTACTACACTCACTTGCTCAAGCTCTTTGATTTGATCACGAAGCCCTCCAAAAGCTTAAGACTTGGCTCGACCTTGAACCTTCCTACAATCCTTCCCGAATGTAGACCCCTTGTTTTCGATTTTTCCTCTTCAACCGATTGAAGTTATCTTTCCTTCACAGTGAGTGTTGGATTGATGTTCTTCGTAATGTAGGCTTGAGGATTGAGAATGATTCAGTTTTCTAATATGCTTGTATATCTCACATATGTGTCATCTATGTATCTCTTGTTTCTCAAACAAACTCCTCGGCCTTTTATAGTGAACTTTCAAAAATTTGCCCGTTGAAGAGATAGGCTTATTTTTGAAAGTCACTTGCGATCGTTGGCTTGTCTTATTGCGAGTTCTTGGAATTGCCATTTCCTCGTATGAATTGTTCTTTCACCTTTTCGAGTTCGACACGGTGTAGTGCTTCCCATTGGTTCATTCCTTTTGCACGCTTCGACCGAGCACTCCGAGAAAGGAGGTATGGAGATATTACTTGTTTAAGTAATTCTCTTGATTTACTCGTGCAACGGATCTTTTACGATTATCTCGACTTGACCGCATTTCCTTGCTTTCCTCGGGTGACTTAGAGTCGCCTTCCAATCATTGGATGACTCTTCTTGTCACTTCAACTTGAGACTTGGCTTTTCTTGAGTTGACTTGATGATGCTCCACTCACCAGCATCTCACCGCTTCTTCATAGAGTTCCCATCTACTCTTCTTTGCCATACTCGGTTGTTTCGCGAGTCTTCCTTCAAGTCTTGATTGTCTTCTTGCATGTTAGGGCGTAGGCGACTTAACTCGGCTTGGCGGCTCTATTCATTACAATGCATTTTACAACAAGAATCAAAAGTGCCAACTTTCTATTCTAAGTTTTACATGGTATTCATAAAAATCTAAACAATAAAATTCCTAACAATTTCCCCCCTTTTTGATGATGCCAAAACTTAAACCATACAAAAATGCAAATAACAAAGATACATACAGATAGTGTATTGACATAGAATGTATGCGCAGAATCAATCTTTTTATTGATCATATCATTCTTGTACTTAACACAATCACAAGGTGTATCGAGTATATAATTGTCTTCACAAAAAATAAAGAATTTATAGCTTTATTACGGAAGACTTACATTGTATGTATTAACATAATAAAATACACGAAGGGTTGGACATCAACACTTCATCTCCTTCGTTGTCTCCTTCTTTCATCTTGTTCAAGATCTTCTTCTCTTCTTCTCTTCTTCTCGTCGTCAATTTGCTTTTTTTTCTTTTCATATGCCTTCCTCGGCAGCTTCATCTTTTCTTATTCTTTCATGTCTCTCCGCCATAGCCGAGTTTGTCTCTTGTTTTCTTCTTCTATTCTTTTTGCATACTCAACGTTAGTTTTAGCCACTTTCAAATTTGCCACTTGGTCAAGCCCGGAAATTTGAGATCCCTCCTTTCTTTCCTGGATCTACGAATTCAATATTCTTGGGCGGAGGCCTGGTCCAAGCTTCTTCCTCCACTCATCGCTTCTTCCTCTACCTGGGGCGTATCTTTGTCAGACGGGTCTTCTTCTTTTTCCAAAGAGAGTGACCAGCAGAGTGATCGCCGGTAGTCTGTCGCTGTCACGCCTTCTTCACATAATGTGAGACCCTTTTCCCAGATAAGTCCCAAGCTTGAGCCATAGACATATTTGCAAAGTATCCTTCGGTTCGAGCGTTTTGAATTCGCCAATCGATCGTGGCTCGTCCCGACATCCGAAATGGCATAAGTGTCTCTCGCTTCTTTGGAATGCCTCCGTGTTCTTTCAAGATGTTCATAACTCGCATCCATTCTTCCTTCCACTTCCTTCATCCCTCGCTTCAATTGTTTTTCT
The DNA here is from genome assembly GCA_016081115.2 of Rehmannia glutinosa. Taxonomy (NCBI): domain Eukaryota; kingdom Viridiplantae; phylum Streptophyta; class Magnoliopsida; order Lamiales; family Orobanchaceae; genus Rehmannia; species Rehmannia glutinosa. The sequence goes on along the minus strand of JABTTQ020002744.1, from coordinate 173,617 downwards.
CTTCTCGGCCATAGATACAAAGAGAGTGTTGGAGTGGCGAGTCACTGGAGTTTGCTTTTGCTTATAATGTCACCGTGACAGACCACATTGAGGGGTTTGTGCAATCATCAAGGTCATATCTTTTGATCCTTCCCCTCACAGATTTTCCTTTCTTTTGTTTCAAAATTTCCTCACCGATTTTCCTTCTCACCGCTTCCTTTCTTTTCAGCTTGATTTTCTTTGCTTTAAGGTATTCCTCTTCCCCCTTTTTGGCATCATCAAAGGATAGAGGAACCCCAGGGAACATGCTTTGGCAAGCATGAAGTCGAGCTGCGGATAGTCGAGTTCTCGCTTAAAGTCCGCTGCGTTGTAAGCAACACGGAATTGGATCGAGTAGCGTTGGACTCACGAAATCGCTTCATCTCACCATGAAAAGGCTAAATTTTCTAGTCATGTGTTCTTCCAAACGTCAGTAGATCATTTGTATTTCGCTCACGCAAAGTAGCTTTATCTCGGCAGATGAGCTTCATGCATGTGCTCAATATGTTCTCTCACTTCGTTTTGCATCAAAGATTTTTAGCTCTCCACACTAGCGCTTGTTGAACAATGTCCTGAAGTATCTCACTTGTTCCACACGCATTGTTTCTTCTTTTGCCACCATTCCCCGATTGACTGTTATGCCTCTCAAGTCGGTGTAAGGGTGGCATCTCTCGTTGTCCGATCGATATCCAAAGAGGCTCGATGCCTCTCCATCCGCTTCAACCTCAACAAATAGTGCCTTGAACACTTTCGTACTTCAATGATTCTTCATTGAAGGATGATGGCTATGCAAAGATCAAAATCATAATCACCGAACAATGGTGTCGATGGAAGAACAGGAGCTAGTTTGTGATAGCGTGCTTGTTCGCTTTCGACTCTTCGTGGAGTTCTCGTATCTCCAAAGTGAAAAGGGAAAGATTCTACAAAAGATTCATCGCCGCCAACCGGGATCTGTTCGATGATGAGCGGTGCGCGTGAAGTTCTTTTTTTGGGAATCGATCTGCTGCAGACTTGAGGAGCCTCGCTCGGTGGATGCTTGTTCACCGGGGGTTTTGTTGTGGAGTAGGCCCGGTTTTTGAGCCTCACTGCCTCTCAACGGCCGTTGGTCTCGGTTCTTTGAGCCTCAATTTTAATGACCGTTGGTCTCACTGATTTTTCCAATTACGTGGATCGGTCCTCGGCCTTATCGGTGGCGTCATCGGACGATGATGAGATTTCCATTGGTGGCTCATCATCAAAGTTAAAGGTTTGACGAGTAGTCTTGGGATCGAGCTTACTCGTGCTTGGAACATCCGCAGCCTAAGTCTTTTGGATTTGTCATGGGGGATGACTCGCTTTTTCTTCGCCTTTCCGATCCCGGAAAAGTAACATCGATTGTCCTGGGAATCATGAAGTGCGCTTATCTCCTTCTCGGATGGGTCGATGATGGCGGAGAGGATGTTCTCTACATCAACTTCTTTACCCCCGGAAGTCTCAACCTACCGTGGCCTTCATTACCTCCAAATAGCTCTCTCATGTGCGAGGCTTGTCCTCCCTTTCGACAAATACGCCTATCTTAGGGTCTTCTACAAAGGGCATCCATTGAGTCTCAACCCCATGGATTGCACTTTCATCGCCTACAGTGTTAACTCCCAGTACGTTCCTTCATGTGCCTCGACTTGCATCGGCGTCATTAGCCTTCGAGAGCTTGGCACCTCACCGAGACATCTCAATCTGCCGAGCTTCGTTGATGGCAACTTGTTGTTCCTCTTGTGTTTGTATTTTCTCTACTTCGCCTCCATGATTCGTTGTGGAGTCATCTCGCAACATCCTCCGACCTTGCTGCAGCGTGGAGGAGTTTCCACCGGGCGCACCACCGAGTGACTTGGAATGGGGTCACTCGTCTCCAAGCTCCCGACAAGCTTCGATTGATTGTTCACCGTTGGGGCGGTGGTAACACACCTTCAATAGGGGTTGGCTCGATCGGGGTCCCCATTGTCCTGGCCATTGCCGCTTCCTTATCGCCTTTCTTCCGAGTGAGTGGGGAAGTGGTAGCGAAGAACAACATTGGCGATTTCTAACCACTTCCATTGGATCAATTTCACCGTGTTCGAGGACTCTCCTGCCCTCCATCAATCTTTGCTCGTGAAGGATTCTTGATTCGCGCAATGCTTGCCGCATTTGCAACTCTTTCGTGGCGCAGACATTCTCGATCCTCATAATCGCGCCCGAGAAGACATCAAGGAGAGGATGTGTGTGTTCAGAAGTGCGGAGATAGGGCAAATGCTTGCCTTCTCACGTGCCTCGGCTTCCTCGCCTTGCTTTTCTCTCTCCTTTTCCTTGTAAATCTGCAGGATGTCTAAGCAGCTTGTCTTCATCAAGTCTTTGTCAGCACGCTTTTAGTCCAAGGAAATTTAGCGATTCCTCTTCTTCTTCTATAAACTCAAAGCCGTTGGAATTGTTCCTCGACTTACTCAACTTCCATTTCCTCCACTCACGCAGACGATTTTGGATGTCCGGGTAAGGTGGAGATAGGATCATTACATCACTATCCGCTCTAGTAGGTTCTTCTTGTGCTTCACTGTGAATTACAACCGTGTCTTCGGTTGCCTCTCCGCAAATCGCCTTCACAGACTTTCGTCGTTTCATCAACTACATCCGGAGACTCTACTTCTCCGGTAGTCTCCTATCTTCTCTAGCCGAGTAATCGACTCACCACAGGTTTCTCCGGGCCGATCGCTTGATGATTCTTCTTCGTCTCCTTGTTTGTACCGAGAGGGATTTACGGTTTAGAGACGGTGTCCCCGAGTCTTGAGGTAGCTGGGCCGGGCCAGCCGTGTCTTTTTTCTCGGGAGCGGGCCGTCGTGGCTTCTCGGTTCTCCTCTTTTTGACGATCGGAGAAGGTATTTGTGAGTCCTTCTCGACCGCCGCCGCAGGGCAGGGACACGTGGCCGGGCGGTGACTGACTCTTCTGCGGGGCGGGAGCATGTTTGGTTTTCTTTCAGCAGGGGAAGCGATCTTCTTAGTAGCTGCTGGGCGCTCTCTTCTTGGGTGGAGAGGAAAATCAAGCGTATCTTCGGGTGGTCACCGATTCCCCCTCACCGTGTCGACTCTCTTGGCGTAAGCTCTCTTCTCAGGCGCCAGAGGTTTGCTCAACATCCTCTTGTTAACATGGAATGCCTTCCCATGTCTAAGAGGGACTCCTTTCACCTCCATTAGCCGGCCAATCACTAGGCCATATCCTGGGATCCTCCAAATGTGCCATCTTCTTTGAAGGATTTGTTCCCCACGTCGCAGATTCTCTAGACAAACTTCGATTTATCTTCTTTTCTTCGATGATTGCAGCCATTACAATCGCTTTGCCTTTGACAGATTGGTCAAAGCCGCCAAACTTGATGTCTATACATTTGGCAACTATGTCCAACACTTGTGATAGTCCTCCTTCAAATAGTCTCTTGTTTGTCAAACACAATTTTATCAAGAAAAGTCGCTTGGCTATTTCTTTCCAAGCATCGGCCAGGTTTACATCAGCCGTTAATCTCGGATGCTCCTTTTGTCGGTAGTGAGCAATGTTCACCAAATCCATGGCGATGATAGTCACCGCTTTCCGCGTGAACAGATGACTTGATTCCTTCATCGTGAATCTCGGCATTCACGAAGAAGAATTGTGCGACCTCCTACACATAGGTCATCGGATATTCTAACGTTAGAAACGGTTTTAGACCGGACGTTTCTAACTTTTCAGCGATTTTCTTCACTAGGAGTCGTCGGACCCTGTTTCAACATTCATCGAAATCCACCGTAGAGCCGGTGTGGATTTGCTTTCCTAACTTGGTAAAGTCATAAGTTGGTGCCATTTTTCGGATTATATAGAAGAAAAACTCAAAATTGACCTGAAGATAGATAGGGTTTCAAGAGAATTTTGCCTTTGCTTTTGAGAGAAAGAAATGAACAGTTTTTAGAAGTGTGAGAGAGAAAACGGACGAAAATGGTTTAAATATGGTTTATGAAAGGACGTGCGGGTGGTTTTTGAAATGTGATCGAAATCAACGGCTTAGATTATGCACGCCTATTTAGCATTTCATGTCTCGTATTTAATGCGGCAGCATTTATATCCAATCATAAGCTTGGTGTGCAGCTTTATGTCTGTACACATCATCATTGTGCTGACGTATTTCTTAAAACATTCCCGCTTAGTCAAAACGACAGCGTTTTTGTCACTTTGCTCATAAATTATTCAGCTTATCCCTTAGTTGATTTAACTCTACTTCTCACAGTTCTCTTAGTGACTCAGCTATCAGCTGACTCGGTGTAGTCTTTTCCGATCATGGTGATTCTTGAAATGATTTCTATTTTCACTCTTTTTCACCCCTTTTCTTCCATTTCTCTTCTTTGATTCGTCCTCGAGTGTCACTCACCAATTAACCCCAACTCGTGCTTGAGTTCTTCAAATCTTGACTCACATAATGGTTTTGTGAAGATGTCAGCTAGTTGTTTATCAGTTGAAATATATTCCAGGATGATATCTTTCTTTTCAACATGATCTCTTATGAAGTGATATCTGACATCAATATGCTTTGTTCTTGAATGTAACACGATTTTGAGTAATTGCAATTGAACTTGTGTTATCACACATGATTGGAATTTCTTTTCCTCAATTTCATAGTCTCTCACTTTCTTTGTCTCATCCATAGGACTTGGGCACAACATTGCCCCGAAGCTATGTATTCGCCTCAAATTGTAGAGGTGGCTTTTGAGTTTTTCTTCTTGCTAAACCAGAAATCACTTGTTTCCTAGCATTTGACATGTGCCTGAAGTGCTCTTCCTATCAACTCGCATCCAAAGATAGTCGAATCAATAGCCAATTAGCTTGAATCCACCTTCCTTTGGATACCATAGGCCTACTTCTTGCTTCCTTTCAAGTATCTCAATACTCTCTTAGTCAGCCGTCATATGGCTTTCTTTTGGAGCAGATTGAAATCTTGCACATACACCTACAACAAAGGTGATGTCCGCCCGCTTCTTTGTGAGATAGAGCGTGATCCAATAAGTGCTCAGATCTTGTTTGATCTACTGTGCTTGCCATCCGCATCCATGACCATTTTGATCGATGTGTTCATTGGTATTTTCACGAAAGACTTCTCTTCCATACCAAATTTTTTCATTAAATCTCGTGTATTTTGTCCGACTTATGAAGGTTCCATCCTTCAAATTGTTTCACTTGGAGTCCAAGGAAGAATGTCGACTCTCCCATCATGCTCATTTCAAATTTACTTTGCATGAGGTTTGAAAACTTTTCACACATGACTCTTTGTTTGTGGATCCAAAGATGATGTCATCAACATATATTTGAACAAGTAGAATACTCTTCTTGTCTTGAATTACGAAAAGTGTTCTATCTACTTTTCCTTTTGTGAATCCATTTTCGATTAGGAATTGTGACAATGTATCATACCATGCTCGAGTGCCTCGCTTCAATCCATACGAGCTTTCTTGAGTTTGTATACCTTATCTCCAAGAGTCTTCTTCAAATCCTGGAGGTTGTTCAACATACACTTCTTCTTCCAATAAACCATTTAGGAATGCACTTTTTACATCCATCGATATACAATGAAATTCTTGTGAGCTGCATAGGCAAGAAACATCCTTATAGCTTCCAATCTTGCTACGGGGGCAAATGTTTCATCAAAATCTATCCCTTCTTCTTGGCAATATCCTTTGGCTACTAGTCTTGCTTTGTTTCTTACCACGAACCTTCCTCGTTCATCTTATTTACGAACACCCATTTGGTTCCAATAACATTTTGATGTATGGGTCTTTGCACTAATTCCCATACTTTATTTCTCTCAAACCGATTCACTCTTCTTGCATAGCTTGAATCCAATGTGTGTCGTCCAATGCTTGGGACACATCTTTGGGCTCTATTTGCGAGATGAAGCATGTGAACATGGCTTCTTGTTGAGTTCGATCTTGTTTTGACACCTTTTCTTATATCTCCAATGACAAGTTCGTGGATGGTCTCTCGGCATCTTACATCGAGTTGGAGTAAGTTAACTCGGATTCGATCGACTTGCGGCTGTGTTCTTTGTGGTCCGCTCTCTCGTTATCACTTAGCCGCAAATTTTCCAAATTTTTTGAGATTCGGCTATCTCATCTTCTTCTCAATTGATGATTCCAGCTTCAACGTCGGATAGGGATTCTTCGTATGGTTGGATGATTCAAATTATCACCGACTCTTCAATGTCTTCTCCATTTACCTTTGGCTCATCGAATACTACATGAATGGATTCTTCGTAACCATAGTTCTTTTATTGAGTATTCTGTAGGCTTTGCTTTCGGATGAGTATCCTAAGAAGATACCTTCATCGACTTTAGCATCAAAAGCCTTTAGATTGTCTTTGCCATTGTTGTGGATGAAGCATTTACATCCAAATATTCTGAAATATGCAACATTTGGTTTTCTTCCATCCGATCTCATAGGGAGTCTTTGTCACCGCTCTATTTATCATACATCTGTTTTGGGTGTAGCAAGTCGTGTTGATTGCTTCAGCCCAAAATCTTTTTGGTAACCCCGCCTAACATGGTCCTTGTCGCTTTGAGGGTTCTATTCCTTCTTTTTCTCGAATCGCATTCTCATTGTGGAGTCCTTGCTGCCGATAGTTCATGACCAATACCATTCTCAATACAATCGAGTTATTATTCCATTGACAAACTCGGTTCCTCTATCTCGATCTTATTTTGATAATGGTTTGACTCTTCTCGTTTTGAATCCTCTTCATCACCGTGGTAGTTTTTGTAGAGTTTCTTTCTTCTTGCACATGAATATTGTCCATGTATATCTTGAGTAGTCATCTACTACCACCAAGGTGTATTTCTTTCCACTTATCTTTGGCCGGTTCCACTGGGCCAAATAGATCCATATGAAGTAGATGCAATATTCTTGTTGAAGATGGGCATGTCTTTTCTTTGAATGACGACTTGATTTGCTTTCCTTTTGACATGCATCACATATACTCTCCTTCTTGTATACTGAGTCCGGAAGTCCTTCTACAAGATGACTTCTTGCCTTTGTTAATTGTTTTGAAATTCGGGTGACTCACTTTTTGTGCCACAACCAACTTGATTCAAATTTGTGCTTTTTGCTAGTAGAGTCTTCAAAAGTGTTGCGGTTGACCAATCCACTACATACATATTTTTCTCGTCTACATCCTTGCAAAGACAACTTCATTTGATTCAATATCTTTGATTTGGCATATTCCCATGTTGAATCCAACGTTGTAACCCTTGTCACGAGTTGATCGATGCTTAGCGAGTTAAAGTTGAGTCCTTCAACATATGCAACGCCTGTGATTTCTAATCCATTCCTCTTGATGGTTCCAATGCCTCTTATTTCACCAGAGCTTCATTTCCTCCAAATATGACTTTTGCTCCTTTAACTTCCTTGAATTTTGACAGATTTTTCTTGTTTCTGTCATGTGTCCGGAATGCAGACCACTATCCATGTACCAGTTCCTTGGCACTCACTGCTCCTTGAACTCCGCAATCAAGGAAATTAAGTTTTAGGTACCCATACTTGTCTGGGTCCTAAGGGGTTAGAATTGTAAGATGATCCAACCAACTTATAGCCAAATGATTTGACTCTAAGGGGTTGCCATCTATCGTGCCATAATCATAATTAATTCTCGCAAATTGCTTGGGATTCTAGGTTCATACAAACAGTCTTTTATCCGTATGCCTGCATATGTGTTTTAGCAATTGCCTTCCTTGGGTAATTGTGGTGTCTTTGAGTGTAGTGCCTAGGTGCATATGTGTCTTTGATGAAAGCTCTTATACTTTTGGAATAGCCTTTCTTTGAGTTCTAGCCTTTGCCATTTGGGCTTATATTCCATAGTCTATCTTTGATAGTTCACATTATTCCAATCACTTGGCTTGGATATTTTCTACCATTCCCATCATATGTATTTCTTTTATGGATTTTCTGGGATTTTTGGTAGCTCTGTTTCATCTTTACAGAGTATTTTCGTTCGAGTTTGCCGAGGACTCACAATCTCTTCTCACTGTCCTTTCAAAGACGCTCAACTCGGCCGTTTTCCTTTTCCTTTGTAACCAAGGCCGTTTGCTTGTTATTGTGCTTTGGAGTGAATGTGTGTGCAACATTTAAAGTTTTGGATTTTTCGGACTCTTCATGACTTGAAGATCCTTTTTCCAAAATTATTTTTGAGGTTTGACATAGCACAGAGGAATTAAATCCTAAGCCTGTCTTGTCTCCACATTCTCTTTGACTCATGATAAGATCATCCAATGATTTAGATGCCTTAGTGAATGAGGCAATAACATTCTTGAGGTCATTCTCCTCTTTTCTATAGCAGCAATTTCTCGCTACTAATTTAGCATTTTCACCTTTAAACTTCCATTCTCATCAGCTATTTGACTTAGAGTACTCAGCTCCTTAGTCAGCTTTGAGTTTTGACTTTTGAGTAGGATGTTTTCTTCATTCAATAGTGTGTGTGGGGATTTAATGTGTTCAAAATCTTTCATCATTTTGCCTAATGAATCATAAAGATCAGTGGGTGATGAAGTGTGTGTGTCACGATCACTATCACTAGTGTGCGAGTTTGTTGAGTTAGATTGTACCTCATCTTCTTGATCTTGTTCTTTGGCCATCAAGCGCATCAAGGCTTCTTTTTTCGTAGTCACTTGAGTAGTAGTCTTCCACCGCTCTCTGAATCACTTTGTCTCTCTTGACTTGGCTATTTCAAAGATCTCGGCAGCCCATCATTGCCTTTTTCTTTTCTTGTCTTCTTTCTCTCAAGATCTTCCTTTCTTCTTCATCCACGTACTTGTTGACTACAGGGATATGGACAAATCAATGGCATAGTGACCTGGTTGTCTACGTTCCAACATAGATACTCAACCTTTTGATCGACTCTTTCCATTCTTGGATTGTCACCCTTTGATACTCAACTTTTTGATGATCTGTTCTCTTGGTTGGCCTATCATCCCTTGATTTGGAGGGAGCCGAGTGTCTTCTCGGAAGATTCACCCTTTCCTCTCTTGTAGTTCTTATTAAAGAACTTGTTAAATCTTTTAACCATCGGGGTATTTCTTCCGGGTCAATGACCTCTTTGACCTCGGCTCTCTTCCCATCTTTAACAATTAGAGAAAAAGTGAGTTTTGGGTACAATTGTCTCTTCCCTCAGTCTTTTTTTCGGCTCAAACTCGTAGGCTTTGAGGTCCGAGAATAACTCATGGTTGGATGTCTTTGATAGGTCCATGGAATGTCTCGAGTGCCATGACCTTCATTTCCCATTCAGTTGGAAGACTTTTTAGGATTTTCATACACATTTCCTTCTGTGTATATTCCTTTCCAAGTGCATGACCTCATTTGTGATTTCGTGAACCGAGCATCTAGTTGATCCAGGTTCTCTCCTCGAGATCATTTTCAAATTCTCAAATTTCTGTACGACCACCGATAATTTGTTTTCTTTGATTTGCTCACGAGCCTTCACAAATCAATGTCACTTGTCCTGCATTTCATTAGCCGTTTTGCATGATTTGACTTTGTTGAACATGGCTTTGTCCAAGGTTTTGTAAAGGATGTCCTTGGCTACATTATCCAGGTTATATCTTTTTCTCGTCATCATTTGTCCACTCGCTTCTTGGTTTTTCAACCATGACTCGGTCTAGAGCAACATCTTCTTCTCCTTCACCGCAACTCTTCGACAAATGTGTTCACCTTTAAGATTTGCAGAGGCCCATCTTCTATCACTATCCACATTTCATCATGTAATCTTTGATAGATGAGCACATACGAATTTTCCAATCATCAAATTCTTCAATAGTGAACATAGGGATGCGTGTCAAATTTGCTTCCATGATAATAACTTTTAATGATGAAAAGAGTTTCGAGAGTTTAAGTACTAAAGCAAACTTTGAAAAGTTTGGAGATCTAGTTCAAGAACTGCCATGCGGAGGGTTCAATGAACCAACCGCTCCGATACCACTTGTAGGTCCCAAGGGGTGTAAGTGTAAGGTTTAGAAGGGGGGGTTGAATAAACCTTACCAAATTTTCGATTTAGTCCTTTTAAATCTCAGAGTTGATACTTTACACAATTGTGTCCTTGATGGACAAATAACTTAGTCACTCAAGTAGTTAATCACTCAACAAACTCAACCGAGCCGTTGATGGAGTAACTCAAATTGTTAGCTCTAAATTAACTCATTGTGGTTTTGTTTTCAGCGGAAGACTTAACACCCTTAAGTTTGATTAAGTAAGAGTTTAGTCCTTGGTTTAGTACTTATAATTTATCAAGTGGATAGCAAATTTATCAAAGAGATATAAGCGATTAAAATTGCAAGAATTAAAGTCTTTGAAATGTAAATGACACAATGAAATTTTTATAGAGGTTCAAGATGGGGTAATTCTTCTACTCCTCTCTTCTCCAACTCCCGGAGGAATCCACTAAGTAATGATCGGTTTACAAAGTGGTAATGATCCCGGATACAAGTCTTGATCACACAAATGACTTGATCCTTTGGGACTCGATCACGGAGACGCCTTGATCACTCACCGGCTTCTCGTGCGACTCGGCTTCTTCTTCAGGCAGGCCTTGCTACTACACTCACTTGCTCAAGCTCTTTGGATTTGATCACGAAGCCCTCCAAAAGCTTAAGACTTGGCTCGACCTTGAACCTTCCTACAATCCTTCCCCGAATGTAGACCCTTGTTTTCATATTTTCCTCTTCAACTGATTGAAGTTATCTTTCCTTCACAGTGAGTGTTGGATTGATGTTCTTCGTAATGTAGGCTTGATGATTGAGAATATTTCGATTTTTCTAATATGCTTGTATATCTCACATATGTGTCATCTATGTATCTCTTGTTTCTCAAACAAACTCCTCGGCCTTTTATAGTGAACTTTCAAAAATTTGCCCGTTGAAGAGATAGGCTTATTTTTGAAAGTCACTTCAATCGTTGGCTTGTCTTGTTGCGTTCTTGGAATTGCCATTTCCTCGTATGAATTGTTCTTTCACCTTTTCGAGTTCGACACGGTGTAGTGCTTCCCATTGGTTCATTCCTTTTGCACGCTTCGGGACCGAGCACTCCGAGAAAGGAGGTATAGAGATATTACTTGTTTAAGTAATTCTCTTGATTTCTCAAACGGATCTTTTATAGTTATCTCGACTTGATCGCATTTCCTTGCATTCCTCGGGTGACTTAGAGTCACTTCCAATCATTGGATGACTCTTCTCCGTCACTTCAACTTGAGACTTGCTTTTCTTGAGTTGACTTGATGATGCTCCACTCACCGCATCTCACCGCTTCTTCTTGATAGAGTTCCCATCTACTCTTCTTTGCCATACTCGGTTGTTTCAGCGAGTCTTCCTTCAAGTCTTCGATTGTCTTCTTGCATGTTAGGGCGTAGGCCGACTTAACTCGGCCTTGGCCACTCTATTCATTACAATGCATTTTACAACAAGAATTGGGGTGCCAACTTTCTATTCTAAGTTTTACATGGCATTCATCAAAATCTAAACAATAAAATTCCTAACAACCAAGGTGTATTTCTTCCCACTTATGCTAGTTGGTTCAACTGGACCAAATAGATTCACATGTAGCAGGTGCAATATTCTAGTTGAAGATGGACATGTCTTTTCTTTGAATGATGATTTGATTTGCTTTCCCATCTGGCATGCATCACATACACTTTCCTTCTTGTACACTGAGTCTAGAAGTCCTACAAGATTGCTCCTTGCAAGTTTGTTAATTGTTTTGAAATTCAGGTGACTCAGCTTCTTGTGCCACAACCAACTAGATTCGGTTGTGCTCTTTGCTAGCAGACAAGTGCTTGGTGTTGCAGTTGACCAATCTACCACATACATGTTCTTTTGTCTACATCCTTGCAAAGCAACTTCATTGGATTGATGTCCTTGATTTGGCATATACCCATGTTGAATCCAACATTATAACCCTTGTCACAAAGTTGGCTGATGCTTAGCAAGTTGAAGTTGAGTCCTTCAACATATGCAACATCTGTGATTTCTAATCCATTTTTCTTGATGGATCCAAAGGCCCCTTATTTCTCCTCGAGCTTCATTTCCTCCAAATATGACTTTTGTACCTCGACTTCCTTGAATTTTGACAGATTTTTCTTGTTTCTGTTATATGTCCGGGAATGCACCACTATCCATGTACCAGGTTCCTTGGCACTCGCTTGTTCCTTGAATCGAATCAAGGAAATTAGATTTTAGGTACCCATACTTGCCTGGTCCCGAGGGGTTAGTATTATAAGATGATCCAACCACTTATAGCCAAATGATTTGACTCTAAGAGGTTGCCATCCATCGATGCCATAATCATAATTAACTTTAGCAAATTGCTTGAGGGTTTTAGGTTCATACAAATTGTCTCTTTTGTCTCGTATGCCTGTGAATGTGTTTTAGCAATTCTTTGTATTTGGGTAGTTGTGATATCTTTGAGTGTAGTGCCTAGGTGCATAAGTGTGCTTTGATGATAGCTCTTATGCCTTTGGAATGGCCTTTGTTGAGTTTTAGGCCTTTGCCATTTAGCTTATATTCCATAGATCTTTGCTTTGATAGTTCACATTATTCCAATCGACTTGGCTTGGGTAGTTTCTACCATTCCCATCATATATATTTCTTTTATAGAATTTCTCGACTTTTGCTAGCTCTTTTTCTTTACGAGTATTTCCTATTTGGAGTTTCTTTGAGGAACTCGGCCGATTTCTTCTCACTGTCCTCTCAAAGACACTCAATCAAGCGGCTTTCCTTTTTCCTTTATAACCAAGGCCAGGTTTGCTTGTGATTGTGCTTTGGAATAAATGTGTGTGCACCATTTGGAGTTTTGGATTTTTGAGATACTTCATTACTTGAAGATCCTTTTTCCAAAATTACTTTTGGAGCTTCACATAGCACAGAGGAATTAAATCCTAAGCCTGTCTTGTCTCCCCATTCTCTTTGACTCATAATAAGGTCATCCAAGAATTTAGATGCCTTAGTGAATGAGACAATCACATTTTTGAGGTCATTCTCCTCTTTTCTATAGCAGCTATTTCTGCTATTAACTTAGCATTTTCAGCCTTTAGACTTTTATTCTCATCAGCTATTTGACTTAGAGTACTCAACTCCTTAGTCAGCTGAGAGTTTTGGCTCTTGAGTACGCTGTTTTCCTCATTTAGTAATGTGTGTGAGGATTTAATGTGTTCAAAGTCTTTCATCATTTTGCCTAATGAATCATAAAGATCGGTGGGTGATGAAGTGTGTGTGTCACAATCCTTTCACTATCACTAGAATACGAGTGTGATGAGTTAGAGTGTACCTCATCTTCTTATTCAGGTTGGTCTTGTTCCTTGGCCATTAAATGGATCAATGCTTCTTCTTCGAGTCACTTGAGTAGTCGGCTTCACTACTCTCTCGAATCACCGTGTCTTTTGACTTGGTTGTCTCGGATCTCTGCGACCAACATTGCCTTTTTCTTTTCTTGTCTTCTTTCTCTCAAGACCTTTCTTTCCTCTTCATTCCCCGTATTTGTTGACTACGGGATATGGGCAATCAATGGCATAGTGGCCTGGTTGTCTGCAGTTCAACATAGATTTTCAACCTTTTGATCGGCTCTTTCCATTCTTGGATTGTCACCCTTTGATATTCAACTTTTTGATGCTCGCTCTCTTGGTTGGTCTATCTTCCCTTGACTTGGAGGGAGCCGAGTGTCTTCCTCGGAGGATTCACCCTTGCCTCTCTTGTAGTTCTTATTGAAGAACTTGTTTAACCTTTTAACCATCGGGCTATTTCCTCTTGGTCAATGACTTCTTTGACCTCGGCTCTCTTGCCATCCTTAACAATTAGAGTAGCTGTTTTGGGCACAACTGTCTCCTCTTAGTTTTTCTCCTCGGCTCAAATTCGTAGGCCTTGAGATCCGAGAATAGCTCATGGTTGGATGTCTTGATAGGTCCATGGAATGCCTCGTCTTTGTGACCTTCATTTCCCATTCACCGGGAGACTTCTTAGAATCTTCATACACATTTCCTTCATCGTATATTCTTTTCCAAGTCTGAGATAGCTCATTGGTAATTTCAAAACCGAGCATCCACTGATCCAAGGTCTCTCCTGCAAGCATTTTAAAATTCTCAAATTTTTGTACAGAATGATAGTTTATTTTCCTTGATTTGCTCTGAGCCTTCACAAATCAATGTTAGCTTGTCCCCGATTTCTTTAGCCGTTTTGCATAATTTAACTTTATTGAACATGGCTTTGTCCAAAGTTTTGTAAAGAATGTCCTTGGCCACATTGTCCAAGTTATATCTTTTCCTGTCATCATTTGTCCATTAAGCTCTCGGTTTTTCAACCATAGCTAGTCTGGGAGCAACATCCTCTTCACCTTCACCGGGCGGCTCTCCTTACATTGTGTTCACTTTTAAAATTTGCGGTGGCCCATCTTCTATCACTATCCACATTTCATCGTGTAATGTTGATAGATGAGCCTGTATACGAATTTTCCAATCATCAAATTCCTCAATAGTGAACATGGAGATGCGTGTCAAATTTGCTTCCATGATAATAAATTTGCTGATTAAAAGAGTTTTGAAAGATCAAGTACTGAAACAATCTTTGAAAGATTTGGAGATCCATTCGAAACCGAACTGCATGCGGAAGGCTCAATGAACCAACCGCTCTGATACCACTTGTAGGTCCCAAGGGGTGTGAGTGTAAGGTTTAGATGGGGGGGTTGAATAAACCTTACCAACTTTTCAAATTTAGTCCTTTTAAATATTCAGAGTTAATACTACACAGCTAAGTCCTTGATGGACAAAGAAAGTTAGTTAATCGAGTTAGTCACTCAACGACTCAACCGAGTTGTTGATAGAATAACTCAGCTGTTTTGACTAAAGACTTAACTTGACTGTGATATGTTTTCAGCGGAAGACTTAACACCCTTGATTTTGGTTTAAGTTTGTTTCAATACTTGGTTTTAGCACTTTGTTGATTATCAATTGGATAGCAAATTTATCGTGATATAAATGTAATACTGCAAAATTAAAGTCTTTGAAATATAAATGACACAATAAGTTTTTATAGAGGTTCGAAGATGGGGTAATTCTTCTACTCCTCTCTTCTCCAACTCCTGTGAGGAATCCTCTAAGTATTGATCAATATACGAGTGGTTAATCACCCGATACAAGTCTTGATCACACAACTGACTTGATCCTTTGGGACTCAGTCTGGAGATGCCTTGGTCACACAGTTGGCTTCTCATACGACTCAGCTTCTTCACAGGACAGTTGCCTTGCTACTACAGCCCACTTGCTCAAGTTCCTTGGATTTGATCACGAAGCCCTCCAAATAACTTAATCTTGGTTCGACCTTGAACCTTCCTACAATCCTTCGTGGAATGTAGACCCCTTGATTCTTCAAATGTTTCCTCTTTAACTGATTGAAGTCGTCTTTCCTTCACAGGTGAGTGTAGGATTGATTTCCTTCGTAATGTAGGCTTGGGGATTGAGCGTTTAATAACTTGAGAATATTTCAGGTTACAAATGTTTCTTTCTTGCTTGTATTCAATTCTCAGATGGTAATATTTCTGTGCACTTTAAGAAAGGTAGTATGGAAGCATTACTTGTTTAAGTAATTCTCTTGATTTTTGTGCAACGGATCTCTTTCAGTTATCTCGACTTGACTGCATTTCCTTGCGTTCCCCATGTGACTTCGAGTCAGCTTCCAATCATTGGATGACTCTTCTGTCACTTCAACTTGAGACTTGGCTATCTTGAGTTGACTTGACTGATACTTCCTTCAGTCGAGTTCCTATCTTCTCTTCTTTGCCATACTCAGCTGCCTCACAGCGGAGTCTTCCTTCTAGTCTCCAGTTGTCTTCTTGCATGTTCAGGCATAGCTGACTTAACTCAGCTCGACCAGCTCTATCTATTACAATGCAATTTACAACAAAAATGGGGTGCCAACTTCCTATTCTAAGTTTTACATGGCATTCATCAAAATCTACAAAATAATTTCCCAACAGATCAGTATCTGGGAGCAAATTATTGAATCAGAACTTCCTGAACTCATTTTTGGTGTTGCTCGACCGGCTGGACACAAGGTCGACTAGTCGGACCCCCGTCGACCGCTCGCCTTGTGTAAAAATGTGTTCTTATTTTCAAACGTCTATTTCTGCGCGATCGGTCGTCCTATTGTTTGACAGCAAAATTCTAACCGTTGTGCAGCAGAGAGAAATTCCTTAAATTATGCAATTGATTTCTAACAGCTACATTCTTCAATTGTCTTACAATTTTTTTTACAGATTTCAATCACCTAGGAGGAGCCTATCAAGTTCAAGACATCTCCTATAAATAGATGAAGAATTGAAGCAACACAACAAGAGAGAAAACTACAACACAACAAGATACATTCAAGCAAACACTTTGTTCTTATATTTCCAATATTCTTGTTGTAATAGCCTAAGGTCTTACACTTTCACATCTTGAGGTCTAGGCTTATTTCTTGATTACACTTGCACTCAAATTTGTATTATTCATTATTGAGTTGTAATCTTGAATTTTTGTGGTCATCATTCAACACAAGATATCCTTGTGAGTGTTCTTGTGGTAAGAACACACTTGGATGATCTAGGTGATAGGTGTAAGAAGATTGTGGTAATCTTCTTATTGAAGAGTGTGGTGCTCTTTGAGGTGTTGAAGAATTTGGTATTCTTCATGTCGGAAAATTGTGGTAATCTTCACAAGGTGCCGTTGAAGATTGTGGTAATCTTCAAGTGAGATTGTGGTAATCTCAAAAGAGGTATTGTAAGGTGTTGTTGTATTAATTGTGGTAATTAATAAAATTCTTTTTTCTTTTTGAAATCCATCCCGGAGATACTGGGGTGGTAGAGGATTAGGCCCTAAGTGGGTTGAACCTCTATAAATCGACGCGTGTTATTTACTTCCCGCACATTTATTCTTGCCTTGGCTTGTTTGATTCGAAAAAGAGGGCATAATCGAGAAAATGGAGATAATCTATTCTCACACCCCCTCTAGATTATCGTAACCGCTTGGACTTACACCATCTACGTGTAAGAGCCACGCTCCCAACTCCTCCTCTTGTTCCATCATCTCTTGCAAGAAATCCGCTAAAGCTTATGCCTTTACTGTTGCCCTTGGGCGATATTCAATCTCAAATTCTCCCATCTCTATAGCCCATTTGATCATCCTGCCAGAGGTTTCTGGTCTATCACTATTCGCCCTAAGGTATGTTGGTAAGGACTATTACTTTATGTTTCAAGAAATATGGCCTGAGCTTCCCTGCTGCCACTACTAATGCTAATTATCCCTTCTCCACCTTCGAATATCTTAGCTCCGCTCCCTGCAGTAATTTGATCACATAATAAATTGGAATCTTCTTGTGCTGCTCCTTCCTTAACAAGACCGAGCTCACTGCGACCTCTCCTACTGAAAGATATAGGTACAAGTTTTCCCCTTGGACTGGTTTGGTCAGCAAAGGCAGTTTTGACAAAAATGCTTTTAAATCATGAAAAGCTTTCTCGCACTCCTCTGACCACTCGAATTTGTTGACCTTCCTCAACGCCCTAAAGAATGGGAAGCTTCTTTTTGCCAACTTGGAGATAAACAGACTGAGGGCTACTATCCGACCCATGAGCTATTGCACTTTATTAAAATTAGTGGGTGATGCCATGTCGATAACTAATTTTACCTTTTCAGGATTCACCTCAATTTCTCTTTCCGTGACCATATAACCCAAAACATTTCCCTATCTAACTCCAAAAGAACATTTGTAGGGGTTCAACTTCATACCAAAGTTTCTTAATACTGCAAACGTTTCTACCAGATCTTCCACATGAGATTTGGCCAGCTTGCTCTTTACCAGCATATCATTGACATATACTTCCATATTCCTTCCCAGCTATTTTCGAAACATCCGATCCATAAGCCTCTGATAAGTTTCTCCTGCGTTCTTGAGCCCAAAGGGCATGACTATGTAGCAATACGTACCGAATGAGGTGACAATATTTACTTTCTTCTGATCATCTGAGGCCAATCGTATCTGGTGGTACCCCTGATTTGCATCCATCATACTTAAGAGCTCATACCCCGAGGTTGAATGTACCAACTAATCTATCACTGGTAGTGGATAGTGATCCTTAGGACATGCCTTAATAAGATCACGGAAATCGATACACATTCTGACCTTATCCTCCTTTGGAACCAGAACCACATTGAACAACCACTCGGGGAATTGGATTTCTCGTATGTGCCCAGCCTTCAAGAGCTTACTCACTTCTTCTTGAATGATCTTGTCCTTATTTCAATCGAAAGACCACTTTTTCTGTTTGACTGGTCTCCTCTATAGATCTACATTGAGGTGGTGGGTCACCTGCTGCGGAGCTGCTCCTCCTAGATCTCTTGAACTCCAAGCAAACACATCGACATTTTTCCTTAAAAACTCCATAATCTCACTGGTTAATTCTGGCCCCAGCTGCGTCCTTGTCTTGGTTATTTTGCTTAGATCTCTTTTGCCTGGATCTCTAGAACCAATTCTATGCTCATCAGCACTTCCTTAGGTTTTACACTTAACATCGCGGATGATTTTTCCTATTTTCTCTTCACTATTTTAAGGGGTTTGTTTCCCTCTCACTCTCCACCTCCTTTCGCTTTGATTTCTTTTGTTCTCCCTTTCTCACGGCTTCCATATAACATTTCCTAGATACCTGATGATCTCCCAATACTTCCCCCACTCCATCTTCCATGAAAAATTTAAGTTTCATGTGAAATGTAGATATAATAGCTTGGAAAGTATTGAGTGGAGGTTTATCAATAATGACATTATAGGTAGAATATGAATCCATGACAAGAAAACTAACCATTAGCGTCTTATGCCCTGGCTGCTCTCCCAAAGTAACGGGCAAGATCACCTACCCAATTGATTTAACCACTGCTCCATTGAAGCTGAACAGAGCTGTGTCCACTGGCTTTACCTCCATCTCCAATCCAATTTTCGAATAAGCCTCATGGAACAGAACGTTGACAGAGCTACCAGTATCCACCATGATCCGAGCTACCTCAAAATTAGCTATCATAGCCATGATAAGTAAAGCATCATTATGTGCGAGTGTTATCCCGCTTCAATCCTTTGTCTTAAATGATATGGCGGGGCCTGCATCCTCTCCTACTTCCATAATCGGCCTGACCTCCATTCTAGGATAGTTCTCTGAGCTCTACTAGAATCCCCATCAGTAAGTCCCCCCGCGATCATATTTATGGTTCCCTCCTGGGAGGGATCTCCTTGCTTGCTCTCGCATTTCCTTTTCTCTCTCCCATCGCCGGAGGATGGTGATTCTTGTGGGAATTTGCATTGCTCGCTTGCGCCTGGTCCATCCTTACCCAACTGGACATCCACCCCTTTTTGATCATCTTCTCTATCTCATTCTTCAAGTGTCGGCACTCATCCATTGTGTTCCCGAAATTCTTATGGAACTCACAAAAGAAATTAGATTTCGGTCTCGATGGTACCATTGAATAGTTAGCGGGCCATTTTAGCTCCTTATTCCCTGCCACCGCCATCAATACCCGGGCCCTTGGCGCCACCAAGTGAGTATATCTTCCGAGCTCAGCCACCCTTGAGAGTAAATCGGTCCTTCTCTCCTGATCACGGGGTCGCTTTGATCTAGCCTCTCGATACCCTTCCATCATACCCTTTCTCTTATCACGGCTTTCCTCTTTCTTACCCTTCCGCGCTTCCTCCAAATTAACAACTTCTTCACTCTAGCTAGGAGGTCATCAAAATCTATTGTCGATCTCTTAGCCAAAGACCTGAAGAAATCTCCCTCCCTTAGCCCTTAGGTAGGTGCACTGGTTAAGATCTCTTAGTTTTTTGAAGGCACCTCCAACACTATTGTCGTGAATTTTTTCACATAATCGAGCAGAGGTTCCCCTTCCAACTGCTTAATCCTGAAAAGTGCCAAGGATGATTTCGGATGCTTCCGCGAGCTTGCGAACTGATGTAAGAAAGTCGGGCTAAATTCCTCAAGAGAACTTATGGACTCCGGGGGTAGATGGCTGAACCATTGTTGGGCTGACTTGGACAAAGTTGTGAGAAAGACTCGGCACTTCATTCCATCTGAATATATGTGCAAAAGGGCTTAGTTCTCAAATCTTCACAAATGCTCCCACGGATTGGTTGTTTCATCATATTCATAAGTTAATGAACGGAGGTTCGCAGGTAACTCATCTACCATCACGATAGCTCTAAAAGGGATTCCTCTCTTTACAACCTCCCTACCAGCCATTCTCTGCTTCATCTCACTCATCTCCTTTTGCATCTCTTCCCACTTCTCCGTCATCCTATCCCCTCCAATGGCTACTTCTTCCACCCGAGGTGCTACCTCCAAGGGAAGTCCAGAGTTTCCCTTTGTGCCCGTGCCTCCGATACTGTACTAGAAATTAAATTCGCCAGGTGTCCGGTCGTGAGCTACAATGTTTCTCTAGTGAATTCCTCATTCAAGTTCATCCCAAAGACCCGATCCATGAAAGATCACCACACAATCCCTATCGTGTTGAGCAATAACCCGCCAACCATCTCCTCCAAATGACCAGTGCACCGCATTCCATCCCCAGGGTAACCATCGCCTCATTTCCCGAGACCTTGATTCGCTCATCCGCATGCCTTGAACTCAAGATTCCTATAGACGGCGCCACTTGATTTGTCCCCGGTTGTACTAGACTATCAAGGATCCAACTACGCTCCTCGTGGCACTGCGCAAAGCCAAAACGGAGAGTTTTCGAGTCAACACTACGATGCCAAAGTCGAGCGAATATTGAAAAATGTGTGTATATGTGTAATGTAATAAAACTTGTAACCCGTTAGGAATTTTATTGTTTAGATTTTGATGAATGCCATGTAAAACTTAGAATAGAAAGTTGGCACCCCAATTCTTGTTGTAAAATGCATTGTAATAAATAGAGTGCCAAGTGAGTTAAGTCACCTACGCCCTAACACGCAAGAAGACAATCAAGACTTGAAGGAAGACTCATTGCGAGACAACCGAGTATGGCAAAGAAGAGTAGACAAACTCTCTTCAGTAGAAGCGGTGAGATGCGGTGAGTAAAGCATCACCAAGTCAACTCAAGAAAAGCCAAGTCTCAAGTTGAAGTGACAAAGAGTCATCCAATGATTGGAAGTCGACTCTAAGTCACCTGGGAAAGCAAAGAAATGCGGTCAAGTCGAGATAATCAAAAAGATCCGTTGCACGGAAATCAAGAGAATTACTTAAACAAGTAATATCTCCATACCACCTTTCTTGAAGTGCTCAGTCCCAGAAGCGTGCAAATGGAATGAACCAATGGGAAGCACTACACCGTGTCAGAACTCTGAAAAGGTGAAAGAACAATTCATACGAGGAAATGGCAATTCCAAGGATCGCAACAAGACAAGCCAACGATCGCAAGTGACTTTCAAAAATAAGCCTATCTCTTCAACGGGCAAATTTTTGAAAGATCACTATAAAAGGCTGAGGAATGACTCTGAGAGAAGGTTACATGAACCACGAACATTCAAGAAATCATTTAAACTATAACCAGAAATACTCTCAAATAATTCAGATTAATCCTCAAGCCTACATTACGAAGTACATCAATCCAACACTCACCTGTGAAGGAAAGAGAACTTCAATCAGTTGAAGAGGAAACTTTTGAAGAAAAGGGGTCTACATTCCACGAAGGATTGTAGGAAGGTTCAAGGTCGAACCAAGTCTTAAGCTTTTGGAGGGCTTCGTGATCAAATCCAAAGAGCTTGAGCAAGTGAGTCAGTAGTAGCAAGGCACCGCCTGTGAAGAAGCCGAGTTGTACGAGAAGCCAACCGAGTGATCAAGGCGTCTCAGGATCGAGTCCCAAAAGATCAAGTCACCGTTTGTGTGATCAAGACTTGTATCTGGACTGTTACCACTTTGTAAACCGATCATTACCTAGTGGATTCCTCCGGAGTTGGAGAAGAGAGGAGTAGAAGAATTACCCCATCTTGAACCTCTAAAAACTTTTTTGTGTCATTTACATTTCAGCATTTTAATTTACTCGCATTTTTAACTACTTATATATCTTTGATAAATTTGCTATCCATTTGATAATACAAGTACTAAACCCAAACTAAACTCTTACTTAATCAAACTTAAGGGTGTTAAGTCTTCCAAAAAACAAAACCACAGTTGAGTTAATTTAGAGTCAACAAAGTTATTCCATCAACAACTCGGTTGAGTCCGTTGAGAGACTAACTCTCTTGATTGACTAAATCGATTGTCCATCAAGGACACAAACAGTGAAGAATCAACTCGTATATTTAAAAGGACTAAATCGAAAATTTGGTAAGGTTTATTCAACCCCCTTCTAAACCTTACACTTACACCCCTTGGGACCTACAAGTGGTATCGAGCGGTTGGTTCATTGAACCCTCCGCACCGGTTCTTCTTGAACTAGATCTCCAAACTTTTCAAAGTCTCGCTTTAGTACTTAAACTTTCAAAACTCTTTTTATCATTAAAAGTTATTATAATGGAAGCAAATTTGACACGCATCCCTATGTTCACTATTGAAGAATTTGATGATTGGAAAATTCGTATGCGAGCTCATCTATCAAAGATTACATGATGAGATGTGGATAGTGATAGAAGATGGGCCTCTGCAAATCTTAAAGGTGAACACGGTTATGCGAAGAGTTGCGGTGAAGGAGAAGAAGATGTTGCTCCCGCATCGGTCATGGTTGAAAACCAAGAACTGAGTGGACAAATGATGACAAAAAAGATATAACCTGGACAATGTAGCCAAGGACATCCTTTACAAAACCTTGACAAAGCCATGTTCAATAAAGTGAAATCATGCAAAACGGCTAAAGAAATGGGGACAAGGCGACATTGATTTGCGAAGGCTCGTGAGCAAATCAAAGAAAACAAATTATCGGTGGCTATACGAAATTTGAGAACTTCAAAATGATCTCGGAGAGAAACCGGATCAACTAGATGCTCGGTTCACGAAATCACAAATGAGTATGCATGCACACTTGGAAAGGAATATACACGAGAAGAAATGTGTATGAAAATCCTAAAAAGTCTTCCAAATTGAATGGGAAATGAAGGTCATGGCACCGAGACATTCCATGGACCTATCAAAGACATCCAACCATGAGTTATTCTCGGACCTCAAAGCCTACGAGTTTGAAATGAGAAGAAAAGACCAGGAAGAGACAGATGTACCCAAAACAATTTGCTCTAATTGTTAAAGATGGAAAGAGAGCCGAGGTCAAAGAGGTCATTGACCCGGAAGAAATAGCCCCGATGGTTAAGAGGTTCAACAAGTTCTTCAATAAGAACTACAAGAGAGGAAAGGGTGAATCTTCCGGAAGACACTCGGCTCCCTCCAAATCAAGGAAGATAGGCCAACCAAGAGAACGGATCATCAAAAAGTTGAGTATCAAAGGGCGACAATCCAAGAATGGAAAGAGGCTGATCAAAAGGTTGAATATCTATCTTTGAACTCAGACAACCAGGTCACTATGCCATTGATCGTCCATATCCTGTAGTCAACAAATACGGGGATGAAGAAGAAATAAAATGTCTTCAGAGAAAGACAAGAAAGGAAAAAGGCAATGATGGCTGCAGAGATCGCAAACGAATCAAGTCAAGAGAGACAACACTCGAGAGAGCAAAGTGAAGCCGACTACTCAAGTGACTCCGAAGAAGAAGCCCGATCCGCTTGATGGCCAAAGAACAAGATCAACTCGACCAAGAAGATGAGGTACAATCTAACTCAATAAACTCATACACTAGTGATAGTGATCGACACACACACACTTCATCACCCACTGATCTTTATGATTCATTAGGCAAAATGATGAAAGATTTTGAATACATTAAATCCTCACACACACTATTGAATGAGGAAAACAGCCTACTCAAAAGTCAAAACTCAAAGCTGACTAAGGAGCTGAGTACTCTAAGTCAAATAGTTGATGAGAATGAAAGTTTAAAGGCTGAAAATGCTAAATTAATAGCAGATATTGCTGCTATAGAAAAGAGGGAGAATGACCTCAAGAATGTTATTGCCTCATTCACTAAGGCATCTAAATCACTGGATGATCTTATTATGAGTCAAAGAGAATGTGGAGACAAGACAGGCTTAGGATTTAATTCCTCTGTGCTATGTCAAACCTCAAAAGTAATTTTGGAAAAAGGATCTTCAAGTCATGAAGAGTCTGAAAAATCCAAAACTCTAAATGTTGCACACACATTCACTCCAAAGCACAATAACAAGCAAACTGGCATTGGTTACAAAGGAAAAAAACAAAAGACAGTTGAGTGTCTTTGAAAGGACAGCTGAGAAGAGATTCAGCCGAGTCCCTCAGCAAACTCCTAACAGAAAATACTCTGTAAAGAAGAAGCAGAGCTACCAAAAATCCCAGAAAATCCATAAAAGAAATACATATGATGGGAATGGTAGAAAATATCCAAGCCAAGCTGATTGGAATAATGTGAACTATCAGCATAGACTTATGGAATATAAGCCCAAATGGCCAAGGCCTAGAACTCAAAGAAAGGCCATTCCAAAAGAATAAGAGCTTTCATCAAAGACACATATGCACCTAGGCACTACACTCGAAAACACCACAATTACCCAAGGAAGGCAATTGCTAAAACACATATGCGAGGCATACAGACAAAAGAGACAATTGTATGAACCTACAATCCCCAAGCAATTTGCCAGGATTAATTATGATTATGGCATTGATAGATGGCAACCCCTAAGAGTCAAATCATTTGGCTATAGGTTGGTTGGATCATCTTACAATTCTAACCCCTCAGGACCCGCACAAGTATGGGTACCTAAAACTTAATTTCCTTGATTGCGGTTCAAGGAACAAATAAGTGCCAAGGAACCTGGTACATGGATAGTGGTCGCATTCCCGACACATGGCGACAGAAACAAGAAAAATCTGTCAAAATTCAAGGAAGTTAAAGGAGCAAAAGTCATATTTGGTGGAAATGAAGCTCCTGGCGAAATAAGAGGCATTGGATCCATCAAGAGGAATGGATTAGAAATCACAGATGTTGCATATGTTGAAGGACTCAACTTCAACTTATCGAGCATCGATCAACTCTGTGACAAGGGCTACAATGTTGGATTCAACATGGGTATATGCTAAATCAAAGATATCGAATCAAATGAAGTTGTGTTGCAAGGATGTAGACAGAAAAATATGCATGTAGTGGATTGGTCAATCGCAACACGCAAAGACTGTCTGCAAAGAGCAAATTTGAATCAAGTTGGTACGTGGCACAAAAAGTGAGCCATCCCGAATTTCAAAACGATTTAACAAGCTTGCCAAAAGCAATCTTGTAGAAGGACTTCGGACTCGATATACAAGAAGGAGAGTATATGTGATGCATGTCGAAGGAAAACAAATCAAGTCGTCATTCAAAGAAAAGACATGCCCATCCTCAACAAGAATATTTCATCTGCTTCATATGGATCTATTTGGCCCAAACCGGAACCAACATAAGTGGAAAGAAATACACCTTGGTGGTAGTAGATGACTACTCAAGATACACATGGACAATATTCATGTGCAAGAAGAAAGAAACTCTACAAAAACTACCACAAATTGATGAAGAGGATTCAAAACGAGAAGAGTCAAACAATTATCAAAATAAGATCGACAGAGGAACCGAGTTTGTCAATGGAATAATAACTCGATATTGTATTGAAAATGGTATTGGTCATGAACTATCAGCCAAGAAGAACTCCACACAATGAGAATGGAGTTGCGAAAAGAAGAACAGAACCCTCAAAGAAGCGGCAAGGACCATGTTAGGCTGACGGGGTTACCAAAAAGATTTTGGGCTGAAGCAATCAACACACTTGCTACACCCAAAACAGATGTATGATAAATAGACGGTGACAAAGACTCCCTACGAGATCCGGATCGGAAGAAAACCAAATGTTGCATATTTGAGAATATTTGGATGTAAATGCTTCATCCACAACAATGGCAAAGACAACCTATAGGCTTTTGATGCTAAAGGCGATGAAGGTATCTTCTTAGGGTACTCAACAAAGCAAGGCCTACTGGGATACTCAACAAAAGAACTATGGTTACGAAAAATCCATTCATGTAGTATTCGATGAGCCAAATGTAAATGGAGAAGACATTGAAGAGTCACCGATAAACCAATCATCCAACCATACGAGAAGAGTCCCTATCTTTGAAAGTCAAGCCGGGAATCATCAATTCGAAGAAGATGAGATTGCTGAATCTCAAAAACAATGGAGAATTTGCAGCTAAGTGATTACGAGAGAGCGACCCGCGGCAACACGGTACCGCAAGTCGATCAATCCAAATAACTTACTCTAACCTGTAAGATGGCCGAGAAATCATCCACGAGAACTTGTCATTGGAGATATAAGAGAAGGTGTCAAAACAAGATCGAACTCAACAAAAAGCCATGTTCACATGCTTCATCTCGCAAATAGAGCCCAAAGACGTGTCACAAGCCTTGGACGACACACACTTTGGATTCAAGCTATGCAAGAAGAGTCAATCAGTTTGAAAGAAATAAAGTATGGGAATTAGTGCAAAGACCCATACATCAAAATGTTATTGGCACCAAATGGGTGTTCGAAATAAGATGAACGAGGAAGGTTACGTGGTAAGAAACAAAGCAAGACTAGTAGCCAAAGGATATTGCCAAGAAGAAGGGATAGATTTTGATGAAACATTTGCCCCTGTAGCAAGATTGGAAGCTATAAGGATGTTTCTTGCCTATGCAACTCACAAGAATTTCATTGTATATCAGATGGATGTAAAAAGAGCATTCCTAAATGGTTTATTGGAACAAGAAGTGTATGTTGAACAACCTCCAGGTTTTGAGCAGAAGACTCTTGGAGATAAGGTATACAAACTCAAGAAAGCCCTGTATGGATTGAAGCAGGCACCCAGAGCATGGTATGATACCTTGTCACAATTCCTAACTGAAAATGGATTCACAAAAGGAAAAGTAGATAGAACACTTTTCAGAATTCAAGACAAAAAGAGTATACTGCTTGTTCAAGTATATGTGGATGACATCATTTTTGGATCCACTAACAAAGAGCTGTGTGAAAAATTTTCAAACCTCATGCAAAGTAAATTTGAAATGAGCATGATGGGAGAGCTGACATTCTTCCTTGGACTCCAAGTGAAACAGCTGAAGGATGGAACCTTCATAAGTCAAACAAAATACACCAGAGATTTAATGAAGAAGTTTGGTATGGAAGAGAAGTCTTCTGTAAAAATACCAATGAACACATCGATTAAAATGGACATGGATGCGGATGGCAAGCACAGAGATCAAACAAGATCTGAGCACTTATTGGATCAACGCTTCTCTATCTCACAAAGAAGCGAGCCGGATATCACCTTTCTTTGTAGGTGTATGTGCAAGATTTCAATCTGCTCCAAAAGAGAGCCATATGACGACTAAGAGAATATTGAGATACTTGAAAGGGAGCCAAGAAGTAGGCCTAAGGTATCCAAAGGAAGGTGGATTCAAGCTAATTGGCTATTCGATTCGACTATCTTTGGATGCAGAGTTGATAGGAAGAGCACTTCAGGCACATGTCAAATGCTAGGAAACAAAGTGATTTCTGGTTTAGCAAGAAGCAAAACTCAATAGCCACCTCTACAAAATGGTGCGAGAATACATAGGCTAGCCGCGGGCAAAACAGTTGTGCCCAAGTCCTATGGATGAGACAAAGAATGAGAGACTATGAAGTTGAGGAAAAAGAAATTCCAATCATGTGTGATAACACAAGTGCAATTGCAATCACTCAAAATCATGTGTTGCATTCAAGAACAAAGCATATTGATGTCGAGATATCACTTCATAAGAGATCATGTTGAAAAGAAGGACATCATCCTGGAATATATCTCAACCGATAAACAACTAGCGACATCTTCACAAAACCATTATGTGAGTCAAGATTTGAAGAACTCAAGCATGAGTTGGGACTAATTGAGTGAGTGACACTCGGACGAATCAAAGAAGAGAAATGGAATAGAAAAGGGGTGAAAAAGAGTGAAAACAAAAATCAGTTTCGAAATCAATAGTATCGGAAAAGACAACTACACCGAGTCGGTGATAGGTGAGTCACTAAGAGAACTATGAGAAGTAGAGATAAATCGGCTAAGGGATAAGTGAATAACTTATGAGCAAAGTGACAAAACGCGGTCGTTTTGACTAAGCGGGAATGTTTTAAGGAATACGTCGGCATAATGATGATGTGTACGACATAAAGCGCACACCAAGCTTATGATTGGATATAAATGCTTTGCCGCATTAAATACGAGACATTAAATGCTCAATAGGCGTGCAAAATCCAAGCCGTTGATTTCGATCACATTTCAAAAACCACTCGCACGTCCTTTCATAAACCATATTTAAACCATTTTCATCCGGTTCTCTCTCACACTTCTAAAATCTGTTCATCTCTTTCTCTCAAAAGCAAAGGCAAAACACTCTCAAGCCCTATCTATCTCCAAGTCAATCTCCAAGTTTTCCTTGATATAATCCTGAAAAATGGCACCAACTTATGACTTTACCAAGTTAGGAAAGCAAATCCACACCGGCTCTACGGTGGATTTAAAACGGAATGGTGAAACAGGGTCCGACGACACCCTAGTGAAGAAAATCGCTGAAAAGTTGGAAACGACCGGGCTAAAACCGTTTCTAACGTTAGAATATCCAATGACCTATGTGGAGGAGGTCGCACAATTCTACGTGAATCTTTGAGATTCACGATGAAGGAATCAAGTCATCTGTTCACGGAAAGCGGTGACTATCTCTGCGAGGATTTGGTGACCACCGCTTACTACTACCCGGCAGAAGGAGCATCGAGATTAACGGGTGATGTAAACCTGGGCCGATGCTTGGAAAGAAATAACCAAGCGACTTTCTTTGATAAAATAGTGTATACAACAAACAAGAGATCTGAAGAAGGATTATCACAAGTCGTTGGACATAGTTGCCAAATGTATCGACATCAAGTTTGGCGGCTTTGACCAATCACAAAGGCAAAGCCGATTGTAATGGCTGCAATCATCGAAGAAAAGAAGATAAACTGGGCCGAGTTTGTCTACAAAGCAGACTCTGCCCGAGCGTGGGGAACAAATCCTTCAAAGAAGATGGCACATTTGGAGGATCCCTAGGATATGGCCTAGTGATTGGCGGCTAATGGAGGTGAAAGGAGTCCTCTTAGACATGGGAAGGCATTCCATGTTAACAAGAGGATGTTCGAGCAAACCTCTGCGGCGCCGAGAATAGAGCTTACGCCAAGAGAGGCGGCGACACCGGTGAGGGGAATCACCACCACGAAGATACAAATGTTTCCTCCCCCCACCCAAGAAGAGAGCTGCCCCAGCTGCTACTAAGAAGATCTAGCCCCCCTGCAAAAGAAAACCAAACATGCTCCCCGCCCTCGCAGCCAGAGTCACCGCCCCTGCTGCAGCCGTGTCTCCCGCCCCAGCAATGGTCGAGAAGGACTCACAAATACCTTCTCCGATCGTCAAAAAGAGGAGAACCGAGAAGCCACGACGGCCCGTTCCTCGAGAAAAGACACCAAAGCACCCCCCACCCCAGACTCGAGGACACCGTCTCTCGAACAAATCCCTCTGGTACAAACTAGGAGACGAAGAAGAATCATCAAGCGATCCGAATCGGAGAAACCAATGAGTCGATTACTCAACTAGAGCAAATACGGAGACTACGGGAGAAGTAGAGTCTCCGGATGTAGTTGATGAAACAGCCCAAGTCTCGTGAAGGCGATCGAGAGAGGCAACTCAAGACACACACTGTAGTTCACACAAATTGAAACACAAGAAAGAACTGCTAGAGCGAGATAGTGATGTAATGATCCTATCCCCACCTTACCCGGACATCCAAAATCGTCCTGCGTGAGTGGAGGAAATGGAAGTTGAGTAAGTCGAGGAACAGTTCCAACGGCTGAGTTTATAGAAGAAGAAGAGGAACCGCTAAATTTCCTTGGACTAAAATCGTGCTCCCAAAGACTTGATGAAGACAATCGCTTAGACATCCTGCAGATTTTCAAGGAAAAGGAGAGAGAAAAGCAAGTCGAGGAAGCCGAGGCACGTGAGAAGGCAAGCATCGCCCTATCTCCGGCACCCGTAACACACACATCCTCTCCTTGATGTCTTCTCGGACGATGATGAGGATCCAGAGAATCTTTTCCCCACCAGAAGAGTTGCAAATGCAGCAAGCATTGCAAGAATCGAGAATCCTTCACGAGCAAAGATTGATGGAGGGACCAGGAGAGTCCTCGAACACACGAAATTGATCCAATGGGAGTAGTTCAAAAATAGCCATGTTATTCTTGCCGCCACCACTTCCCCACTCACTCGGAAGAAAGCAATAAGGAGATGGCGATGAAACGGGACAATGGGGACCCCAATCAGCCAACCCCTATTGAAGGTGTTTTACCACTTGCCCCAATGGTGAACATTCAATCGAAATGAGTTTGGAGACGAGTGACCCCATTCCAAGTCACTTAGGCCGGTGCGCCCCGAGGGGAAACTCCTCCACCGCAGCCTAGGCCTCGGAGGATGCTGCAGATGACTCCTACAACGAATCAAGGAGGCGAAGGAGAGAAATTACAAACACAAGAAGAACAAAGAAGTTGCCATCAACGAAGCTCGGGCGATTGAGATCAAGCTGTTGTTTGGTGAGGTGCCAAGCGCTCTGAAGGCTAATGACACTGTTGATGCGGTCGAGGCACGAAGGAACAGCCCAGGAGTTAACACTGGCGATGAAAGTGCAATCCATGGGGTTGAGACTCCAATGGATGCCACAGTAGAAGACCCTAAGACAGGTGACACGTCGAAAGGGAGGACCAAGGCCTCGCCGCAGAGAGATCGGAGGTGATGAAGGCCCACGGGAGGTTGAGACTTCCCGGGTAAAGAAGGCGATGTAGAGAACATCCTCCTGCTATCATCGACCCATCCGAGAAGGAGATAAGCGCACTTCATGATTCCCAGGATAATCTGATGTAACCTTTCCGGGATCGGGAAGGCGATGAAGAAGTTGAGTCATCCCCGTGCCAAATCCAAAAGACTCGGCCGCGGATATTCCAAGCACGAGCAAGTCGATCCCAAGACTACTCAAACTTTTAACTTTGATGATGAGCCACCAATGGAAATCTCATCATCGTCCGATGATGCTTCCGATAAGGCCGAGGACCATCTACTCAAATGGAAAAATCAGGTGAGACCACCAACGGCTGTTGAGACAGTGAGGCTCGACAAGCGGGTCCACTTCACAACAAGACCCGGCTCAACAAGAGACCACTTTGTGCAGGCTCCTCAAGCGCAGCAGGATCGATTCCCAAAAGAACTTCACGCGCACCGCTCATCATCGAACGGATCCCGGTTGGCGGTGATGAATCTTTTATAGAATCCTTTCCTTTTTCCCCTGGAGGTACCCGAACTCCATGAAGAGTCGAGAGAATGAACGAGCAGCGCCACGCTATCACGCATCAACCGACTCCGTTTTCTCGTCGTACCATTGTTCCACCGCTTGCTTATGACTTTGATGTTGTATGGCCATCACCGCAATAGAAGAATCAATCAAGTTCGAGAAGTGTTCAAGGCACTATTTGGCGAGGTTGAACGGATGGAGAGGCATCGAGCCTCTTTGGACATGCGACCGACAACAGAGATGCCAACCTTACAAATACCGACTTGAGAGACATAATCGAGAATAAGGGAATGGTGGCAACAAAGAAGAAAACAATGCGTGTGGAACAAGTCGATTCTTCGTGGACATTGTTCAACAAGTCTGGTATGGAGAGTGAAAATGCGATGCAAAAACAAAGCCGAGAAAACATATTGAGCATATGCATGAAGCTCACACCGCGAGATAAAGGCTGCTGCGTGAGCAAAATACAAATGATCTACAGCGTTTGGAAGAACATATGACAAGAAAGTTCAGCCTTCTCATGGCCGAGATGAAGCCGATTTCAAGTGAGAATCCAACGCTACTCGATCCGAATTCCGTCTTTGCATACAACGCAATGACTCGGCGAACTCGACCATCGGAAGACTCGACTTCATGCTTGCCAAGATGTTCCCTGGGTTCCTCTATCCTTTGATGATGCCAAAAAGGGGAAGAGGAATACCTTAAAGCGCTAAAATCTGAAGCCGAGAAGAAAGGAGCGGTGAGAAGGAAAATCACCGAGGAAGTCTTGAAACAAAAGAAAGGAAAGCTTGTTGAGGGGGAAGGGTCGACGGATGTGACTTTGATGATTGCACAAACCCCCAACAAGGTCCTCACACAAATGACATTATAAGCGACAAACTCCGCGTGACTCGCCACTCCAACACTCTGCTATATCCATGGTCGAAAAGAGAAAAACAATTGAAGCGGGGATGAAGGAAGTGGAAGGAAGAATGGATGCCCGAGTTATGAACATCTTGAAAGAACACGGAGGCATTCCGGTGAGAGCGAGACACTTATGCCATCTCGGATGTCGGGACAGAGCCACGATCGGTTGATGAATTTAAAACGCTCGAATCGGGGATACTTTGCAAATATGTCTATGGCTCAAGCTTGGGACTTGTCTTTGGGAAAAGGGTCTCACGTTATGTGAAGAAGTTGACAGAGGCGACTCTGGCGATCCTCTTTGGTCACTCACCGGAAAGAAGACCCCAAGACTGATATCGCCCGCAGGTAGAGGAAGAAGCGATGAGTGGAGGAAGAAGCTTGGACCCTGGGCCTCCGCCCAAGAATATTGAATACGTAGATCCGGGAAAGAAAGGAGGGATCTTTGTGGGGGCTTGACCAAGTGGCAAATTTGCAAGTGGCTAAAACTAACGCCGAGTATGCAAAAAGAATAGAAGAAGAAAACAAGAGACAAACTCAGGCTATGGGAGGAGAGACAGAAAGAATAAGAAAAGATGAAGCTGCCAGGAAGGCATATGAAAAGAAAAAGAAGGCAAATGATGACGAAAAAAGAGAAGAAGAGAAGAAGATCTTGATCAAGATGAAAGAAGGAGACAAATGAAGGAGATGAAGTGTTGTTGTTCACCCCTTCGTGTATTTTATTATGTAAATACATACAATGTAAGTCTTACGTAATAAAGCTATAAATTCTTTATTGTTTTTGTGAAGACAATTATGTGCTCGATACACCTTGTAAACAATTCATTGTGTTAAGGAACAAGAATGATATGATCAATAAAAGAATTGATTACGCACATACATTCTATGTCAATACACTATCTCGTATGTATCTTTGCTTTGTTTGCATTTTTGAATGGTTTAAGTTTTGGCATCATCAAAAAGGGGGAAATTGTTAGGAATTTTATTGTTTAGATTTTGATGAATGCCATGTAAAACTTAGAATAGAAAGTTGGCACCCCAATTCTTGTTGTAAAATGCATTGTAATAAATAGAGTGCCAAGGCGAGTTAAGTCGCCTACGCCCTAACACGCAAGAAGACAATCAAGACTTGAAGAAAGACTCATTGCGAGACAGTGAGTATGGCAAAGAAGAGTAGACAAACTCTCTCAGTAGAAGCGGTGAGATGCAACTGAGTAAAGCATCAGTCAAGTCAACTCAAGAAAAGCCAAGTCTCAAGTTGAAGTGACAGAAGAGTCATCCAATGATTGGAAGCTGACTCTAAGTCACCTGGGGAAAGCAAAGAAATGCAGTCAAGTCGAGATAACTGTAAAAGATCCGTTGCACGGAAATCAAGAGAATTACTTAAACAAGTAATATCTCCATACCACCTTTCTTGAAGTACTCGGTCCCCGCGTACAAATGGAATGAACCAATGGGAAGCACTACACCGTGTCGAACTCGAAAAGGTGAAAGAACAATTCATACGAGGAAATGGCAATTCCAAGGATCGCAACAAGACAAGCCAACGACTGCAAGTGACTTTCAAAAATAAGCCTATCTCTTCAACGGGCAAATTTTTGAAAGATCACTATAAAAGGCTGAGGAATGACTCTGAGAGAAGGTTACCTGAACCACGAACATTCAAGAAATCATTTAAACTATAACCGAAATACTCTCAAATAATTGATTAATCCTCAAGCCTACATTACGAAGTACATCAATCCAACACTCACCGTGAAGGAAAGAGAACTTCAATCGATTGAAGAGGAAACTTTTGAAGAA
Organism: Rehmannia glutinosa; assembly: GCA_016081115.2. NCBI lineage: Eukaryota > Viridiplantae > Streptophyta > Magnoliopsida > Lamiales > Orobanchaceae > Rehmannia > Rehmannia glutinosa. The sequence continues at coordinate 139,381 of JABTTQ020002744.1, read as the reverse complement.
AAGGGTCTACATTCCACGAAGGATTGTAGGAAGGTTCAAGGTCGAACCAAGTCTTAAGCTTTTGGAGGGCTTCGTGATCAAATCCAAAGAGCTTGAGCAAGTGAGCTGTAGTAGCAAGGCAACCGCCCGTGAAGAAGCTCGGTTATACGAAGCCACCGAGTGATCAAGGCGTCTCGCATCGAGTCCCAAAGGATCAAGTCACCTGTGTGATCAAGACTTGTATCGGGTACATTACCACTTTGTAAACTGATCATTACCTAGTGGATTCCTCCAGGAGTTGGAGAAGAGAGGAGTAGAAGAATTACCCCATCTTCGAACCTCTAAAAAATTTTCTTTGTGTCATTTACATTTCAAAGATTTTAATTCCCGCATTTTTAATCGCTTATATATCTTTGATAAATTTGCTATCCATTTGATAATACAAGTACTAAACCCAGCACTAAACTCTTACTTAATCAAACTTAAGGGTGTTAAGTCTTCCGCTGAAAACAAAACCACAGTTGAGTTAATTTAGAGTCAACAGCTGAGTTATTCCATCAACAGCTCGGTTGAGTCATTGAGAGACTAACTCTACTGATTGACTAAATCGATCCATCAAGGACACAAGTGTGAAGAATCAACTCGTATATTTAAAAGGACTAAATCGAAAATTTGGTAAGGTTTATTCAACCCCCCCCCCTTCTAAACCTTACACTTACACCCCTTGGGACCTACATAACCTTTTACCAAACAGGGTGATGCCCCTTTTATACCTAAATTTTGGACTTTCCCCTATCCAGGATGCTATATGTGTCGCCTTCTGATAGGTCTTTGATTAGTCTCCATTTAATATACATCAAAGTTACTCGCTATAAGTCTTCCCTCCTAAGGGTCACTTCTGGGCAGGTCAACTAATGTTTATAATGACTTCCTGGCATGTATGGCTTTTGTCCCGCTCCCCTTTTGGTTCTCAAAATCCAGCCTCATTAATGCTTTCTTGGTTGCCTTAGCATCATTTACTCAAGGGGCCTATGACCATCATGTCGCTGCCCCTCCATATAAGTCTTTCTTATGGGGAAGGTCTCCTTATGAAGATATGTCTTGCCTAAAAAGGACTGTATCAGTAGTGACAAGAAGTTTATCTCTATGCATTTCTGTTTATGTATTGTAGCTAGTAAAAGCTCATTCATATAAGGGTAAGCAACCAATACCTCAGAAACAGTTGCAAGTCTTTGTCCTTGTCAAATCATCTATAACAAAGACTAAGCCAAATTACGAAACTAAGATCAAATCACACTCAGAAACCACAAATATCATACATGGTCAAAGATAATAATAATAATCAAAAGAACTATCTGGTTAGATGATGACAAGGGTTTGAAGAGCCTCAACGAGGAGCGGATCCACCATAGACACATGCGTCGGCGATAACTGATTCTCCTTCCTCTGCATAGTTGTCACTAGCCTCAATATTTACTTTAGAAGTCAAATCCATATTCCAACAATAATAGGAAAAAATACAAAACAAAGATCTTATAGAAGTATAGATATATAACAGATAAAACTGTAAGTATTAATGGTGACAAGAGCTAATAAGAAAATATGAGCTAATAAGACAAGATTATATTTAAAGATAACCTTTGATTTTGAACAAAGTCTCAGCACAATCTCCAACTCAATTGCAATCCCAAAACATGGTCATCGACATCCAAAATTGCAGCTGAAAACGAATAAAAACAAGTCCCTCACAACAGAAATTCGCGCATGATAATTTAGGGCTAAATGCATGAAACCTGAAATACTTTTAGTAAAAGCCTCAATAATTTGCTCCAGTTCAATATAAATCCATTTATTTGTGTTGCACTCACCCCAACCCTAAAAAGCACAAAAGCCAAAAATTCATCAAAATATAAAGACGGGGTTCAAATGCCACCATGTAAGTAGTTCCAATAATAAACATAAAAACATGTAGCGAACATGAAAGAGTTGATTGATGGTTGTGATGCTATTTGAAATGATGGATTTTGTTGGCGCAAAGGCGGGGCTAGGGTTTCGTGTTGAATGTAAATGGGGGGTTTAGAGTTTTCTAGAACATCGAATAAAATTAGGATTTAGATTTTGGAGTCGCGAATGGATGTCTATGGCGCGATTAGAAATATCGGCAAAACAAATTGGTGGTGGGGCGATTCCAAAGGCGTAAAATGGGAGAGGAGACAGAGTGTGGGAGGAGAGGGAGAGACGAAAGATAATTTTTTTTACATATGTTCTCATCTCAGCCGATGTAAAATATCGTAATATCTACATCGGTCCAGGGATTAACCGATGTAGGATGTTTATAATTAACAGTTTTACATCGGCCCCTTAATAGAACCGTTTCAACTTTCTAATTTAATTTACAATTATGCCACCGGATTTTTTAACACCAATTTCTTGAGAAACCGATGTAAACACCCATTGTTAAATAATGTTTGTATAGTAGTGAACATATTGCAAATTGTAGTATATTTTCTTCCTTGTCTTGACAGTTCTGATATACTGATTAGTTCTCTGTGAATTTGATTTTTGCAAGTATTGCTAAATTAAACTTGGAAGACTTATTTTAGAGACGATTGTCTGAACTGTAAACACTTTGCACTAAGCAATCTTGTGCGGAGATATTGTCCGTCACTAGCCTCGACTTCATATTTTTTCCGTTACTCTGCCCAATTTCTGAAAATACCAAACACAACATACATCAAAAATTACCAACACATGTATATTTTTCTGCTTCAATGGGTATAAAATTGTAGGTTATGTTTCAAACTTGACTGCAATCCAAGATCCAACATAACCTAATTTATCACGAGTAATTAGTTGAATAAGATAGTTTATTTATATATTTATTTTATTATGTTATGATTTTGATAAGAGCTACACTTTAGTTAGATTCATTAATTTTTATTTACAATTAGTTTAATATGTGCATAAGCAATCAAAATTTTCTTCTATTTTTTGCTTTTTAATTGGTATTTCATCAATTACATCCTTTACGGTATTGAAAATTATGAATTAACTGCTTAATAATGATGAAGCATATATTTAATAATCATTAGTTTACCGTAGTTTAATAATTCAATTTATGGGCCAATTAGGTCCATCAAGTTCCTCGTGTGCACTCTGTCCAACGAACTGACTCCATTCCGTTTGCATACAAAAACAAAAACATCCAAATAGAAATATTGAGAACCACAACCACTGGTTGCCTAGACATAGGAATAACAAAGGGAGGAATCCCATCCTGTATAAAGAAAAGAGCTGCAAAAAACAAATGAAAAGGCACAAATCTTGGTTCTCAAGCAGATGATCCTGATTGTTGGAGCACCACAAAAAAGCACATCCAAGCTCTAACAACCTTATCATCATAGCAGGAAGAGAAACAGAGACCAAACATCCACACTTCAGAAGGAACTAATCCACTTTAGTTTCTCAACTACCTAGAAATAAATGATTATACCAGACAAACCAACCACTCTCAACTGAAATGGATATCGTAGAGTTGGTAACTCAATGAGCCTCCTTACTAGTGTCCTCCAAGGCAATCCACCCGCCAACCATGACATCTCAAAAGGCACGAGCAGTTGAAAATCCAGTCCATTCCACAATAGCACAGTCCACAATAGTTTTCTCGGGCACCAACACATTTTCAAACATCCAAATGTTCCTTGTCTTCTAGAGCCACAAAACAATGTAGGTTATTAATTGAATCCTGCTTTGAGAGACCTTATCCTTTCCCAAGTTACACACAGAAAACCACTAGTCTCCAAATTATTCAGTTTCTTTGCTTGGCATTTTCCACTGAATCGTTGCCAATTTCCAAGTGAGTTGGGCTCTAGAGCACTGAAAGAACAAATGGACTACATTTTCCTCCTCTTCACCAGACATACAACAGATTGTGTCCACACAAACTCCTCTCTTTTTCATTTGAGTATTAATGGGAAGGATATCCATATAGCTCTTCCATAAGAAATGCTTAATTTTCTCCTTAATCTTCGGGACAAGGTTTGCCAAATGAGCTTAAACGTGGCATGGGATTTGTCAGCTCTCGGGGAGATTTTTTGGCGAATGTTTTCTGAGATTAGTAGGTCATAAGCTAATTTGACGAAAAATTCTCCATTTTTTCAAAAGTGCCATACCGTTTATCTCTTTGTTGAATTGGGGGATCAATTCGGATAACATCTCCACATCTTTCTTGCAAAACACTTTTGTAATAAGATCTAAATTCCAACCAGATCCGTCTGTCAACAACTAACCCAGTATGGGGCACAAGGAATGACTGGACCACCTGTAGGTTTGAAATACGGGGAGTCATGGATCCGGGGGGAATCCCATATCTTAATTGACTTTCCATCGTTAACTTTAAACCTAAGGCATTTCTTCAAAACATATCGTACTACTTATGTTTGCAATAGTAATCAATTGGATTATGTATGTGAATGTTCAAATCATTAAGCCCCCTTATTTAGGTTCATATGATTGCATACGATTGATTAAATCTGTAAATGGTTAAAATTAATTATCAAATATTAGCTATCAACCTTAACATTCCAAGTGGGTAATCTAAGGTCCGAACGACCATCGAACTCCTTGCTAAAAAATCCCCCGCTAGGTACACATATATCATAGGTTTCTCAAATGGTTTTCGTGGCATCTCAGATCCTAAAGTGGCTGAATCATTAGCTCTTCGCGAAGCCATCTTGATTGGGAAATTGACACGCCTGTTGGACACCTCTTTTCTAGGTGATTCGGCCATTATCATAGTTGCAGCTTAAGGTGTTTAATGATCCATCGGAAGCTTCGCTAATTGTTTAGACATTTCTAGTTCTGTTATTGATCTCTCTTTTAAAGGTTTTATTTGGTGGATTCCTAGGTTTGAGAATAATATCGCCCACCAGTTCGCACATTTTGCTAAGACAAATGCTTATACCGCGATCTCATGGACTTCTCATCCCTTTCTTTTGTCTCAATCTATATTGGACCTTATCCAGTAATCAATGATATCTCCACATTTAAAAAATAACTTAATATCCATGATACGTTCATATTTCGTTTTTGCTTCAAATCATTGTATGATGTGATAATTAAGATTTTTTAATATTATTATCCTTGCTCATTTGATATTACATTTCTATTTATTTTTCCAATGATAGATAAAGATGTACCTTGCTTCTAAACCCATCAGATACTCCCTCCGTCCCAAATATATAGTCACTTATTTCTTTTTGAGATGTCCTAAATAAATAGTCCACTTTCTATATTTAATAGTATTTTTTTCATTCTTTTACTATTATATAAGCCTGTTTAATATACATTTTGTAATTTACATTATTCATTAAACAAGGGCAAATCAAGCAAATATTTTGTATATTTGTGATTTCCAATACTTTTCTTAATCTGTATGAAAAGTCAAACTGGACTATATAATTTCGAGGGAGGGAGTAATAATAAACTTTGAGTTAAGATCAAATGTGGCAGGGGGCTTACCCTGTGGCTGTGTGGATTAATCCAATCCGACCACACCTTTTATTCAATGGTCCAGATTGTATTAAAAATAAATGATTTATCAATTAATTAATAGGTGGAAAGGGCATAATAGTAACTAGCAAAATGTCATAAATCACGCTCCTACAATCAAGGAATTGATTAATATCATGTTTCCATAACTGAATTGTGCACTATTTTAATAGTTGAACTGTACACCATTCAATAACTGACTATGCACCATTTTATATCTAACAGCGCATCATTGCATAACTAATTGTACACCATTCAATCCCAACGATTTTTATGGGATTTGATTTTACGATTTTTCCCGCTTTTCATTTAATTGTAGTTTACTCACAATGATGTACAATTAGTTATACAATGATGCACCGTTAGATATAAAATGGTGCACAATCAGTTATTAAATGGTGCACAATTTAGCTATTAAAATGGTGCAAGTTAAGGAAGCGTGATCTTTATCACATCAATGATTGTAGGGCGTCATTATGGGAAGGTAGTTAGACCATTTTATCTTTATAGGGTTTTTGGATTATATACAATTAGTTATACAATGATGCACTATTAGATATAAAATAGTGTACAATTAAGTTATTAAATGGGAAGATAGTTACACCATTGTCTTTATAGTTCCTTTAGATGATGTACAATTAGTTATACAATGATGCACTGTTAGATATAAAATGGGGCACAATCAGTTATTAAATGGTGCACAGTTCAGCTATTAAAATGGTGCATAATTCAGTTTGGAAACGTGGTCTTTCTCATATCCATGATAGGGCGTCATTATGGGTGGTTACACCATTTTGTCTTTATAGGGTTTTTAGATGATATACAATTAGGTATACAATGATGCACTGTTAGATATAAAATGGTGCGCATTTAAGTTATTAAATGGGAAGATAGTTACACCATATTGTTTTTATAGTTCCTTTAGATGATGTACAATTAGTTATACAATGATTCACTATTAGATATAAAATGGTGTACAGTCAGTTATTAAATGATCTACAGTTCAGCTATTAAAATGGTGCACAATTTCAGTTATGGAAACGTGATATTAATCAATCCCTTGATTGTAGGGACATGATTTATGGCATTTCGCTAGTTACTATTATGCCCTTTCCACCTCTTAATTAATTAATAAATCAGTTATTTTTAATAGCAATCTGGACCATTGAATAAAAGTATGGATGGATGGGATCAATCCACACTGCCAAATGATAAGAGGCTGCCACACGAGATCTCATCCCAATAAACTTTAACATAGAAGTTCTACATGCAATACAAAAGTTGTTATGGGCGTCGCCATTGTCCCGGAAAAACCCTCCTACGCACAAATAAGAACCGACAATGGAATGAAACAGAAATAATCCCATACCTCGTTTGAACCAATGAGGGAGCATTTGTAGAGTTCTCGTCTAGTATTATTTAGTGTATCAAGTGTACGGTTCATTGTAGGACTTTTACTTTAGGACCCTTTAACTTTATTTTGGGCTCTATTATTTAATAGGAATAAGAACATAATTTCCCCTACATTTTACACACCCAGCTTTTTTTCAGACATTTTTAAGCTTTCTTTTGAATTTTTTAAAACTTGCGTGTTTTTTCTTCAATTTTTTTAACGTTGTTATTTCAAATATATTTCAGCTAATAAAATTTTGTGAAATACAATTTTTGTCACCTTTATATACTTAATTTTATACTCGAAATCCTATAAACAACCAAGAAACTTAACATAAACAACACATATTAAACAAAATACATTGAAAACAATATAGAAACAACACACCAATTGAAACAACACAATTTAATTTTTGATTCAATGCATTGAAATGATCAAAAACAATATGGAAACAATCAAAAAATAATAGGACACTAAAAACTATATAGAAACAACTCATAAACAACATAAACGTTATAGAAAACAACACATGCACACAAATAACTTAAAAATAGATAAAAACTGCATTGAAACATAAAAATAATATGGAAACAATCATGAAGCAACAAAACAACTTTGAAAACAATATAAAAATAACTGAGAAACAACAAAAAATAATATAGAATTCAAACCATAACCAAAGGAGCGTAAAAATATGTAAAAAAAATTGCGCTAAAACATTGACAACAAAATGGAAACAACCAAGAAACAATTGAACAATATTAAAAACTATATAGAATTAAACAACATAAACTATATAGAAAACAACACATGGATAAAAAGAGTGTAAAAATATATAAAAGTTGCATGAAATGTCGAAACAACACAGAAATAGCATAAAAAAATTAAGAAACAACATAGAAACATTAAGACATAACAAAAATAATATAAAAAACAACATATGAACAAAAAAAAAAAATAGCGTAAAAATAGTTAAAAGCATAAAAATTTGCAAAAACACTATGTACATGTCCAAAAGATGGACCCCCTTTAGCGCTCTTTCTCGTTATTATGCCTCCAGAAAAAGCGGGAGCATAAAACAATGTCTTTTTTCTGAAATTTTTTATTTTCGAGAATTTTTCTATTTGTATAATTGGGCAAATTAGTTTAAACTTGGTCCATCTCTTATCAACTACATTATTGGCTAGTTTAGGCTTCATTTTCCACATCATTTAGCTTACACTAGACCTTTTCCTTCCATGGGAAACACGCCATGTGGGGATGGCAATTAGCGTGGGGTGGGTCAAGAAGGGTCGACCGTATAAAATAAGAAAATTATTATTATATCACAAAATACACAGTAATTCAAATGAAATAATAAAAAGCAACCAAAAAACAAGAAAATAATTTAATATAGAGGAAAGAAATATTACCAATAATATATATAGACTTATTTTTATGTATAAAAGAAAACGAAAAATTATATGTATACATTTATTTTTATTTTTTCAATTTCTTGATAAAAAAATTAAATAGTATCCACTTCAATAAAATATGTTATCAATAATATTATTTTATAATTTTTTCTTTCTTACTTTTTTGTAAAATTGTACAATTATAGTTTACTCCTTGATTTACTTTATTAGTTTACGAACTAAAAAGGATGAAATTAATGTTAATATATTTTATCAAATTATATATAATATATATACATAAATACTTATTTATCCATTTTGAGGCAAGTAAAATAATAAACGTGGGCAAATATAAATATTAATATATTAGAATGAATTTTCATAAATAAATTAGTCTAAATTTAAGCAAAAATAAAATAAAATAAAATAAAATAGGTAGCAATAAGTTTGAACCGTATGTTAAAAATCCTATATAATATTTTAAGATATAAATAATGTAATTCATTAAAGTTGCAATACTTTTATGTTTTTTAAATTTAAAATAAATTATTTTACTATAAAATTGACGTTGGTGTATATTTATAATATTTTTCAATTCAAAATTCATAAAAATAGTTCTTTTTCTAATTTCAATGTGAAAAAAACATATTAAACCAGTTAAAAAGGAATTCATATATTATAAAATAGTTGTATTGATAATATATTTTATTGAAGAAAATAGTAACTAAATTTGTTATTTTTTATCAGGAAATTTAACAAAGATATAAAATAAATGTATATACATATAAATTTTTCATTTTTTTTAACAGAAGTGGTAAAAGTGTAATCACTCAAAGTTTATATGGCATATTGACAATCACACAATGTTTAGATGGTAAAGTACAATAACATTAGTATAATTTGAGTCAAATGATAATTTTGCCCCCACGTGCATAACCCATGACATAATTTCGGTAGAATATTCCGAAGGTGGCGACTGGCGAGTCTCAAGAGGCTTTGTGCAAAACTCGTGAACTTCAGGAGGTAAAGTGACCCAAAAAAAGATTTAGGTGACAAAGTCGAAAAACTCGATTACTTTGGAAGGCAATTTTTTTTCCTCTTTAATATAAATCTGTTATATATTTATAAGCCTGTTTATAAGTTTTGTTTTCTCTTGTATGTAGTTTTATTGATCAATTTATTTATAAAATTTATAATTATCAATGTGTATATGTTAGATATAATATTATATATGAGATATATATTAAATTGATTAAAAAATTAAAATGTTAGGCGGGTCACATGACAGGCAACCCAAACACGGCGGCCAGGGCGGGTCAGGCCAAAATTCTGATCTCTTTCGTGGCCGAAACCAAATAAATCTCACGGCAATTGATAAATGCCCAACCTTTGGAGGTAATGTCAGCCTTTTACGCCTCCCGGTACTATTTTACCTAAATTTATGCTCCCGCCTTTTTTTTACACAACTTTATGCTCCTGCCGAAATTTTCGAACTAAAGATTGTTTATAACATGTTTCAAATATTTTTTTTAATAAAATTTTAGTGAAAAATTAAATTTTCCCCTCGTTATATAATCCATTTTATACTCGAAGTCTTATAAAAAAATAAAAAATATACACATAAAACAACATGTTAAACCCAAACGAATTAAAAATATTATAGAAACAACATGAATAAAAAAACACAATTCAATTTTTGATCCAACTCATTAAAATATAAATTAAATGGAAACAACAAAGAAGCAATATAGAAACAAACCAGAAACAACATAGAAAACACCATATGAGCAAAAAAGAGCTAAAAATAGGTAAAAAATGTTCAAACATCGAAAAATACATGGAAACAACAAAGAAACATCGGAACAATATTAAAACAGTATGGAAATAACCCAGAAACAACAACAAAAATTATTAGAACAACATTAAAAATATTGTAGAACAATACCGAAACAATAGAAACAATGTACACAATAATACATGAATAAAAAACAACATTAAAAATAGGTAAAAGTTATTTTGAAACATCGAAACAATAAAGAAACAACATTGAAACAATATATATAACATATCAAACAATACATGAACAAAAAAAAAACGAAAAAAATTAAAAATAATCAAAAAATATGCAGGAGCGTAACAAAAAATTAGGTACAAAAAGAAAAAAATAAGTACAAAAATGATAAAAGCGTATTTTGTTGTATATTTAACAAAAATAGGGGATTTTATGTAATTTCCCCTAAATCTCACTTATCATGCTAGTAATATATAATGGGTTGTGAAGCGGCCCATCAAATTGAAGTTTACTCTTAATTAGAAATTTGAGGAAATTACACAAAATACCCTCATTTTTCAAAAAAAGACAAAAATGTCACCCTATTCCAAATATACCCGACCCGCTGTTTTTTTTTCCAAAAATACTCGCCTAGTTTAGGCTGCTATCCAGTTTTTACCCCCTCCACTTTCTTAACCTAGGTAAATCAAAATTCTTACTGGTTGTCTTCATCCGTTTTTGAGTTCGTGCCCGTTTTTCTTTCAATTCTTCAGGTGTTCGTGGCCACGTTCTCCATTAGTGCTTTCAGTTTCATTCGTCGTTCGAGCTTCATCCTTCATCACGTTATTCCTAGGGTTAGTTTGTTTTTCAAACCGCTGGTATTCATGTTATTAATGGCTCCTAAAAACGCTCCAAAAAACTCACCTCATAAGAGAGTTTTGAGAAGTTCTTCGAAGATAGCAGTAGATTCCTCGAAAAAGAGGAAAGTTCGGAAAGGTTGTTCTTTGGTTCTATGGATTCTAAGAAGAGGAAAGTAGAAAAAGTTTTTGAGGAAGAAGCGGTTCTGGATGTTAAATCTCCTTCCAAAGTTGTGAAATCGAATGTCGGTGTGAATGCTGCTAGGAAGAAGAAGGTTTCCTTTGAAGAAACCGATGTTGCTGAGGTATGAGTTTTGTGTATTTTGATTTGTACTCTTTTTTTTGTTTCGATGTTGTTTCTTATTTGTTTCTTATTTGTTTCTGTTATGTTTCATTTTTTTTATGCGTTTTAAGTTGAAGTGGTTGTTGATTTTGTGTTTCTTTTATGTTTCTGTTTTGTTTCATTGTTGTTTCTAGGGTTTCAAGTACGTTCTTGACCTGTTTGGCCGTTCGGTTGCTCGAGTAAATACTGCCTTTTCATTTGATGTTATTAAGAATATAAAGACTACCTTAACTGACAACCAACTGGAGGCATTTAAGAGGACCTATTTCGGATATTTTCTGGAAATGAAATTGTTGTTTCTGTGGGTGGGAAGTTGTTGCGGTTTGGGTTGGGTGAGTTTGCTATTGTTACTGGTTTGAATTGTGTTAGTGTTAAGCCTTCTCTGTCTGGTGATGTTCGGAATTCGGTTATATTTCAGAAGTATTTTGCTAGTAGGAACAAGTTTAATAGGCAGTCGATCGAGGAATGTTTTTTACTCCGTGTTTGGGGGGATGAGTATTTAGACGCACTGAAATTGGCTTTACTTTATTTTCTCCATTTTTTTCTTTTTACTTCTACTGGTAGTTCCGTCGAGATGTCATTTTTTGAATTGGTTGACAAGGATATGGATGTTTTTGACACTTACCCTTGGGGTAGTGAGTTGTTTCATGTGACGATGCGTGAGTTCAGGCAACAAATATTGTACAGAAACAAACTTCAAGGCGAGGAGAATCCTGGTGGGAAGCGTACGAAATTCTATAGACTTCAACGATTTCCATTGGCTTTCTAGATATGGTTCTATGAGTGCTGCCCTGAAGTGAACGACAAGTTTTGTGCTCGTGTTGACTCTGAGATCCCGAGGATTTTGAACTGGACGTGTTCAAAGTCCGGGAAAGACAACAAAGTTCGTGCCGAAGACCTTGACATGAAGATATTCAATCAGTCGGCTAAACAGGCAATATGATTTTACTATTTATTTTCTTTCTGTTTTGTTTCATTTATGTTTCAGAATTGTTTCTTTTATGTTTCTGACTCTTGATTTATTTATTTTTTTATTTCAGTTGGGTTTGATGAACTTGTGGCCTCATCGATGATGATGAGTTTAGCCGTGCACTGGGCATTCGGGACATTCTATGATAAATCAAAGTACACATTCAGCCCGGTTGATGATGATTTTATTGTTGGAAGGTTGAAGAGGAAGGAGGGTGTGGGTGGTAGTGGCTTGAATCAGACCGTTGACGACATTGATAGGAATCAGCGGTTATTTTCTAAGGAATTTGAGGCTTTTAAGGTTTCAACTTCAAAATTCTTGGAAGAACAATTTGCTATGGTTTTCTCTGAACTTGCCGATATTTAGAGCAAACTAGAGGTTCTCAATTCTCCTACTTTTTTTTGTTGTTTTTAATTATAAGTATTTTTTTGTTATCTTTCGTGTTTTTTCTTGTTGTTTCTTTTTTGTTTCTATATTGTTTATTTTTTGTTTCTGTTCATCACATGGCTGTTGTTTTTTATGTAGGTTCGTGCTGTTGTTGATGAAGGTGAGAAGGTTGATGAATCGGAGTCTATGAGTGAAACTGAATCTAATGGCATGTCCTTAGGTTCAGGTTCTGAGGAAGATGCAGATGAGGAAAACATGGAGATGATGAGGTTGATGACGAGAATGTGGATGTTCCCACTGCTGAAGCTGGAAAAAAAGATGACGCTGGTGAAGGTGATTTTAGTGCTGCAGAGGGTGTTGCAACTAGTGGTTTGGTTAATCTAGAACAGGGCATTGATAATGTAGTTGATGAATCAAGGAAGGATGGCAGCGAGAGGGAGAATGTGTTTGATGAATCAATCAAGGAACGTGGCGAGGTTGAGAAGGTTGCTGATGAGACGATCAAGGACGGTGGGGAGGAGCAGAAATTCCTTAGTTCTCAGGAACTTGACAATCTCACCCTTTCTCAAATTGACAATATATTAAAAACTGCAAGTCAAGCTTCACTAGGAAAGGTGTGTTTAAATTATAGGTTCTGTTTTTTTGTTGTTTTTGGATTCTGTTTGTTATTTGTTATTTTATTCCCTTTTGTTTTGTTTTTTTTTTTGTTTCACGGTGTTTTGAAACCGTCTACTGAAGGTGGTGAACCCGGGGACGTGGTGATTGGATTGGAAGATGCCGGCGACAAAGATGTTGTTGTGGATCTTTGGGAAAAAGTTCCAAAACCCTTGGTTAAGGGAAGGTGCCCTTTGGACGAGAATATGGGTGAAGGTCCTGGATAAGGGCCCTGTCGGATGGGTTGAACGACCGGGTCGGAAGGGTTTGATTCTCAAGGTATACACCTTTATTATTTTCATATTTGTAATTAGTTGCTATAAAACAATTAAAACCATTTTGAAACATATATGAAACAATTTCATAAATGTTTATAAATTTGTGATTAGTGTGTTATTTTTGGTTTTGTGTTTATTTGATACTCTTTTTCAGACCGATCGATACTCGGAGGAAGATGACAAAGTTGAGCCTTCTTTGAAACTTGGTGTCTGCGAAGTGAAGTCGAAGTCATGGTTTCCACAAATTTCATTATGTTGATGAGTACTTGCTTCTTCTGTAAGTTTTTCTTGTATTCCATGTTGTTTTTTGAATTGTTCCTTCTTTTTTTTTTTATTGTGTTTTGTGTTTATTTTGCATCATTTTGATGTTCTTTTCTACTATTTGAGGAAGAAGTTCCTATACGGGTATAGTGCTGTGACATTCACAACGATGGATCTAATATTTGACCGGTGCATCCAAAGCATTTACAAGAAATATTGCCAAGTGAACAAAAGAAAAAAAGAAACATTTTGATCTTTCCATGATCAATGTCAATACCATAGTTGTGGACTATATCATGGGATATGATATAGCGTGCGGACGACCATGGTCGGAAGTTGATCACATTCTGTTCCCCATACATTGCATTGACATAGAGCATTGGGTACTGGGACGGTTGAGCGTGAAGGAGAGAACCATCTATTTGTACAATTCGTTGAAGACGGATGATTCTGTGAAAGTGGCTGCTGAAGCTGTGAAAGCTTACAGCTCCCTCCTTCCTAGGTTCCTGTCCTTGGTAGCCTATTATGGTGTCCATCCCAATGTTGTATTTGGCGAGGGTGCGTATTCCGGTGATCCGAATGCTGCTATGAAAGTCGTCGTTGTGAAAGACATTCCTTTGCAGACCAAGAAGTACGTTTCTTCTATGTATGTCCGATTTGTTCGTTCTTTCTTGTTGTTTTGTTTTAGTTGTTTTATATGGCTTACTGTCGATTTTTTTACATTTGTTTTTGTAGTGACTGTGGTGTTTTTGTTCCCTGTTACGCTGAATATTTTGTTGCCGGGAAGAAAATGGATGCTGAGGCGTTTGACGTAGAGAATGAGCGCTCAAGGTTTAGTCATTTGCTCTACAATCACGCAAAGCTGAAGCAACAAAATGGCGATGAGGACAATAACGACATTGAAATTCTTCCTCCACTCCCTAAGGACTGCAGGGAATTGTTGTTACGAAAATCCTGATAAATTGTATAATCACCTGAACAGATTTGTCTTAATTTTGGTACTTTTAGTATTATGGGGTATTTGGTATTTATAATAGTTTTCCTTGGATGATTTTGACCAGTATTGGTTGTTTTGATTATCGATTAGATTTTCTTGGTTGTATGTTTTTGAACAATTTGCCTACGAGTTACGAGATGTTTTTCAATTAAAGTATTGATGTTGCTTTGTTTGGGATTCAAATTATTGTGCGTTTTGGGTTACGTTTCTTATGGTTTCACCTGGTAAATGTTTTCGTTGTACAATAGAAATATATCTGAAACACATTCGAAACAAACATTTGTTTTGTCATCTTGTTGTAAGAAACATTTTTGAAACAACATAGAAACAATTTGCTTTTGATTTTATATATGTGGAAGTTGTATCAATTACACGTATATTTGTAATAGTAATATTCTACTATGAGGCCTATTTTGTTTTTGGTTGATTCCTACATGTTTTTCTATTATGACCAGGATCCCCACATCTACCACATTTGCTCTTGGCGCTTTTCTCCCACGCTGCCTTGTGTCTCCTTTTCTTTGGCCTTCCAGATTTTGCCTTGCCCTCCGGTGGTATTATCACCATTGTGTTGATTTCTTCTGGCAGGACCCAGGTACCTTCATGTGGGATTGGGTACACTGTTTCCAAATAAGCTGCTTCCATTGTTTCCTTCATGTAGTATGACGAAAGCGATATTGATTGCGGATCTGCATTCAAATCTTTTACTACCGCTAAAGCATGTGGGCAAGGAATTTCATCCATTTGAAACTTGTTGCATGTGCAAGTCCTTTTTTCCAGGTCCACAACAAATATCTTCTCAGCTTCTGTGACTTTGAAGATAAAGTCATTTGATCGTTTCACCTGAAACATAAATGAAATATATAAGAAACATGTTTGAAACAATGTAGCAACTGATGAAAGTTTGCATTAAATTACCCTTAAATTTAGTGAAATGGTGTAGTTTTTCCCCATATACTCTTCAGCTCTTTTTGTCATCCTTGTGAATGTTGATTTTGCTTCAATCTGATGTCTGCACGTCCAATCTTGAACTAAAGATCTCAAGTATTCGAGCAAAGCATTGCAGTAGGTCTCTCCCGGCACCTGTCCGCCGCATTGATGATTCTGCGATGTTTGAGGTCATGACAAAGTATCGTTTGCTCTGACAGTGGAGTCGTGTCCATTTCTCGTAGCCGATGTTTGACAAACAGGGTCTAATTTTGCTGTTTACGCTGTCAAGTGCAGACATTTGCTTTTGGAACTCTTCATTCGTGTATGCTTTTGCTGCTGCTATGAACGGATCTCGTATTTGGCTATTTTTCCTTTTGAAGTTTGCCTTCAAATTGTTCAGTAGATGATACATGCACAGCCCGTGAGAGACCTCAGGATATACCTGATCGTTAAAATAATATACTTGTGACAAATTTTTGAAACTATATTGAAACATGAAAGAAACATATATGAAACAAACATGAAACATCATATAAAGAAAAAATTTACATTGTGTACCTCCTTTATTGCTGTCTCGATACTCACGTGTCTGTCTGAGACTATGCACATCCCTTCCCTGAGTCCAAAGGTTTGTCTTATCTTTGTGAAAAACCACACCCAGCTCCCATCGTTCTCAGAATCCACTACTGAAAAAGCCAATGGGAAAATGCTCCCATTGCCATCCTATGTGCAGGCAGACAACAAAGTTCCCCCATAGCTTGCTTTGAGGAACGTACCATCAACAACAATAACAGGCCTACAGTGCCTCCATCCTTTTATCGATGCACTGATAGCCATGAACAAGAAGAGGAACGTGTCATCCTCCTTTCTTACTATTTCCTCCAACATGTACAAGTAAGCCGGTAGTTTCTGATAAGACTCATCCGGCCTTCCCCTTATTACCTCCAGCGCTTTTTCTTTCGATCTCCACGCCTTTTTGTACCCGATGTGGAAGATGCTTTCAAATGCCAATTGCAATTTTCATCTATACAGTTTACGTAGTATTTCTGTTTGCACGACCTCTTCACCTTATATTGGAAATGATTTTTCAAGGCATAACAAATGAGTTGTTTGATCAATTCCTCGTTGGTGTTGTAGATATCTCCCTTTTGGAATTCTTCTTCAGCATGTGTAGTTTCTTGAATTCCCATTGTGTCTTCTTCTCCGACCACATTTCTGCTAATGAGGTTTGAATAGTCGATGTAGTCAATCGCATTCTGGCCCATGTTTTCCTTCAGTGAGCTCTCTATAGACATGCTGATGGTTCCTTCTGTTACATTTTGTTGTGTTGTTATTTCCAAGCTCAGTTCGTTTCTTACTATATCTATGCACAAAGGGAACTTCATCCAGACCGTTTCTTTGCTTTTCACTTCCAGGTAGAATTTGAGATTGTAATCACTTTCTATTTTCAATGGTGGCAGATTCTCTGTCAATTTGTATCTAATCTGCATATCTTCCATATCTTTCTTGTATTGAATTTGTTGTTCTAAGATCCCCCTTAGTGTGCTGAATGTGTTGTCCATTGGAATGAGTATTCCTATTATCTCAAAGTTCCTGTACTCTCCATTTTCTCCCCATTGTCCATTGTGGTATACTACACCTGGGATTTGCTCCATTCAACTGTGGATTTCGATGAATAGTTGGCTAAGTGAAACATAAATGAAACATACATGAAACATGAATGAAACAATGTTTATGTACGTCAAGAAGCAAGGCGAACGAAACAATTGTGAAACATAAAAGAAACATATGTGAAACAAGAAAGAAACATATGTGAAACAATCACGTAATGTACTACATTCAGTTTTTTCCAGATTGACACGTTTTATTCTTAGATAATCATGAGAAGCAATGTTTGTAGGATTTTGGATCATAATTCGAACTAAATAATTATTTTGAAGCTAACAACTTCCAGGTTTTTGGATATGCATGCAAAATTACTGGTTCAATTCAATGTCAATCTCAGTCAATACACATTGAATCCTAAATTTTAATCTGTAAAATCATGAAATATATCTAAATAAGGTATTCTCAGAACTAGATAAACACATCGCATTTTTTTACTTGTTTTGGTCTTCTTCTTCCTCGATATTGATCTTGAATTGTGATCTCTAATAGTCCAGTTTTTTGTTTTCTTCGATCTGTGTTTCCTCGAATCTGTGCGTTTTCTCTGTTTTTTGTTAATATTTTGGGATTGTATTTTTGATCTCAGAGATCTTGCTGTGATCAGCACCGTGATTTTTGGAGGGGAAACGCTGCAATTCACCGAAGATGCTGAAGATTGGGTAGTTTTGTCTGGAATCTGTTCGAGTTGGCTATATTTGGGAACAATTTGGCCAAATTGGGCATTTTTGTGAAACATCCGGGCCGGGTGGGCATTTTGCTGGTATTGGGCATCCAAAATCAGGTATTTGTGTCCTTTTCCCTAGAAATTTATCAAGCCCAATCGTTCATGGCAAACGTGGCTTCAGGCATTTATAGATTGATAACTCCCTGTATGTAGTCCCACTATAGATTTGTGATTCGGGTACAAGTTTGATCCGATTATTTTAAGATTATCAATATACAATTTTTAGATATTAATTACATTATTTTTATTCGAAAAGTAAAATTGAGGCATTAAGATTTAAGAATATGAGGGTATGGTTTGTTTAATAGGTTAACATGATATGATGTACAAAAAAATTGTATACATATTATTTAATTACTATGATATTTTATTGATGGGGACCTATTTGGACCGACCCAAAGGGGGACACTAGGGAAAATATAATACAAAGGTAGGCATTTTAGGCTCTAGCTTGTTCAAAGATGGCCTAAATCACTTCCTCATGGTTACTTCGCCTTCGATTTCACCTCGACTAGTGATCAGACAAGTTCTAGCATCTGGTGGGATCATAAAGGAACCACTCAATTGCATAAATCACCCCAAATAAATCAGCAGAGTTGAGCACATAGATGGAATTAATGGAAAGAAGATTAAATCACAGTTCAAACACATGCTCTTTTGACCGTTCAACTCATATTCAACAAATTCACTTAGTCATGCAGTTTCACAGTTTAACAAACACCCCGTCTCAACTCTAGACTCTTTTTTTTTACTCAAGACCCAACGGACTCAAGACCCGACTCGATGAATAAAAACAGACTGCACCCCCCCAAACTTAAAACGACATTTCATCAAACACCTCATATGCATGAATTTGGGCAAAGATAGTAAATGCAATGGATAACTCAATTCAATCCCAAAATTCAACACCAAACCTAAGTCTAGCATGATCAACCAATCCACAATCCATACATCAACACAATTATCCTAGCACTTCTACAATTCAATCACACCAAAAATCACAAGATGGGGAAAACAATGGGGTGGGTTTTGGAAGTTGCAAACTTACCAAATAATGAGTGAATGAGATGAAGATGGTGTGTGTGGTGTTAAAGTGCTCCTTTGTGATGATGGAGTGGGATATGTGGGATTTACACAAATAAGAGGGGTGGAATGTGATGCAACTTACTACTAATAATGCAAAAACTCAGAAAAAACAAAAACAACTACTAAACTAAATTAAAACTAAGAAAGCAATAAAAGGGGCTTGGGTTGCCTCCCAAGAAGCGCTAAGTTTACAGTCTTCAGCTAGACTTTGTCAGATTCTCCTCAAGTTGGAGCTCCAATAGGCATGTTATCCACATTGCCCTTAGAAACTCCCCAACCTCCAATGTCTTCAGCTATATTCCCAACCATCTGCTTACCATCATATAATTCAAATTTTAGCATGTTGGTTGGATGAATGGTGAATACAACTTTCTCCCGATTTACCTGCAGAGTTAGCTCCCCCGTTTCTACATCAATCAAAGCCCGTGCTGTAGCTAAAAATGGTCGCCCAAAGATGATAGGTATTTCCTTGTCCTCATTCGCATCCAACACTACAAAATCCACAGGAAAAACAAATTTATTAATTCTTACCAATACATCTTCAATGATTCCCCACGGATAGGCGATGGATCGATCAGCAAAATGCAAAGTGATATTGGACGGCTTCACCTCCCCGAGCCCAAACTTCATCACATCAGAAAGAGATATAAGATTCACATTGGACCCAAGATCACGAAGTGGTTTCTCAAAGAAAACTCCTCCAATAGTACAAGGAATAGTGAAACTCCCGGATCCTTCATTTTAAAGGTAGTTTACTCGGACTATTGCACTACATTCCTCTGTCAAATAGACAGTCTCAAACTCCTCCAACTTCATTTTCTTGGATTCCACTGGTTTCGCATAAATGGGCGATTGTTCGGGTGCAAGCTGAATTTCTGCCTCCGTTCTTACATAAATTGCATTGCAATGCTCCCTCGGATTAACCTCCCTCTGTATCACTCGAAAATTTCCTCTCTCACGCAATGAATTTCTTTATTGTTGCTAAGCGCCCTACTTGTGTCACCAAGGAGTTGATATGACCTTCTATTGTTGTAACTCTCGTGAGCTTGTCCATGTTAGAATCGGTCTTGTTCATCCTTGCTCGTGTTTCTACAAGGAATGAACTAAGTAATTCTTCCAAAGACGGCTTTTGTTCTCCCACGTGTGTACTCGTACTTGCTTGGTTTTGAAATCCCGGAGGTGGTTGCAATACATTTCTCGTATTGCTATACGAGAAATTTTCATGATTTCGAAGTCCCGGATGATAATGTGTGGGCAATTGATTTCCTCTATCATTGAAACCCCGATTGTTCACATAATTGGCTTGCTCCATGTCGGGCTTCATCATCTCTTGACTTAATTCCATGACAACCTCTGTTTGTTGTTTTCCACCCGAATTTAGAGTGGCAATTTGCTTTGACAATGCGGAAATTTGAGAAGCTAATGCGGACATAGTATCAAGTTCAAGAACACCGGCAACTTTTGTTAGCGTAGATCTCTCAGAAGGCCATTGATAACTATTGGCGGTCATTTCTTCTAGTAAAAAAAGCATGGCTTCACTTGGAGTTTTAGCCATCAATGTACCTCCCATTGCGGATCTATAATAGTTCTCGAATGCCCATTCATACCATTGTAGAAATCTTCAACTTTTTGCCAACTGCGCACCCGTGTTGTGGACATCTCCTCAATAATTCTTTGAATCTCTCCCAAGCTCCGTAGAGTGGCTCAAAGTCAAGTTGATGAAATTGAGCAATCTCACTTATCAGTTGAAGTGTCTTGCTAGGTGGAAAAAATTTTGCCATGAATTTTTCAGTGAGATCATCCCAACTAGTAATACTTCCGGGTGGGAAGGTTTGAAGCCATTGTCTAGCTTTATCACGAAATGAAAACGGAAATAACCTCAACCGAATAGCTTCATCGGGAACTCCATTCATTTTTATTGTGTCACATATCTCGAGAAAAATGGCCAAATGAGCGTTAGGGTCATCTATGGCACTTCCCCCGAATTGATTCTGTTGCACCATGTTTATCAGGGCCGGCTTCAATTCAATATTATTCGCATTGATAGGTTGGCGAACAATGTCTGAATAATTTTGATTGGTTGTTGGTCTAAAATAGTCACGAATGGCCCTCTCCGGTGGTGCAATAACGGGTATGCGGTTTTCATCATCACCGTTTCCTGCCATTTTTGCAAATTTGATTCTTCGTGCGGCTCTAATCTTTCGAAGTGTTCTTTCAATTTCTGGATCAAATAAGATTAAATTAGCACTTTTATTTCTTCGCATCAACAAGAAAACGCAAAAACGGAAATAACCCTATTGTAACAAGAACCAATCTAAATTAAAGTAAAACTACTAAGTGATAATATTAGCGCAAATAAGATGAACTATTCCCCGGCAACGGCGCCAAAAACTTGTTAGAGATTTTTTTAACCGCAAGTCTACGGTGTCAAGTTTTAATATAGAGAAGTAAGGTTGTCGAATCCACAGGGAATAATTATCGAATTATTGCTAAGTACTATATTATAGTAGTCTAACTTTATTTAGAAATTCAATATTTGATAGAGTTTATTATACTACAATACCAAAAATAAATCAAGAATATGAAAATATCAATGAGTTTATCCAAATGATTAAATGAATTCTAGAGGTGTGATGAATCTAGTTATCCCTTATGTTATCAATATGGTTTATCAATCATTAATTACCAATTTATAAGTCAAGATTTCTACAATAATCATTTCCTCTCTCGAGTGCCAAATGATTTTAGATCTCAATTGGGAAATCAATATCTCTATAAAAATCACCAATTGAAATCTCAATAAAAACTATGAATCTTGATAAATAACTTCAAAGGATTCACAAATCTCTCAATTCTATGAAATCCTAGGTTATGCTATTCCAAGGTCATGTATTCAATTACCTCTCTCAAGTTTCAAATCAAATACACCAAACATTCTAAATTATTGATCAAGTAATTTAGAAGCAATAGATCCAAATAGCACAAATAAATTGATAGATCTAGATTGACAAACCACAATCTCAAAACATAAGTTCAAACATAGATTACATCATCCCTCTAGAATTATAGAGTTTAGCTCATGATTAAAGAAAATGAATCAATAAGAATACAACAATACATCTTACAAGATATGAAGAAAGCAACAAAATAAGAACAAGAGTTGAGGGATCTTCTCTATTTCTAGATGATAGAGCCTCCAATCTTCTTCTCCAAACTCTTCCCAAGATGTACCAAGCCTTCTTCCTTGTCTTGTAGTTGTTTTCTTGTCTTCCCAAGGGTCCAAGATCCCTAATTTCAAGCCCCAAGACTTCTATTTATAGTCCCACAAAAGTCCAAGAAAGAGGGTAGGTGAATATGGGAATTTCCGCCCCGGGCGCTGCGGCGCCCAGCAATTACATAGCAACATAGTCGCCCGGGCACTGCAGCGTTGGGCGCTGCAGCGCCCCATCCGTCCATCGCACTAAATCCATCGAAACTGTTTGACGCTGCGGCCTCGATGGGCGAGCACCTGCAGCGCCGCCCGGTTTTTTCGCCCACCAAATGTCCGA
Source organism: Rehmannia glutinosa (assembly GCA_016081115.2). Taxonomy (NCBI): domain Eukaryota; kingdom Viridiplantae; phylum Streptophyta; class Magnoliopsida; order Lamiales; family Orobanchaceae; genus Rehmannia; species Rehmannia glutinosa. The sequence goes on along the minus strand of JABTTQ020002744.1, from coordinate 116,594 downwards.
ATTTGGTTTTCCGTCCTTCATCAAAGTTGTAGACCTATCTCTTAGCTTTTCATAGCCACTTGAATCAGCTCAATATCAATTTTGTAGAGAGAGGTATGGCCAAAATACGAAACCCTGCCAGTGCTAGAAATTCCAGACGCATTTGGACTTTTCTTCAAATCAATCTCTCTTTGTTTGCTCGTTCGTACTTCTTTTGATACACGATTCATTAATATGACTATAAACTCAATATAATTGGCTCTCAACATGGCTTGACCCCTCAAATGACTGGAAACAATGGAAATTAATGCCTAACCTATGAGATATAACAAAAACGACTCAAAATACTCAAAAACAACACAAAACTCTAGTATCGGATGCCCAAATCAATGGTATAAAACCAAGTGAACATATGCATCTAGTTAGAATATCAATACACGCACTTATATACTGTTCTATTTTATATATTCTCTCTCTAGAGCGATCCTGACTTGAGCGTCGGAGTGGGTATGCTGGAAAACCATTTCGGCCCCCCTTCTAACTGTGGTTTTGCAGGTCCCAGGTCAATCGCGTGTCGGAGCTTGGTTTTATTGGATCGGGGGCATTCCTAGACTGGCCAATTGGCGTCTTCTATCGGAATTTGAGTTTTGAGATGTGAGTTTAGGGTAGTTATGGAGGACATATTGTCACGCCCCAAATGGGACGCGACGACGATCCACAACTTAAATACAAATAAACCAACAGTCTAGACGAATATCAATGAAACCCAAAGAAACAGAGTCAAAAAGCAGCGGAAATAAAATAACATAGGTACAAATTACAACTTACAGTTCCATAATTATCTGAATTACATCCCCAAAAATCAACCAAAGATAACAACTTAAAAGTCAAAGGGTCCTACGCCCTTCAGTTACAGACCGGAATGAAAAAGGAATAAAATAGTCCAACAACAATAACAAGAAACGAGTCCATCAACAACAACAACAAGTAGTGAGTCCAACAGACGGGGTACAAGGGCTCTGTCCGTAGTCGGTTCAACATCTTCAACGAAGTCCTCATCTAAAGGTTAGAAAACAGGTGGGGATGAGACAAAAATCTCAGTGGATGGGGTGATCGTGTGCAAGTGTGGCGCAATATATAGTTAAAGCGAGAAAACAATTATATGAAAACGCGTGATATATGATGCATGAATTCACACACAGTCCACAAGCGTCGTGATAAAATATTTAAGTAATATACTTATACGGTTTAAGAAAACAGCTCGTGGTCACACAAGCACTATGTGGTTCAGGGAAGACAGGTAGGATTGCGTACGGAATGTACGCCAATCCTATGCAAGACAAATAATGGTTGCATACGGATTTGTAGCGCCAACCAATGCAATACAAGTAGCGGTTGTGTACGGATTTTTAGCGCCAACAAACGGGTCCGATTAACTCTGGAATCATGTGGATCAGACAACGATTCCTTCGTTCTTCCTTGTAACTCCCCGAGCATGATGGTCCAAGACCTGTCACCTTATCGCTCCATAGGCAAAGACAAAATCCACACTGGAGATAGCAAGGCTCGGATTTGTCATAATCATGATTATACCTTAAGTACTACGACCCGCTTCCCTTGGACACTCCGTCCCTCAGTTGCGGGATTAGGACGATGGGGCCGGAAGAGTGGAATAGCAGCCGAGCTGCCCGGTTCCATCCCCGACGTATCCATTCCGACTGTGAGCTCGACACATCAAGTTAACTCAGGCAGGAAAGTAAATACAAGTTCAGGTAGTCAACCAGGAAATCGAGTATTATTGATTCAGGGAAGCAGTTCAGGAAAGTTTTCGAAAAACGTGAGTGGCAATTATGGCGTTGGTGGAGTTATTTGGAAGAAGACGATTACCGGATGGATAAGCAACCTTCGATATCTTGAAAGATTAGGTGGAACATAAGTCCCGTTATAGATTCAAAATCGCAAGGCGAGGAAATCGCTCCGCGATCGGGTATTAATCGGTCAAGACGATCCGATAAGTCAAGGGTTTTTTGGGAAAATAAAACATTTTAATTAATAATTAAAGTCAGAGGATCCAGGGCTGTTTTAGTAAAAGGAAAAATAAATTGAGTTAGGTCCTAGATAAAAGAAAATTGAATAAATAAATATCCCGACCTTGAAAAATTATGAGGTCAGTTCCTAAATTCTCAAAATTGTTCAGAGATTCAGGTTTTTAAAGTTTTGAGGTCGAGTGTTTATAAAATTCTCACATTGGCCCCAAATTTGTTAAAATTGTCATTTCGGGCCTTAAGTTTAAAACACTCGGAACTCACAAACCGGAAGGGCTTTTAATGTGATTCCAGTTGAAAAATGTCACTAAGGTTAGTAGGATATTGGGACAAAAGCATTTTTAAAATAAATAAGTGTAGGTCCTTTAACTTTTGAAAATCTCATTTTTGTCCCATTTTGAAATAATTGCCTTTAAGGCTTTTAGGGGTCCAATTGTTATGAAATTTGAACCTTGGGTCCAAAATATAATTATTTTATACCTAAATTAGTATTTCCAGGTGCATGGGCTGCATAAGTCCTGGAAATTTCATTTGGGTCCTCAAGTTTAGTCTTTTACACTTTAGTCCCTCAATTTTAGTAAAATTAATTTCGAAGCTCTAAACACTTGGATTTTTGGAATACATTTAAAATATGTCATTTCCAGTCCCTTAAGATTGAAAATTTCAACTTTTGAAAGTAAGGTCTGGTACAGTTTCAAAAATTGCAAAGTAGCCCTCAAACTTCTAAAATTTTACAATCTAGTCCTTGGGCTTTTAAAGGTTGATTTTATTTATCTTAAAACTCTTAAAACTTTATTAAAATGTCCAAAAGTAATTTTTGAACCTCAGTACAGTCCCAAAATTCGAAATTTGCAGAGGGGTCCTTTAAATTTTATTTTCTTGCAATTTAGTCCACCAACTTTCCATTTTTGCATTTTTAAGTCCAAAATTGAAATTTAATCAATTATGCTCGACTTGTCCAGGTTATAAGTCATCCAAAACATGGATTTAAAAGATCATACACATGCATGTCCAAATCATACAAGAATTCATCAAATAGAACATTAAATTGTACATGCATGCACCTAAAGTTCAATAATTAGCAATTTTGAGCAACACTTGAGAAATTTCAAGACTTGATACATAAAATTGACATGCAATACATAAATTATATATCTCAAGGGCTCATGATCAAAATTCTACATGCATTTTAACAAAAGCACCTAGTAGTTGAAAGAGTTTTTCCACCCACCTTAAATTTGGAAAATTGTGAAATAAAAAGGATAAATTTCACAACTTTGGATGAGGTCACTTAGGTCAGCCCCTAAGTCAAGAAATATCAAAAATTTGGAGTTAGAAAAATGAGAGAAAAATTAAGGGGAAAAAGAAGGAGATAAGAAAATTGGAAAGACTACACTTTACCTTGTGTAGTAGGTGATTTGAAACTAGTTGAAGCTTCAAATTTGGAAATTTTGGTTCAACTCCAAAATCACCTAAGGCCAGCCCCTATTTCTCAAAAATGAAAAAGGGGTGTTAAAATTTGAAAAAATAGAAAGAAGAAGAAAGAAGGGTTCTAGTGTGCAATTCTTACCTTGTAGTCCAATTTTCTCTACTAATTATTCTTCAAGTCTTCAAATTTCACCACCATGCATGCATGTCTTCAAGTGGTCTTCTAAGTACCTCAAAATCCAAAATATAAACTTAAATTAAAAGGATAAGGTGATGAGTAGTAAGATTTCAAGTTGAATTGAGGAGTGAAATTTCTTACCTTGAGATAGGGGGGTGTTCGAATTATTTGGATTTTTAAGTAGGAAGATTGTTTGTTTTGGTTTAGATGTTTGAAGAAAGAAAGAGTGTTTAGTGATAGGAAGAAGGTGTTCTTGAAGGTATGAAGGTAGGCTTGAAGATGTGAAGAACTTGTGTTTGAATATTTGAAGATGTGAAGAAGTGGTACTTGAAGATATGAAGAACTTATGTTTGAAGGTTGAAGATGTGAAGAGTTGGTGTTTGAAGATTTGAAGATGTGAATGATTTTTAGAGAGAGGTTAGAGAGAAGGAGGAGAATTTTTGCTTGAGAATTAAAATGTGTTGGATGAAAAATGAAATTTTTGTGTAAAAATGGCCATATTGGCCGATTGCTAGGGAGAGAGGGAGAGAAATTTTTTTTGTTTAATTTGTGTCTTGAATTTTGCTTCTTGAATGGGAGACAAAATGCAAGTCAAAGGTATGGGCATTAGATGTGTTTGAATGGAATGTTGGGAAGACTCCAACATGTTGGGAAATTTAATAATAAAGAATTTATATATGAGATGATGTGTATAATGTTTGAATTAATGGTATAATTATACACAAGATGACTAGTATAAGGTGTAAGTGTACAAGAGTTGGATGATATTTCTACTCCAAAAATATCATTATGGTTGTCCACTATAGGGGCAAATTGGTAGTTCCATATATTTTTTTTTGTCCCAAATTTGATGATAATAGTTGAAATATATCAATCTCCAAAATAATTAGTGATTTCCTTGATCACTTATAAGTCTCATAATCACTTATACTAAATCAAATTCTTAATTATATAAGGTAAAAGTCTTTAAAATAAATAGTCTCTTAAAATTCTAAGGTGACTAATAAATACAAAAATAGTAATAATGATCAATCAAGTGATCATAAATGCAAATAGAATTAATAAATGATCATGATCACAAGTAATAAATAAAATGAAATAAATACAATATATATATATATATATATATATTATTAATAATTACCCGTCAAAGTGACGCGGTAAAATAGTCGATCAATACATAGACGACAAAAGGATCAATCATAGTTTGGAAAAATCGGGGGCTTCACACCCTTCCCTCCTTAAAAGAATTTGGTCCCCAAATTCTCTTCAGAATAGTTCTGGATATTGATTCCTCATGTCTTCTTCCATCTCCCACGTTGCGTCTTCGTCTCGGTTGTGGTTCTGCCACACCACTTTAACCATCGGAATCTCTCTCTTACGCAATTGACGTATCTGTTGATCAATGATCCGGATCAGCCTCTCGGCGTAGGATAGATTTTCCATTAGAGGAGGAGTATCTCGAGTGATGATATGTTCGGGATCTGGTTGACACTTCTTCAATCTCGATACGTGGAATACATTGTGCATTCCCATATATGGTGCTGGTAACTCGAGTCGGTAGGCTAACTTCCTGATCCTCTGTAAAATTTTGTAAGGTCCAACATATCTCGGACTCAACTTGCCTCCTTTCTTCGGATTGATCAATCCTTTCCGTGGTGAGAGTCTGAGAAATACTTCATCTCCGACTTCAAATTCCAAATCCTTTCTTCTTTTGTCCGCGTAACTCTTTTGGCGGCTCTGAGCTGTGCGAATCCGCTCCTTGATCAGCTTGACCTTCTCTATGGCCTCCTGAACTAAGTCGACCTTTGGAATCGAGGGAGACTTTCGTTTCTCTTTCGGAGTCCATTGGCCGTCAATCTCCCAGTGTAGTGGGGATCTACATTTTTGCCCATACAATGCCTCGTAGGGTGCCATCCCAATCGTGGCCTGATAACTGTTATTGTAGGCGAACTCGGCTAATGGTAAGTGCGAATCCCAACTTCCTTGGAAATCCAATGTGCAGGCTCGCAACATATCTTCCAGGGTTTGAATCATTCGCTCGCATCGTCCATCGGTTTGTGGATGTCTTCTTTGTCTTTGAAACTTAGTGAGGTACCCATTCCTCGTGCAAGCACTTCCAAAATGCGGAGACAAACCTCGGGTCTCTGTCTAATACTATGTCAACTCGGTACTCCATGCGGTCGAATGATCTCTGGATATAAATGCATGCAAGTTTCTGCAAGCTATCAGTTTTCTTGATGGGTAAGAAATGTGCAAATTTCGTGAGTCGGTCTACAACTACCCAAATAGCATCATGGCCTCCTCTAGTCCTTGGTAGATCCATCACGAAGTCCATCGTTATGTGTTCCCATTTCCACTCGGGAATTCTCAATGGTTGTAGTAAACCAGATGGTCGTTGGTGTTCTGCTTTTACTCGTTGACAAGTCAAATATCTCGCAACGAACTCCGCTACCTGGTTCTTCATGTTTACCCACCAATAACTCCGTTTCAAATCCTTATACATCTTGTTTTCTCTAGGATATACAGTGTATTTCGAATGGTGTGCTTCTGCGAGGATTCTATTCCTAATCTGCTCATCACTCGGTACACAAACTCGATTCCAAAATCTGATAACTCCATCTTCATGTACCGAGAATTCTAATCTCTCTCCTTTAAGTATCTTCTCTTTCAGTTTTTGAAGACGAGCATCTTTCTCTTGTGCTTCCTTGATCTCATTCATCAGATCGGGTTTAACCGAAATATTAGCACATGAAATCTGAGTATTGGTCCTCGTCAGATTCCAATTGCTCAGCTCTTCTAATGATTCCCACTCTCGAATCATAAGTCTAGCTAAGCTCGCCTTTCTGCTCAAAGCGTCAACTATTACGTTAACTTTCCCGTGATGGTATTGAATATCAAAGTGATAGTCCTCAATCAACTCCATCCGTCTTCATTGCCTCAGATTGAGATCTTTCTGGGAGAATAGATACTTCAAGCTCTTATGATCTGTGAAAATCGTGAAGGTTGCTCCGTAGAGATAGTGTCTTAATTTCTTTAATGCAAACACTATCGCTGCCAATTCCAAGTCATGCGTTGGATAATTGGCTTCATACGGCTTGAGCTTTCGTGATGCATAAGCGATGACTTTTCCTTCCTGCATGAGCACTGCTCCTAGTCCTTCCTTTGATGCATCACTGTAGACGATGAAGTTTTCTGTTCCCTTTGGAAGGGCTAAGATCGAGCCGTAGTAAGTCGTTTCTTGACTCTTGGAAACTTGCCTCGCACTTGTCATTCCACTCAAACTTGACTTGATTAAGGTTAGTCGAGCGAGCGTCCGGCTATCTTGGAGAAGTCCTGGATAAATCTTCGATAATATCCAGCTAGTCCTAAAACTCCCGATCTTCGCATTCTGAGACTCGGGTTGTTTCCATTCAACCACCGTCTGTACCTTGAAGGATCTCACGACGATTCCAAAGGTTTTGATACTATATGTCCCAAGAACGCGACTTCACTAAGCCAAAATTCGCACTTGCTGAATTTGGCATACAACTTGTGCTCTCATAGTGTCTCCAAAACGATTTTCAGATGACGTTCATGCTCTTCTCTAGACTTAGAGTATGCGAGTATGTCATCAATGAATATCACTACGAATTGATCCAAATAAGTTTGAAAGACTCGATGCATCAGGTCCATAAATGATGCCGGTGCATTCGTCAGACCGAAAGGCATCACTACAAACTCGTAGTGTCCATATCGGGTTTTGAATGCAGTTTTGGAAATGTCTCCTTCGCGGATCTTCAGTTGGTAATATCCTTGTTGTAAATCAAACTTCGAGTACACCGTCACTCCTTGAAGTTGATCAAATAGTTCGTCTATCCTCGGGAGGGGATATTTGTTCTTGATGGTCACGCTATTAAGACCACAATAATCTATACATAGTCTTAATGTGCCATCTTTCTTTTCGACAAACAGCACAGGTGCTCCCCACGGAGACGATGTTCAACCATTCTGTATCTTGAAGTGTTAGTTGCGATCCACGAGTAAATGAATACAATAATTATTCGCGTAAGGCAAGTTATCTCGTAGGGAAAGTAACAACAAACACAAGACACTGAATAAATAGCAAAAGGCATATCCATTAATGTAAAACTTGAATACACCCATAGTACAAAAATAAGAACACTGAGTCAAAGATACATCAGAACCAAAATACAACTGAATCTAATGCAATAGAAAGTAAGGTACAACATAATGGAATAAGCGTCTACAACAACGAAAGTACAACTGACAATCAAGCTAACTAATCAGTGAGATCGCCATCATTGTCACTCGCATCTATGTCCATAATCGGGGCCTGGTTGGGCTGAGGTGGCGCCTCGACCTCAGGCCAATCGACGAAATCCAACCACTGCTCGAATCCCTATGCATCATCAAGTGGAGCAGCCTCAAGTGCCTCAGGCTCTCCGACCTCGACTGGATCCTACTCAGGATCCTCCTCAGGGTCCTCCTCAGCGTTGGGTACGGGCTCCACCTCGGGTGGTGGCAATGGCTGTGCATTAGCTGCCAGAGCAGCCTCCAGAGCAGCGTCTCTCTGAGCTAGGGCTTGTGCAAGGTCCTCTATCACTGTCATCTGCTTGATGAGGGTCTCCTCCAAGCGCTCAATGGTGTCGTGAGATAGGCGGGCGTCAATCTCCCATTTCTGGCGGCCGTCAGTTGCCCTCTTCATTTTCTCTCGCACATTATCCAGGCGCTCCTGGATATTCTGTATCTGATCCTCCCGCGCTTGTATCGTGTTGTCGCGGTCCTTAATGATAGTGGTCAACTCGCTCTTTTCATCTTAGCTCCTTGCCAAGCGTCGTCGGAGTCTCGGTTATCTTTGGCGCTCCTCGGATAGCTCTGAGGTCGCTCGAACACTCTCCCGGTGCCAGTGAATCATAAGTGCCCGGTAGTACTCCCGCTTAGCACGGGCATGAAAAACGTCCCACCAAGAAGGTGGCGCCGGCTCCATCCTGATCAAACAAAACTAAGGCGGATCAGTCAAAGGAAAAGGAAAGATAAGGAGGGAATAAGGAAAGAATGAACAAAGAAAGCCAGTCAAGAATCAACTAAGTCAAGACAAGTATGACTATGGAATCTCCAAACATGCGTTCTAACTTAGTTCAAACATCAATAAGACGGTTCTATGCCAATTTGAAATCGATTTTACACTTCATGAGTCAAGTCGCGATACTACCCAACACAGACCAAGGGTCCTATCCTGGGTTAGCTCGGTGTAAGTTTCCATCTTACTAGCCGAGCTCTGATACCACTCTAACTGTCACGCCCCAAACGGGACGCGACGAACGATCCACAACTTAAATACAAATAAACCAACAGTCTAGACAAATATCAATGAAACCCAAAGAAACAGAGTCAAAAAGCAGCGGAAATAAAATAACATAGGTACAAATTACAACTTACAGTTCCATAATTATCTGAATTACATCCCCAAAAATCAACCAAAGATAACAACTTAAAAGTCAAAGGGTCCTATGCCCTTCGGATTCAGACCGGAATGAAAAAGGAATAAAATAGTCCAACAAAGAATAACAAGAAACGAGTCCATCAACAACAACAACAAGTAGTGAGTCCAACAGACGGGGTACAAGGGCTCTGTCCGTAGTCGGTTCAACATCTTCAACGAAGTCCTCATCTAAAGGTTAGAAAACAGGTGGGGATGAGACAAAAATCTCAGTGGATGGGGTGATCGTGTGCAAGTGTGGCGCAATATATAGTTAAAGCGAGAAAACAATTATATGAAAACGCGTGATATATGATGCATGAATTCACACACAGTCCACAAGCGTCGTGATAAAATATTTAAGTAATATACTTATACGGTTTAAGAAAACAGTTCGTGGTCACACAAGCACTATGTGGTTCAGGGAAGACAGGTAGGATTGCGTACGGAATGTACGCCAATCCTATGCAAGACAAATAATGGTTGCATAAGGATTTGTAGCGCCAACCAATGCAATACAAATAGCGGTTGCGTACGGATTTGTAGCGCCAACTAAACAGGTCCAATTAACTCCGGAATCGTGTGGATCAGATAGCGATTCCTTCGTTCTTCCTTGTAACTCCCCGAGCAAGATGGTCCAAGACCTGTCACCTTATCGCTCCATAGGCAAAGAGAAAATCCACACTAGAGCTAGCAAGGCTCGGATTTGTCATAATCATGATTATACCTCAAGTACTACGACCCGCTTCCCTTGGACACTCCGTTCCTCAGGCAGGAAAGTAAATACAAGTTCAGGTAGTCAACCAGGCAATCGAGTATTATTGATTCAGGGAAGCAGTTCAGGAAAGTTTTCGAAAAACGTGAGTGGCAATCGAGTTATTTGGAAGAAGATGATTACCGGAAGGATAAGCAACCTTCGATATCTTGAAAGATTAGGTGAACATAAGTCCCGTTATAGATTCAAAATCACAAGGCGAGGAAGTCGCTCCGCGATCGGGTATTAATCGGTCAAGACGATCCGATAAGTCAAGGGGTTTTTGGGAAAATAAAACATTTTAATTAATAATTAAAGTCAGAGGGTCCAGGGCTGTTTTAGTAAAAGGAAAAATAAATTGAGTTAGGTCCTTGATAAAAGAAAATTTACAATTAGCCCCGTTTTGTAAAAACTAATACTTTTGGGGTTAAAATTGAATAAATAAATATCCCGACCTTGAAAAATTATGAGGTCAGTTCCTAAATTCTCTAAATTGTTCAGAGATTCAGGTTTTTAAAGTTTTGAGGTCGACTTTTTATAAAATTCTCACATTGGCCCCAAATTTGTTAAAATTGTCATTTCGGGCCTTAAGCTTAAAACACTCGTAACTCACAAACCGGAAGGGCTTTTAATGTGATTCCAGTTTGAAAATAAGTGTAGGTCCTTTAACGTTTGAAAATCTCCTTTTTGTCCCATTTGGAAATAATTGCCTTTAAGGCTTTTAGGGGTCCAATTGTTATGAAATTTGAACCTTGGGTCCAAAATATAATTATGTAATAGTTAAATTAGTATTTCCAGGTGCATGGGCTGCATAAGTCCTGGAAATTTCATTTGGGTCTTCAAGTTTAGTCTTTTAACTTTAGTCCCTCAATTTTAGTAAAATTAATTTCGAAGCTCTAAACACTTGGATTTTTGGAATACATTTAAAATATGTCATTTCCAGTCCCTTAAGAGTGAAAATTTCAAATTTTGAAAGTAAGGTCTGGTACAGTTTCAAAAATTGCAAAGTAGCCCTCAAACTTCTAAAATTTTACAATCTAGTCCTTGGGCTTTTAAAGGTTGATTTTATTTATCTTAAAACTCTTAAAACTTTATTAAAATGTCCAAAAGTCATTTTTGAACCTGAGTACAGTCCCAAAATTCGAAATTTGCAGACGGGTCCTTTAAATTTTATTTTCTTGCAATTTAGTCCACCAACTTTCCATTTTTGCATTTTTAAGTCCAAAATTAAAATTTAATCAATTATGCTCGACTTGTCCAGGTTATAAGTCATCCAAAACATGAATTTCAAATATCATACACATGCATGCACCTAAAGTTCAATAATTAGCAATTTTGAGCAACACTTGAGAAATTTCAAGACTTGATACATAAAATTGACATGCAATACATAAATTATATATCTCAAGGGCTCATGATCAAAATTCTACATGCATTTTAACAAAAGCACCTAGAAGATGAAAGAGTTTTTCCACCCACCTTAAATTTGGAAAATTGTGAAATAAAAAGGATAAATTTCACAACTTTGGTTGAGGTCACTTAGGTCAGCCCCTAGGTCAAGAAATATCAAAAATTTGGAGTTAGAAAAATGAGATAAAAATTAAGGAGAAAAAGAAGGAGATAAGAAAATTGGAAAGACTACACTTTACCTTGTGTAGTAGGTGATTTGAAACTAGTTGAAGCTTCAAATTTGGAAATTTTGGTTCAACTCCAAAATCACCTAAGGTCAGCCCCTATTACTCAAAAATGAAAAAGGGGTGTTAAAATTTGAAAAAATAGAAAGAAGAAGAAAGAAGGGTTCTAGTGTCCAATTCTTACCTTGTAGTCCAATTTTCTCTACTAATTATTCTTCAAGTCTTCAAATTTCACCACCATGCATGCATGTCTTCAAGTGGTCTTCTAAGTACCTCAAAATCCAAAATATAAACTTAAATTAAAAGGAGAAGGTGATGAGTAGTAAGATTTCAAGTTGAATTGAGGAGTGAAATTTCTTACCTTGAGATAGGGGGTGTTCGAATTATTTGGATTTTTAAGTAGGAAGATTGTTTGTTTTGGTTTAGATGTTTGAAGAAAGAAAGAGTGTTTGGTGATAGGAAGAATGTGTTCTTGAAAGTATGAAGGTAGGCTTGAAGATGTGAAGAACTTGTGTTTGAATATTTGAAGATGTGAAGAAGTGGTACTTGAAGATATAAAGAACTTAAGTTTGAAGGTTTGAAGATGTGAAGAGTTGGTGTTTGAAGATTTGAAGATGTGAATGATTTTTAGAGAGAGGTTAGAGAGAAGGAGGAGAATTTGCTTGAGAATTAAAATGTTTTGGATGAAAAATGAAATTTTTGTGTAAAAATGGCCATATTGGCCGATTGCTAGGGAGAGAGGGAGAGAAAATTGTTTTGTTTAATTTGTGTCTTGAATTTTGCTTCTTGCATGGGAGACAAAATGCAAGTCAAAGGTATGGGCATGAGATGGGTTTGAATGGAATGTTGGGAAGACTCCAACATGTTGGGAAATTTAATAATAAAGAATTTATATATGAGATGATGTGTATAATGTTTGAATTAATGGTATAGTTATACACAAGATGACTAGTATAAGGTGTAAGTGTACAAGAGTTGAATGATATTTCTACTCCAAAAATATCATTATGGCCTCCACTATAGGGGCAAATTGGTAATTCCATATATTTTTTGTCCCAAATTTGATGATAATAGTTGAAATATATCAATCTCCAAAATAATTAGTGATTTCCTTAATCACTTATACTAAATCAAATTCTTAATTCTATAAGGTAAAAGTCTCTAAAATAAATAGTCTCTTAAAATTCTAAGGTGACTAATAAATACAAAAATAGTAATAATGATCAATCAAGTGATCATAAATGCAAAAGAGAATTAATAAATGATCATGATCACAAGTAATAAATAAAATGAAATAAATACAAAAAATATATATATTATTAATAATTACCCGTCAAAGTGACGCGGTAAAATAGTCGATCAATACATAGACGACAAAAGGATCAATCATAGTTTGGAAAAATCCGGGGCTTCACACATATGACGAAATCTAGGGGATGATCTGGATAAAGATCCGATCAAGATGCCTGAAGTGGTGAGCGGGTAGAGCGGCGCGTGCGCCGCGCGCACCTGGTGTTGGAGTTGATTTCCCTCATCCTAGGGCGGCTAGAGTCACCGATCCTATGGGGGAAGGAGGTGGTTTGGGGCCCGACTTCTTCCAACAGATGTCTTCCTTCATTAAGGCCGCTGTGGAAGAAGCCGTAAGTAGCCGGATGAGAGAATTTGTCCAGCCTGCCACAGCGGCATAGACTGGACTAGTGAATTATAATTGGCCTCCCCCGGCTGGAGGGGAGCGGGGTCGAAGAGCGCTAGTGTTGGAGGAGGAGAGTGCCTCTACGACCTTTACATAAACGGCCACGTAGACTGATCCCGATTGGAGTGAAAAGATGGATGATATACATAGGGAGGTGAGAGAACTGAAGAATAAGGTGTCCGGGAATGGCTCATGCCAGTCGAGGAGGGGTACACCTTTCTTAGAGGAGATTATGGCTGATGAACTCCCCTCCTCGTATCGGGCGCTGAGTTTTGAGTATGATGGCACCACTGACCCATGGGATCACCTGTGGCGCTTTGAGAATGTTGCGGTTCTCCATAGGTTTTCCGATGGGGTAATGTGCTGGGTGTTTCCCACTACGCTGACTAAGTCAGCACATCAATGGTTTAGTCAGTTGTTGCCGAATTCGATCAGGACTTTTGACGAATTCAGCTGCATGTTCTTGCACTAGTTTATCCAGCATCAATCAGAGAGACACGAGGGGTTGAGGAGTTACATTCAGAGGTTTACAAAGGCGAAGTTGGAGGTGCCCTCAGTGACTCAAGATATATTGGTGTTAGGAAATTTATTTGTTATATTTTGATGATACCATGTAAAACATAAACTAGGAAGTTGGCACCCCATTTTCCTTGTAACTATGCATTGTAATAGATAGGACTGGAAGAGCTAAGTTAAGTCAGCTATGTCAAAGATTACAAGAAGTCAACTGCAGACTGGAATGAAGACTATGTTGTGTGTCAGCTGAGTATGGCCTAGAAGGAAGTCAAGGACTCGACTAAAGGAGAGTCAGTGAGAACAGCTATGAGAAGTGTCAGTCAAGTCAACTCAAGGAGCCAAGTCTATCAATTGAAGTGATAGTTGAGTCAATCTCATAATTGGAGCAGACTCAAGTCACCTGGGATAAAGGCAATAGTCAAGTGAAGACAACTGACTTAGATCCGTTGGAATAAAGGCAAGAATATTACTCAACATAGTAATATGTCAAGCTGTCATGTCTTTAAGTGTTTGGCCCAGAATTGTGCAAAAGGAAAGAGCCAATGGGAAACACTGCACCTTGTGTCAGAAATCTACAATGCTGAAATGCCATTTAATATAAGGAAAGGTCAACATCACCTAGGCTGCAGACCAAGATAAGACAAGCCAACGAACACAAAGTGACATTTGAAATTATCCTATCTCTTCAATGGGAAAATTTTAAATGTGCACTATAAATGGATGAGGAAGCTATTGAGAAAAGGTTACCTTGATTACCTGAACCACGAACAAACAAGCAATATTCAAGAAAATAATCTACAATATTCTCAAAGTAATTTAAGCAATTTCTCAAGCCTTAAACTCGAAGAAACTCGATCCAACACAAGCTGTGAAAGAGAGATAACTTCAACCAGTTGAAGAGAAAACTTTTGAAGAAACAAAGGGGTCTACTTTCCAAGTTGAAGGATCGTAGAAAGGTTCAAGGTCGAACCATTATCAAGTTTGTTGGAGGGCTTCGTGATCAAATCCAAGAACTTGATAAGTGAGCGGAAGTAGTAAGGCAGCTGCCCTGTGAAGAAGCTGTGTCGCAAGAGAAGCCAGTTGTGTGACCAAGGCTGTCTCCAAACTGATAACCGCTTTGTAAACTAATCTGTTACTTAGTGGATTCCTCCAGGAGTTGGAGAAGAGAGGATTAGAAGAATTACCCCATCTTCGAACCTCTATAAAATACTTGTGTTAATTTACCTTCAACAATTTACATTCCTACATACTTACTTATATCTGTTGCTAGTATACATTTGCTATCCAACTGATAATTAACTAAGTGCTAAACATCAAGTGTTTAAAACAAGCTTAAAACAAATCAAAGGGTGTTAAGTCTTCCGCTGTTTAAAACCAAATCAACCAAGTTTAAGTATTTGGCTTAAGCAGTCGAGTTATACTATCAATAGCTCTATCGAGTCTGTTGAGTGGGTAACTTAGCTGAATAGCCAACTTAGCTGTCCCCCAAGGACACAACTAATTTGAGTCAACTCTGTTGAACTATTTAAAAGGACTAAAATCCAAAATTTGGTAAGGTTTATTCAACACCCCCTTTTCAACCTTACATCACCCCCCTTGGGACCTACAAGTGGTATCCGAGTTGTTGGTTCATTGAGCCTTCCGTACTGGTTACTGAACTAGATCTCTATCTTTTCAAAAAGTTTTTAAACACTTGTCTTTTCAAAGTCTTTCATTTCAAGCAAAGTTGTTATCATAGAAGCAAATCTAACTCGCATTCCTATGTTCACAGTAAAGGAATTTGATGACTGGAAAATTCGTATGCAGGCTCATCTATCTGCATTACATGATGAAATGTGGCTTGTGATAGAGGATGGGGCACTGCAAATAATCAAAGTTAACACAGTTGTACCAAGAACAGCTGCAGCTAAAGGAGAAGAAGCTGTTGCTGAAGCTAGACCAGCCTTGGTTGAAAAACCAAGAACCGAATGGACAAATAAAGATAGAAAGGGATATATCGAGTTAGCTGACAGCTGAGTGACATCATGTGTAAAGGGAAGCAGAGTTGAGTCACTTTGGAAGAAAGTTGAATCATTTATGAGCTATGTGACAAAAACGTAGTCGTTTTAAATAAGCGGGAATGTTTTTAAGGATGACGTCAGCGATATTATGATTGTCAGCATAAAAATGCACAGTAAACCATATGATTGGATATAAATGCTCTTGCATTTAATGTGGGGAATTTAATGCGGTTTTGAATACTTAATATTCACCGTTGATTTTGATCAACATTTTCAAATTCCAAAAACTGTCCTTTCATGTCCCTTCTATACGAAATTTCATTTTCTCTCTCCTCACGCAAACCTATTCATCTTCAGCAAAGAAAGTTCATTCTCTCTGCAACTTTGTTCGAAACCCTAGTTATTCAAGTTCGTTTTTCATATTTTTAATCGGTAAAATCTTCTGAAAATGGCTGGAAACCATGATTCCGTGTTGTTATCCGAGAAAATCCACACAGATCATTTGTAGATTTTGCTGGTATGATCAAGCAGGCGTTGATGGTGCCCTTGTTAAAAAAATACCTGAAAACCTGGAGAAGTCCGGCCTGAAGGACTTTTTGATGATGCAGTTCGTGCACAACTACCTGGAAGAGGTGGCCATGTTTTATGTGAACGCGGAGGTGCAGTACGATGAATTCGTTCATCGGTCCACATCAAGGTCATTAGAATAACTGTGATGGACCTTGCTGAGCACTACTTTTTGCCCTTTGAAGGATTGAAGGACATCGCTGAGAAGGATATCAACTTGGCTGCAGCTTGGAAGGAAGTAGCAAAGCCAGAGTTTGCTGTGAAGGCTGTATATACAACCAAGAAGGAGTCTCTGAAGGATGATTACCACAAACTGATGGACATCGTGTCCAAGTGCGTGGATATGAAGTTTGGAAGCTTTAATCAGTTGTCCAAGACTAAGCTGATCGTGATGGTTGTGATCATGCAAGAGAATAAGGTTAATTGGGCTGAGTTCGTCTTCAGCCAAATATGCCAGAATGGGATGAACCGGTCCTACAAGGAGGATGGGACCTTTGGCTATTTGTTGGGATATGGCCTTGTCATTGGCCATCTGATGGAGGTGAATTGAATTGCACTGCACCATGGCAAGCCCTTCCATGCAAACAAAAAGATGTTCAAGGCAAACCACTCGGGAGCCCAGAAGAAGGCTCAAACAAGAAAGGCTGATAAAAGTGAGGGGGAATCAGCTGACCCTACTGAAGATATCGCGAGGACTTCCCTAGCTCTCTCCTCGAAGCTAAAATCCAAGAAGAGAGTTGCATCATCTAAGCATGCCCCTGCCCCATCAGCCAAGTCGAAGAAAGCACCTGCCCCCGCAGCCAAAACCAAAGCCCCTACCCACACAGCCGAGACACCTGCCTCCGCAGCTAAGATAGAGGAGAAACCCTAAATTCCTTCTCCTATCATGAAGAAGAAGCGGACTGACAAGTTCAGAAAGTCAGCTGCTTCTAAGAAACCCCATATTGAAACACAGGCCTCTGAAGAGCCTGAAGAGGTAGAACCTGAGATCTAGTTGGTTGCCACCAAGCAAAGACGGCTGTTCAGAAAATCTGAGCTGTAGAAGACAACCGAGTCTGGTACTCAGTCGGAGAAGCAAGAGGAGTATGTTGATGCTCAAGAGGCGCAGTCTTAAGAGATCGTAGATGCCGCTGAGAAGACTGTTGATGCTTATCAATAGAGCGTTAAATACCCAGCTGTGCAGGAAACAAGCTGAAAAAGGGACAACTGAGACAACTGAGCCAATGAAAGAACAAGTAGTCTCAACCCCTCAGACAGATGCTGCTGAGTCTGAGGAGGAGCAAACCCCATTAGCCCCTATTCAGGAGACTGGAGAAGATGATGATGATTTGATAATGTACTCTTAGGTCTACCCTGACATTCAACGAAGATTACGGGAATGGAAGTTGGACTACTCCAGGCGTCAGTTTGCTGGCGCAGAATTCATTGAGGAGGAGGAACCTCTTAGGTTCCTTAGACATGCATCTGTCCAATTTGCTCTGAATGAAGAGAGCTGCATGGAAATCCTACGCCCTATCAAGAAGAAAGAGAAGGAGAAAGCTGAGGAGCGAGCAAGAGCCTTGGAGAAATCCAAGATATGTCAGCAGACAGGGACTTATGAGCACATCCATGAGTCTACTGACAGTGATGAAGACATGGATCCAGCTGTTGCAGTAGAGAAGTCCGAGATGCAGCAGGCTATCACAGAATCACGAGCCATGCACGAGATCAGTCTTCTAGAGAGTCCAGGAGAGTCATCAAAGGTCTCTCCCAGGACTGATCCTTTGGGAGTGGCACAACTAATTGCAACGGATATTGCTGCAACCACGTCCCCCGTGCACTCAACTGATGGCTCTCAGGGACATGGCAATGAAGCTGGGACTTTGGGCCCCCAAGCCGAGCCTACCCTTGAAGAAGGGGTTGAGACACCTGCCCTTGCGGCTGTACACTCAGCGAGAAAAGTAGCCGTATCTCAGAAGAAGAGTGACCCCAACATCGTTCACTCAGCTGGTGCGCTGACTGAGGGGGAAACTCTGTCCAACACAGCAAGGTCGGAGGAAGTTGTGGGAGACCACACACTAAAGTTTGGAGGCAAAGAAGAGAAAATCACAGAACAACAAAGTGATTTTAATGATGCTCGGATAGTTGAGTCTGTCTTAGCTGAGATGTCCACTACTTTGTAGGCCGATGAAGCTGCTGCTGTAGCTAAGGCAAAGAATGGAGAGACCCTGGGAGTTGATACTCTGGGTCATGAAAGTACAATCCAAGGAATTGAGACTTCGAATGATGCCACAGTCTGAGACCCTAAGACAACTGTGTCTGTCGAAGGGATTGTAGAAGACCCTAAGATAGTTGAGACTGTCAAAGGGAATATTAAAGGCCCTATAGTGGTTGAGACTGCTTGGGGGTATAGAAGGCCCAAGGGAGGTTGAGACTTCCCTGGGTAAGGGATAAGATGAACAACAGAACATTCCTTAACTTGAAGAAGCTGCTGCAGAAGAGGAAATAAACGCCCTTTACGATTCCCAAGAGCACATTGATACTTCATTTTTGGGATCAGAGGATGAAGCCGAGTCCACACACCATGAAGATCTTTCGATGGACAAGGCTGAAGATGTTCTAAAAACTCAAAGCCAAGTCAGTGATAAGATGGCTCGAATGAGATTCAATTTCGATGATGAGCCAACTCCAAAGGCCTCATCATCCTCCGATGATGCTGATGATACAACTGAGGACCAGGTTACTCATTTGGAAAAACACAGTGAGACTGAAGAAGCTGTTAAGACAGTTGAGCAAACATCAACAAATGCTCCAGCTGCGAAAGAGTCAGCTGTGCAGGCTTCCACAGCTGCAGCAGTAACGACTCCTACAGCTCAATTATAGGCTTTCACAGCTGCACCAACATTTGCCGAGGACGCTGCCGCAGCGGAGGCACAAAGAGCTAAATCATTATAGGAACCTCATAGTCAAGACCCCCAAGGTGAAGCCTCAGGGATACCATTCGTTCGCAATGATGTTTTTGAAGACATATTTCCATTCACTGCTAAACTGCCTGACATGGAGGATGAATCTGCCGCACAACTCAAGAAATATACCGTGCAAGAAGAGCCTGTCATTCACATAGATACAGTGTGGCCAGCAGCCGAGTTAAATTCGACAGTTGAGTTCCGTGAAGCATTCAAGAAGATCTGCGAATAGATTGAGAAGATGGAACGCCACCAGGCATCTCTAGATTTAAGATTGGACAATCGGGATGCTACACTCACATCAGACTTGAGAGGTATTATAGTGCGTATAAGGGAATGGGCTGCATAGCAAACAACCATGTGTTCGGAACATGTCCGTTACTTCAAGGCCTTATTTGCCAAAATGCTGGTATGGAGTGTGGACACCTCAATGTATCAGCAGAGGATGAAGGAATATATAGTGAGGATGGAAACTTCCCATAAGTCGGATATGGAGCTGCTACATCACTTCCACAAGACTGAGATCGCTCGTCTAGAGAACAACATGAATGAAAATTTTAGTCTTATGATGGCGGAGATGAAAATAGTGACAGCTGAGTCAAAGGCTACTCGTTTTGAGTTTCGCAAAGCCTACTCCGCAGCAGACTCTAAGCAAGACTCAACAAACAGTTGACTGGATTTCCTTCTCAGTGGACTATTAACTGGGATACCTCTCTCCTTTGTTGATGTTGCCAAAAAAGGGGAAGATGAGGCCCCAAAGGGATTGAAAGAAGAATTGAAGAAAGGAGGTGATAAAGCTGAGGGGAAAGGAAGTTCCAAAAATCTTCCTTTAAAATTGATGTATGCTGAAACCCCACAGCTAAGTGAAGTCACGGCCTCAATTCTCAGCACGGTACCCCTGAACCTACCTGTTGAGAAAGCTGCGGTGGCCATGAAGGATAAAAAGAAGGCCATCGAAGCTGCAATTGATGAAGTAGTTGAGAAGCAGTCAACTCGCGTGGATCAAGACCCCGAAGGACATAACAATGTCTGATGCTGGATATGAGCCAAGATCTATAGAAGAGTTTCAAACTCTTGAAGGAGAAGGATGTTTTCAAGGAATGACTCTACCTCAAGCGTGGGATGTATATTGGTAAAAGGGATTGGAAGTATGTCAATCAGCTGAGAAGCAACAGACTTCCAACAGCCATTCAGCTGGAAAGTCTAAGGCCCCAGTACAGTATACGCCAAGAGGAAGAAGAGTTGAGTCAGAACGGGGATGACATGGTGGCGGTGGAAGAGGTTATCAACCATGGCCTATACCAAAAGATGTAACATTTGCTGATCCACAGAAGAAAAGGATCACATACTAGGCTGGACATGATCACCTTGCAAATCTAGAAGTTGCACGCAAGTTGGCTGAAGCCAAAAAGAGGCAAGATGAAGAAAATGAAAGGTCTACAAGAGAATGGCTTGAGAGGAAGCAAAGGGATGACCCTGCTGCAAAACGAGCCTATGAAAAGAAGAAGAGAGAGGAAGAGGAAAAGAAGAGGAGGAGGCCAGAGGATGACAAGAAGAGAGCTGATGAAGAAGAGAGAAGAAGGAAGCAGCAAAGTCATTGAAGTGTGATGCGAACCCCTTCAAGTATTTTGTTATAAATACTTTAATGTAAGTCTTCTGTAACAAGCTCAGTGAATTTCCCTGTAATTTTCACACTTTATGTATCTTAGCTTAGATGGACATTGTATTGTCACATTTATATAAAATGCTCTGATACTTGTTGTAAACAGCTTTGTAAAGGACAAGAATGTTATGATCACTAAAATGATTATGTAAAGCATACATTCTTTGTTACTGCACTGCTTGTATGTTTGTTGTTTACTTATTTTGAATGTTTTAAATTTTGGCATCATCAAAAAGGGGGAAATTGTCAGGAAATTTATTTGTTAGATTTTGATGATACCATGTAAAACTTAAACTAGGAATTTGGCACCCTATTTTTCTTGTAACTATGCATTGTAATATATAGGACTGGAAGAGCTGAGTTAAGTCAGCTATGTCGAAGATTACAAGAAGTCAATCAGAGGAATGAAGATTATCTTTGTGTGTCACCGAGTATGTCTAGAAGGAAGTCAAGGACTCGGCGAGGAGAGTCAACGAGAACAGGCTTGTGAGAAGTGTCAGTCAAGTTAACTCAAGGAGCCAAGTCTATCAGTTGAAGTTATAGTTGAGTCAATCCCATAATTGGAGCAAACTCAAGTCACCTGGGGTAAAGGCAGCAGTCAAGTGAAGACAACTGACTTAGATCCGATGGAATAAATTCAAGAATATTACTCGATATAGTAATATGTCAAGCTGCCAGGTCTTGAAGTGTTTGGCCCAGAATTGTGCAAAAGAAATGAGCCAATGGGAAATCCTGCACCTTGTGTCAGAAACTTGCAATGATGAAATGCCATTTAATACGAGGAAAGGTCAACATCACCAAGGCTGCAGACCAAGACACGACAAGCCAACGAACACAAAGTGACTTTTGAAATTAGCTTATCTCTTCAATGGGCAAATTTCAAATGTGCACTATAAAACACTGAGAAAGCTATTGAGAAAAGGTTACCTTGATTACCTGAACCACGAACAAACAAGCAATATTCAAGCAAGTAATCTGCAATATTCTCAAAGCAATTCAAGCAATTTCTCAAGCCTTAAACTCGAAGAATCTCAATCTAACACAAGCTGTGAAGGAGAGATAACTTAAACCAGTTGAAGAGGAAACTTTTGAAGAAACAAAGAGGTCTACTTTCCAAGTTGAAGGATTGTAGAAAGGTTCAAGGTCGAACCATTATCAAGTTTATTGGAGGGCTTCATGATCAAATCCAAGAACTTGAGAATTGAGCTGAAGGAGTAAGGCAGCTGCCCTGTGAAGAAGTTGAGTCGCAAGAGAAGCCAGATGTGTGACCAATGCTGTTTCCAGTTGATAACCGCTTTGTAAACTGATCTGTTACTTAGTGGATTCCTCTAGGAGTTGGAGAAGAGAGGATTAGATGAATTACCCAATCTTCGAACAACTATAAAATACTTGTGTCAATTTACCTTCAGCAATTTACATTCCTGCATACTTACTTATATCTGCTGCTAGTATACATTTGCTATCCAGTTGATATTAACTAAGTGCTAAAAATCAAGTGTTTAAAACAAATCAAAGGGTGTTAAGTCTTCCGTTGTTAAAAACTAAATCAGCCAAGTTAAGTATTTGGCTTAAGCAGACGAGTTATACTACAACAACTCTATCGAGTCTGTTGAGTGGGCAACTTAGCTGAATAGCCAACTTAGCTGTCCCCCAAGGACACATCTGGTTTGAGTCAACTCTGTTGAGCTATTTAAAAGGACTAAAATGAAAAATTTAGTAAGGCTTATTCAACTCCCCCTTCTAAACCTTACATAACACCCCTTGGGACCTACCATTGGCTAATGCCCCTGCCCAGGGCCTGAAGGACGGGGACTTATTTGAGTCCCTAGTGATAAAACCAATGCGCACATTCGATGAGCTCCTGGCGAAAGCCAAAAAAATACATCAATCTGGAGGAGGCAAGGAAAATGAAGCATGAAGAGGGGGATAAGAGAAAAGAGCGGAAGAAGGATAGGGATGAAAGAGCTCCCAGTAAGAAGCCTAGCGTTCCCAAGTGTGACCTGATGTGGGGAAGGCCTAGGTATGAGAAATATACACCCTTGGTGGTCCCCCAGGGAGAGGTTTCATGGAAATTGAGCGCCATCCCGACCTGAGATGGCCGAAAACCTACGCTGAGATACCCAGGAAGGAGAAGTGCAAAGAGTTTTGCAGGTTCCACAATGAGTATGGGCACACTACGGATCAGTGCACACATTTGGAAGATGAGATAGAGAGGTTGATTCAGGAGGGTCATCTTAAAGAGTTTGTGTACATGGATAAAAGGAGGTCTAAGGGTAATTACCGAATCATAATTATTATCAGTAGAGGCAGGAGCCCAAGAAGAGATTGGAAGAGGAAAGAGATCTCCCCTCACCACCGCCATGGAAAGGGCTGATTCAGATGGTGATAAGAGGCCCGCCCGGTGGAGAATCGTGACGGGCTAGGAAGAGCTATGTTAGGTTTTTCGCATCTACGGAAGCACAAGAGCTTCGAAGGCTTGGAAGGAGAATCCATCCTGATAAGAATGGGTTTTCTTTCTTAGTTTAGATCTCTTGTCTGTGCTTAAATGATATCATAATGTTGATTTCAAGTTTGTCTATGAATTTGTTATCAGTGTTTGGCTAATCTTTTGGATCTTAGGGGCATAATCAAAATTATGGATTCATGTTAAATCTTGATTAATTATTTTCTTAATTAATTCATGTGTTTTATTTTATGAATTCGAGTGCCTATTCTTAATTACTTTTTATCTGATCAATAATTAACATGTCATATTTGTTAGTGCAAAATTTGGAAGAGTAGTTCTACAAAGATGGAAATCAAATTCAGACATAAACGGGTGTATCAAGTCGGGAGACGTACAACTGTTTTTGGGGAGTCATTCAATTTATATATCTTTTGGGAGTTAATTATTGTTGTATCGAGTTGGGAGACCTACAATTGTTATTAATCTACTGTTTATGCGTCACCCGGGAGGGAAAATAGACTAACTTAGAAATGGAACCCATAGAATTGCATGAATTGGTTTTGTTAAACATTAATTGGATTTAATATTGAAAAAACATGTTGAGATTATGTGCCTAAGGTTGCTTCCGTGGTTCTTGAAAATACTGGGGTTCGCAAATTTATTTATTTTTCTTTTTATTTTTTTGATTTTTATAAAACTTGATATTCGGTCGCTTCAATAAAATTGGAATGCGATGTTATTATAGCCTAAGTATTTCGTAGTCAATCCTTGAGGAATACGACCTTACTTGCCATTATTCTATAAACTACACTATACACTTATAGTTGTACGATCCAAATATTTTTGGCGAACAGTTCCTCCTTGTTCCTCTTTCTCCTCCTCTGGAAGCCATGGATATGGATTTTGAAACTTTGAAAATATGAAATTTGAACATTGAAAAACCCCTAAACTTGGAGGAGAACTTGAGAAAGTTGAGAAATTGGAAAAATTTTGTGATGGTTTCTTGAAAGGATAAAGAATTCGTGTTTGGGTTTGAAGATTTGAAGTTGAATTTGAAAAAAATTGAAGATGTGTTGAGGTAGTTGGGAGATAATTTTGGGTTGGTAGGGTTTGGAAGGGAGAAAATGAGACAAACTTGGAGAGTTTGGGTTTAAAAAGGGAGAAAAATTTGACTGGCGCATTTTGCAAAGCCGGCGCGACTTCGCATGGTCGGGCCATGCGGCCCTGCATCTGCCTCTGCTGTCTGTCGCGACCGTTCATACGGCCCGTTCGCACGGTGGTATGAAATTTCACATGGTCGTGTGTTTTGAATTTTTTTTAATAAAACCCATAGTTTGCCATGACGCCTCCTACACAACAACTCACAAAAACAAACAAAACTAAAAATAATGTTACTAATAAAATCAAAATCGAATTAAAATCAAATTAAACGAAGGCGATAAAAAAACAAATTGGGTTGTCTCCCACAAAGCGCTAAGTTCTACGTCTTCAGCCAGACGTCAGATTTCTTATATTACTGTCGCTGAACTGTGTCGTTTGAAGTCTTTGAGCCCTCATATTTTGTACCATTCATCAGACGGATGGCGTTGCATTGTTCTCTTATATTAAGTTCAGTATCGCTTGGGAATATGCCCTTTTGATGTTGGTCTCCCACTACAGTAGTGATTTAGGCTACTTGTGTTTCAAAAGACTTCAGTCTCGCATTCACGTTCGTGTTTAGCTGAGTAACCTGTTCCTCAATCTTGTTTATCTTTGCTTCATCCTTATTCAGTTTGGCCTAGGTTTTCTCGATGAATGAGGCTAACATCTCCTCCAAAGATGGTTTATGTTCCCTCGACTCTATTCTACCTCGATTACCCATATCCAAATCCGAGAGGTGGCTACAAGTTCATGACCCCAGATTATAATATGTGGCGCTGAGTATTTATGTAGTTCTTTGTTGTAGTTTTGTTGTCCTACGAAGTTTGCCTCTTCTACAACAACTGCTGGCTCTCTTGAAGCTATTGCTGCATCACATCCATTTTCATACTTAGCATGGATATTTGCTCGGTGAGCATGGCAATCTTATCTTCATCCTGAATTTTTGCCACACGTCTATCATCGGATCTCTCGGATGGCCACTGGTAACTATTGTTTGTTATCTCCTCTAACAATTCTAGTGCCTCATCCGGATATTTCTCAAGTAGAGCACCCACAAATGCAGCATTTATAATAGTTCTCGTGTTGCCACTTAAATCATTATAAAAATATAGTCAGGATATCTGTGTTGAGAGCACTTCCTCAACAATTCTCTAAATCTACCCCATTGTTCAAATAGTGGCTCTGCATTTAATTGCCTAAACTGGGTGATTTCACTTTTAAACTGCACCGTCTTACTAGGGGGAAAATATTTAGCTAGAAACCGCTGACTTAGTTCAGCCCAATCTGATACGTGTGGTGATACCATCCCTTAGCCTTATCGCGTAGAGAGAATGCGAAAAAGTGGCATCAAATGATATCCTCAGAAATACCTTTCATCTTGACAGTATCACAGATTTCTAAGAATTGCGCCATATACGCGTTTGGATCCTCAACGGCTTGACCCCCAAACTGGTTTTGTGAAACCATCTGGATCAATGCAGGTTTTAGTTCGAAATTATTTGCATTTATCGGCAACCGTGCCACACCCCCATATGTTCGACTAACTTCCGGCTGGAAGTAGTCCCTAGTTGCCCTTCTGCGAGCCTTTCCACTATCCGATCCTCTCCGTCCAGCCCAGGGGGCGTTCCTCATTGTTTCTGTTATTCAGAATATTCTGATTAGTCCCATCTGCCATCGCTTTAGATCTTTTTCGTAAGTGTTTTGTTGTCATTTTGATTTCTAAATCAATGGGTATTGGCTGGACATATATGGAACGCATGATCATGCACTATCTGCACTCAACAAAAACAATATTAGAACCAAAGCAATAAAATTTATTTACAAAGGAAAAATCGAAAAAAAAAATATGTACAAAAATAAAAAAAAATTACAAAAATATTTGTTTCAATTAAGATTGAACTACTTATTACTATATCTAAGTTGAATCTTTCAATCCCCGGCAACGGTGCCAAAAACTTGATCATGAAAATCTTTTCACTATACTGCAAGAGTACGGTGTAGCTTATAGAATAATGGCGAGCAAGGTCATATTCTTCAGGGATTGAATACAAAACACTTAGACTATAATAACATTGTATTCCAATTTATTGAAGCGGTCGAAAATCACAAGTTTTATCTAATCCTAAATTATCAAGTAAAAATAAAATATGTATATTTGTAAAAACCCAAACTCCACAAGTCTTTTCAATGAATATGAAAGCAACCCTAGGAACATAATCTCAATATGTTTCTTCAATATTAAATCCAATTAATGTTCATCAAAACCAACTTATATGTTTCTATTGGTTCAATTCCAATATTTGTTTATTCCTCCTCCCGAAGCAAATAAATAGTTGAGTAATACCAATTGTTAGCATCCCTACTCAATAATTAATATTAACTCCCAACAGATCTTTGAATTGAAGTACTCCCCACAAATAGTTATAAGCCTCATGACTCTATACCCGTTTATGTCTGAACTCGATTTTTGTTTGTTAGAACTCATCTCCAAAATTATGACCTAACAAATATGACATGCAAATTATTGATCTGATAATATACAAGAAATAAGCATTCAAATTCATATAATACAACACATAAACCAATTAAAAAAACAATCAATATAGATTTAACATGAATCCAGAGTTTTGATTGTGCCCTAGGATCTGAAGATTAGCCCAACATATTTGATAACAAATTCATAGACCAAGTTGAAATCAAATAGTTTGACATCATTTAAGTACAAACAGGAGATCTAAACTAAGAAAGAAAAACCCTTCTTGTCAGTATGGATCTTCTCTCTAAGCCTTCGAACTCTTGTGTTTCCGTAGATGCGAAAGGTCTTGTGGTGCTTTTCGTAGATTGGCCCTCCTCCCTCAGAAGACTATAAATTTGTGTAACCCTAGTGTATTGTAGTGTATTACTAGATGTAATGACTTGTTAATTCGTGTAGGCCTTGGTCCCTTTAAATAAGTACTTTGAAAGATCACTTGTAGAGTTCTGATGGGAAAAGGAAACAAAAATCAGCCACAGGACAAATCGCACGGCCATGTGCATATCACACGGTCCGGCCGTGTAAAGTGTTTTGGTCTTTGTTTTTGCTCCGAACAAACCATACAGTCGTGTGCATGTTACACGGTCTGGGCATGCGATGTGTCTCTAAAATTCTTCCCTCAAACAAGTCGCATGAACGCGTAAAAACACACGGGGACAATTCACATGGGCGTGTGAGATTCACACGGTCTAGCCGTGTGATTTGTTTTTCTTCGTTTTCTTCATGTATTCGATCTTCTCTTTGCATTCTTCAATCTTGTCCGGGCCTTCTAACTGATATATTTTCGTTTAAGCTCCATTTCTTGTAAAAAGTTTCAAAAATACACAGTATCATGCCTTTCTAAGGAAACCAAGTAAAATACACTAAATATGCATGCAAATGCATCAAGTATATATCATTTTAAGCCTTTGAATGCACATATATGTTACACGTATCAGGCATCTATGGAGATGAGGGCTAGTTTAATTTTAGAGATATTTTCAATGCAATGGACTCAAAAGTATTGTTCGGTGCGAGATGACCAGAAGACTGGATCCTTTCCGTGGAAGGATGGCATCTCAAGCCACCGAGCTACCACTGTGGAATCATTAGGGACAACTTGTGGGGAACGGGCCTGGGAGCAGGCACTGAAGACCCGGAATGCCCTTATGTTTTCGCCGAAGAACCCTTATCCTATTAGAAGGATTCCAACATCTTCTCAATGCGATCTAGTTTGTCCAGTTTAGGCTGGATTTTCGCGACTTTCGCCCAAAGTTCCTCTACACCTTCTCTATCGTGTCAACATGTGATTCAATTCGGGTCGATGGCATGAAGAGGACCAACAGGTCGGACCAATTTGATAAATACAAGGGTGTAGATTATGAAGTAGATTAAAAAGAAAGTAGTACAGAACTCACGTATGCAAAAATAAACAGTTACGATTAGTCGGGAAAATTACCCGCCCAGCTTTAAGCCGCCAAATAACAATTATGTAAACAACTACTAAATAACTAAAATAGAACTAAATATCATAAATAGAAATAAAGAACAATGACTCTGATATAACTAACTCCTAATTAACTAATTAACACCGCCATCTAATCTTTGCCTTTGTCGCGTCTCGCATAGCCCCACTGGTGCTTCCCTCTTTGGCGGTATACCTGCACAAAACGATTTGTATCAACATTTTCATTTACACAAAACCAAATGATAAAATAGTTTTAAGAAATTTTTCATGTCACTGTTTAGATGTTCGTATTAAATAGTAAAGCGATTTTACAAGCCTATAGACTTTACGCTCGTTGCCAGGAACTACAAATCTCTCAGGCTAATCCATGTATATTTTTCCTCGATATCACCATACAAAAATGTAGTTTTCACATCCGTCTGATAAATTAGAATATTATACATTAAAACCAATGATATAAGCTACCGAAATGTAGTCAAACGAGCTACAAGTGAATAGATCAAAATAATATATTCCCTCTTTCTGTTTAAACCTTTTGGCAACTAATGTAGCCTTAAGCTTATCTATGGTCCCATCAGATTTAAGTTTCTTTTTAAAAATTCATTTAAATCCAATTGTAGTACACCCTATAGGTAAGCTTTTGATAGTTGTCTTCCAATACTTAGCTTTTGACCATGCCATAATATCTTTGAAGGCCACAGGATCGTCCTCAATATTGTAAATGATGAAAGCACTTCTAAAATCATTAACGACTCTATCTCTTTTACTCCGTCTAGGTTCATCTAATTCTTCATGTATATAGCTAGAATTACTTGGATAAACCCCCCCACATCTGCCATCTTTTCACATGTTCAGGAATTGATGTTGATGTAAGGGCCGAATCTAAAGAAAATATCTTGGGGTATTCGTGTTTTCATAGGAATACGTGTTCAAAGAATGTAGCATCATGTAACTCAACTATTGTGTTAACAGCTATGCTAGGAATTTTTGTTTGAATAAATATTCTAAGAGCATAACTTATTTCCACATATCCTAAAAAGCCTGAATCAATAGGATTAGGTCATAACTCTTTCCTCTTATGTTCTTGACTAGAACTTTTGCAAGACAACCCCATACTCGAAGATACTTTAAGTTATATTTTCTACCATTTCAAAACACAAACGGAGTGCCTTCATTGCATTTCAGAGGGACTTTGTTCAGAGTATGACAAGATGTATTCAAATCTTATCCCCATATATACTTAGGCAATTCATAATTCAATAGGAGACTATTGATCATGTCTTTAAACATTATATTTTTCCGCTATGCAATTCCATTAAACTTAGGAGAATACATAGAAGTTTCTTCATGAACTATGCCAAAGTTATGAAAATATTCACTGAAGGTATTAGACTCCTATTATCCACCTCTGTGTAATTTTAGCCTTTAAGTTTCTTACCAGTTTGTGTTTCAAGCTTCACTTTTAAACATTATGAATTTATCTAGTGCTTCATCTTTATGTTTCAGTAGATAAACATAGCAATGCCTAATGTAATCATCTATAAAGGTAATAAAATATCTTTTAAGGTATTCAGTAACGATTCCATTGAACTCACAAATGTCAGTGCATATTAAATCAAGTAATTTTGAATGTCTTTCTATCGAATGATTATAAAGTTTTTGTAATTGTTTAGCTTCTACACATATTTGACATTTGTGATGACTTTTAATATCGTTTTTAAGAATCAAACTAAGGTTCATCATCGGTTTAATTGAACCATAATTTAAATGACCCAAGCATCTATGTCATATAAAAGAATTTTCAACACTATTAACAATAGAATCTGAAAAACTCACTTTCATTGATATTATTATAACCAACATAGTCCACACAAATCTTAAACAAACCATCAGACAAGTAACCCTTGACAATAAATGCATTAAAGTGTTGGGTTACAATTTTATTTAATTTGAAAGAAACATCATTGCCCTCCTAAACTAACATTGAACGACTGACTATGTTTCTCCGTATTGTTGGGATGTAGTTCACCTTTGTAAAGATAGCATGCGCCCTGAAGGAAACTTTAGATCCACACGTCCTATCCCAAGAATCTTAGATGCACTTGAGTTTTCCATTATTACATATTTCAATTGACTGGCTGGTAAGACACTAAATGTAATTTATTAGCACAAACGTGCACATTTTCCCTAGTATCTATTAACCAATAAAATGGTTTATAGACAATGGATCGGGTTACATAAAGGGCCTTGGCTATGGCCCAAAACCTCCAAGTAGACGCACCACATTGTATGACTCAAGTACTCGACAACTGCAAAATAAACTTCAATAGATACAAGAGAAGTTACAAGAATCAGAATCACATGTGAGTGGGCTTAAGTTGCAAGTGGGTGATTTGAAAGACCAGCTCAGTCAGCAAGGGGCTTGTATTGAAAAGTTTATGGCATTCATGGCTGCGAGTGGGAATAATCTCTAAGCAGATAGAATTAATCTAAGTACTCTTTTCTTTTGGTTTGAATATTTTAATGTTTTTTTCTCCGACATTGTTCAAGTTGTTTATTGTCCATTTGAAATATGGATATCTTATGATTTCTCTTATATTGATAAATAATCGTATTCTACTTAATCAAACATGATTGATTTTTTTTTCATGCTTAATTGCATTTGAACTTGCACTTTGTAGTATTAATAATGTATTGATAGAATATTTTTCAAATTAATATTGAAATCATTATATATGTACAAAAATAAATAAAAAATGAGCAAATTACATTGCCTATAATACTTATTTTCATGATAATTATATTGTCATGTAATTAAGAAAGCTATCAATTGTTTGTTAGTCCAAGTGGCTACGATAATCAAGATGGGGTGAATAGATTATGCCGGTTTTTCAAAATCCGCCCTCTTTTTCCAATGAACAAGCAAGAATAAACTGAAAATGCGGAAAATAAACAACACACGTTGATTTAAAGAGCTTCATCCCACCTAGGGACTACGTGTTCTACCACCCCAGTATCTCCGGGATGGATTTCGAAAAAGAAAAAGAAGTTTTATTAATTTCCACAATTAATATAACACCACCTTTGAAGATTACCACAATCTCCTTACAACACCTTCAAGGATATTACCACAATCTTCCTTCAACACCTATGAAGAGTACCACACTCTTCAACACCTAAGATCACCCAAGTGTGCTCTTACCACAAGAACAACAACAGGGATATCTTGTTTTGGATGACGGACAAAATTCAAGATAACAACTCAATAATGATAATACAAATATTGAGTGCAAGTGTAATCAAGAATGAAAAGCCTAGACCTCAAAATGTGCAAGTGTAAGTACTTAGGCTATTGCAACAAGAGAATTTGACAAAGTGTTTGCTTGTATGTTTTTGCTTGTATGTTGTGTTATATCTTGTTACTTGAATGGTTCCTCTATTTATAGGAGAGGTCTTGTATTGGTTTCCAGACATTGGCTCCTTCTTACAGAGTGAATTCTGCACAAAAAAAAATGCAATTAAAATCAAGATATAGCTGTTAGAAATCAACCCCTTAAATTGAGGAAAAGTTGTCTGAAAACCCAACGAATAGTTTGCTGTCAAAAGCCTATAGCGACCGATCGCACAGAAAGAAAGATTAGAAAGATACGTATAAAAATTACACAGGGGGACCGGTCACCATGGGGTTGGACTGGTCCACCCCTATGCCAACCGGTTGGGGTCCTTAAAAATACATTAGAGAGTGTTCTGTAATTTAGGACTTGATTCAGGCATCGGTCGTCCTTAGGTCGACCAATCGCCCACACTGGTCGACCTCCGGGTCGACCGATCGCCCTTCCCTATTTCTCTTCCATCTCGTTTACTGTATTAAAACTCAATTCAGACACAGGATGCCCTATAGGGCGACCGCTCCAACACGAGACAGAAGTGTTGTCCAATTTTTGTCGAAAATAAATTTCAAGAAATACTCCAAAAAATTAGTAAAAATATTTTATATCGATCGGGAGTATTTGGACAACATTTAGAAACATTGTTTTGCTGTAAAAACACATTTAAACAAAATCATCAAAATTATGATAAAAATATTTATCTAACAAACTCCCCTTTTTTATGATTACAAACCAAAACAATTTTAAGAGGACGATAAAACAAATTTTCCGGTTAAAGAATAAACTATCCGTTTTGAGCAACAGCAAACCATGCATAATAGCCAAAATGAAGGGAGTTAAGATTTCCAAAAACATTTTACAAAAGCTCCCCTTATCAACAAGCACATCAAGAAGTAATCAATCAAAAGCTAGAAGCTTTAGCTTTTACAATGTCAACATGAATATCATGAGCTTAGAAGCTCCCCCTTTCAAAAACAATCATTAAACATGCATATAAATTCATAATACATCCAATGGACTAAGTATTCTTCACAGCTTTTGGCTTTAAGGAACCATAACTTATAGCTTCTTTCGCGAGCTTATAGTAGCTTCTTTGAGCTAATGAGCCAATTTTCCGTTTCTCTCCCTTTGGAATCATCAAAAAGAAGGTTAGCATGATAAAAACATCATTCATCCATATCAAAGTGCGCAAAATAGTCGATCTACCGAGCTTTTTGAAAGTACAAGCTTAAAATCCAAATAAAAAGGGAGAAGTCGATCATTTCAAATGCAATAGCTCGTTTGATTGGTAAAACATGATCTCTATAAGTATATAAGACTTTTAAAATCGAGAGAGTCATGTTATTGATGAAATTTTCTTTGAAACAATATGTCGAACACTTGGCAGGCGTTAAAAATGTAAGAAATTGTATATAACCCTTGTAAAAGTAATCAAGCCCAAAATTTCAACACCAAATCAATTTATACAACATCCAAGCATCAACAATTAATGAGCTCATCACAAACATATATAACTTGCATCAATAAATTAACATTTAAGCCAAGTTCTCAAGGGTTCTACTCAATTGAGATAAAGGAGTAGAAATCTTACCATTTAATCAGTAAAGATGAGCAACAATGATGACAAACGAGCAAGATAAACCCCAAGATATATAATTTATGCAACAAAATTCATTTCAAGTGAAATGTGTGCGAAAATAGCATTGGGTCGAAAAATAGAGGGGAAGAGCCAAAATGACTAAGTCTAGAAAACATAAGGCATTTTAATCAAAACATAGCAAAGGGCTTAGGTCAGTGAGAGCGACGGTCGACCTCGATCCCAATTTGCCCAATCGAATCTATTTTCAAAAATCCGAAATTTGATCCAAAAATCTAATTTTTCGCCCCTAAGTTATAAAAACGTGCAAAATATAAACATAGAACTCATTCAATATGCATTATGCATAACCGAGCTCGTATTGACGCAAAAGTCTCGAAAGATAGCGATTTTGTAAAAATGTCCGCTAATTGATCTTGAGATGGTACAAAAGATATCTCAATTTTTCGTTTTGAAACACAATCCCTTAGAAAATAATGTTGAATCTCAATATGTTTAGTACGGTTATGATGAACCGGATTTTGAGCAATATTTATAGCTGATATGTTATCACAAAAGATAGGAACATTTTCAAAAGAACATTTGTAATCTGCTAAAGTTTATTTCATCCAAAGAAGTTGAGTACAACAAAAGTCATGAAAATATATTCCCGGCCATTGAAAGTGAAACACAATTTTGTTTCTTTTAAAACCAAGAAACTAGGCAATCGCCTAAAAATTGACATGATCCGGAAGTACTTTTACGATCATCAATATTATCCGCGTAGTCCGAATCACTATAACCTTTAAGAGAAAATTTTTCATTCTTTGGATAAAATAAACCATATTGAATAGTGCCTTTCAAATATCGAAAAATCCTTTTAACGGCACTCATGTGAGATTCTTTGGGATTACTTTGAAAATGAGCACATAGGCATACGACATGAAGAATGTTCGGTCTACTTGAGGTTAAATAAAGTAAACTACCAATCATACCTCGATACTTGGATTCATCAACCGACTTGCCTTTTTCATCTTTGTTAATTTTGACATTGGTTGCTATAGGAGTAGACACGGTTCTTCCTTCTTCAATGCCGAACTTCTTCAAAAGCTCTTTTGTATATTTTGATTGCGAAATATAAATACCTTCTTGGCATTGCTTAATTTGATGTCCAAGGGAGAATTTGAGCTCCCCCATCATGCTCATCTCAAATTCATCTTGCATCAACTTAGAAAATTTCTTGCACAAAGATTCATTAGTAGCACCAAAAATAATATCATCAACATAAATTTGCACAAGTAAGAAATCTTGCCCTTTTTCAAAAACAAAGAGAGTAGTATCAACTTTACCTCTTGTAAAACTATTTTGCAAAAGAAAAGAGCTAAGTCTATCATAACATGCACGAGGTGCTTGTTTTAAACCATACAAGGCCTTTTTAAGTTTATAAACATCATTTGGCCTAAAAATATTTCCAAACCCCGGAGGTTGTTTTACATAGACTTCTTCTTGAATAAAAATATTTTAAAATGCGGATTTAACATCCATTTGGTAAAACTTGAAATTTTTAAAACAAGAATAGGCAAGTAAAATACGAATAGCTTCTAAACGTGCTACGGGTGCAAAAGTTTCATCATAATCAATACCTTCTTCTTGACAATAACCTTGAGCTACTAACCTTGCCTTGTTTTTGAACAATATTGTCTTGATCATCGAGTTTGTTCCGAAATACCCATTTTGTACCAATAATTGTTTGTGATGGAGGACAAGATACTAATTCCCAAACATCATTTCTTTCAAATTGATTCAACTCCTTTTGCATTTCCAAAAACCAATCCTCATCTTCAATAGTTTCCTTAGCATTTTTAGGCTCTTTTTGAGATATAAGAGTTTTTTTGGCAAATTTTCTTCGAGTCATCACTTTATCAAGGGGATCACCAATAATAAGATCTTTTGGGTGATCTCACTTAAACTTCAATGCCACGGGAAGATCCAAAGTATCACCTTTGTCTTCTTGAGGAACATTTGAGGCTGATGGTTGATCATTTGAAGTAGATGGTTGATCATTTTGAGCATCATCTTGAACAATTGGTTCAACAATATCCTCTTCATCACTTTCATCATTGGGTATCCTTTCAACATCCGAGGCTTCATTGAATTTAACATGGATGGATTCTTCAACAACCATGCTACTCTTATTGTAAACCCGTTATGCTTTGCTCTTGATAGAGTACCCCATAAAAATTTCTTCATCGGCCTTAGGATCAAGTTTGTCCAATTGATCCTTAGTATTCAAAATAAAACATTTGCATCCAAATATTTTGAAATAACTAATATTTACAGTTCTTCATTTCCAAAGCTCATATGGAGTTTTATTCATTTTAGGACGAACATAAACTCGATTAATGACATAGCAAGCGGTACTTACGGCTTCGGCCCAAAAATATTTTGGAAGTGAAAATTCATTGAGCATGGACCGACTCATCTCTTGAAGTGTCCTATTCTTCCTTTCGGCTACTCCATTTTGTTGAGGTGTCCTTGGACCCGAAAAATTGTGTGCATATCCCTTGGTTTCACAAAAGACTCTAAATTCACCATCAAATTCTCCACCTCGATCACTTCGAATAGACTTAATAGTATCTTCCTTTTCATTTTCAATAAGTCTACACAACTTAACAAACTCATTAACGGCATCGCTTTTATTCGCAAGAAAAAGAGCCCAAGTATATCTAGAAAAATCATCGACTATAACGAAAGTGTAATATTTTCCACTTAGACTAGCTTTACCAATATCCCCATACAAATCTAAATGAAGATGTTGTAGAGGCTTGGTTGTGGAAATTTCATTTTTGGGCTTAAAACTACTCTTAACTAATTTGTTCTTTTGACAAGTGTCACATAAGCCAAGATTTTGAAAATTCAATTTGGGTAGTCCTTAAACATGTTGGTTTTTGTAAATATTTTTCAAATTCTTGTATCCAACATGTCCAAGTCGCCTTTGCCATAAACTAGTTAAATCATTATTGGCGACAAGACAAGAAACATTTTGACTAACCAAATCACTTGTACAAATTTTGTAAAGATTGTCTTTTCTATTTGCTTCACAAATAATTTTATCATTGGGGGTGGGTCATCAACCAAAATAAATTGGGACAAGACAGCTTCTTCACGTGCCTTTTTCAACTCTGCCACTTGTTCCGCGATAGCTGGGTCCTCTACATATTTGTCTTTAGGGGTGGGCTCAGCTTCTTGGTCAGTATCCAGGAACTCTATTGACACGTTGTCATCGGAGTCATGCAGCACACTAATTTATTCCATTTCAGGAGACTCCGTTGCAGGAACTGGCAGTTTACCCTTTTCAAGAATAACACCCCTGGAAGTCTCAACCTCCCGGAGGCCTTCAGTAACCATAGCAACAGTCTTAACTGTTGCAAGGCCTTTAGGAAAATTCCATTCTGTAGACGGAGCTGCATTTGGGTCTTGGACGTTGGCATCCTTCAAGGTCTCAACCTCTTGGATTGAACTTTCACGACCATCGATCTCAACGCGTGGATGTTGTTCATCATGTGCCTCTGTGCTTAAGCAAAGCATCCTCGACACTGCGATTCGAGATAGTATTTTTAGCCGAGACGCATTTTTAACCATCAAAGATTCATCAATCCCACTCTGCTGTTCTTTTTGGGTCTCGCTTCGCCTTTGAACTTCAGTTTATTTAAGTCTCTCACAGCCTCCTCCAACCCGATTGTGGTGTGTTCAGTTTCCCTTTCAGCTGGCTTAATAGCTGAATCACGTGCAGTGGGGTCAACTCACATTTGAGACTCAGTTGTTCCCTTTGAGTTGTTAGCCGTTTGGGCAGTTGTCTCAACAACTTACACAGGGCTTGGCTCAGCTAGGTTGCCCAATACATCTTCATCCCTAACTTCATCGCCAGTTTCCCTAGGGAGTCCTTCAAAGTGTGGTAGTAAGGTAGAAGCATCAATAGTCCTCACCATCTCAAGAATATTAGGGGTACGAGGGATTTGGATGGAAGATGACTCTCCAAGGCCCCTGAGCATAGATTGCTTATGCATCATCAAGGACTCTTTCAATGCTTGTTGCAGCTCAGCCTTCTCGACTGGGTCAGCTGCATCCAATACTTCCACATCGTTGTTGCTCGCTCTTTGTAAGGCACTCTCAGGAGCATCTGTGAAAGGACAAGAGTGAAGTTTTTAGCAGGTATTCCTCCTCCTCAATCAACTGGGGACTTTGAAATTGATATCGGGCAACACTCAGCTTCCAGGCTCTCCAAATGCGCAGCCTGTCGTAAATTTCAGGGTATGCAGTGGATAGGATTTGAAGGTCGTCATCATCGTCTTCTTCCGGTATACGCTCTTCAGCTACCTTCTCCACCTTAGCAACAACATCATCTGTCTGAGGCGATATCACAACTAAGTCTTATTTTCTTATCTCAGTTGTATCTCTTTCAGATGTCTCAACTGTGGGCCTGACAGCTGAATCTTGTTCAGATGTATATAGATGAGCATCTGCCTGAGTTTCTTGCTTAGTGTTTTCCACACCATCGTTATTCTTTGATTTCTACTTCTCATCGATAGCAACTTCGTCCTTGTCAGTAGTGCCCTACTCAGGTGGCTCAGCAGCTTTATCAGACTTCTTCACAAGCCTCCGCCTGGTCTTTCTTTCCTGGGGAACTTCAGCTTCTTCTTCCGATTCCTCAGCTACGGCAGCAGACTCTGCCACCTTCTATTTCTTCGCAGCTGGCTTGCGGAGCACATTTAATCTATTACTTCGAACAACTGGTGAGGGGACTGGAGCAAGCTTAGGTGAGGGGGCTTCGGCATAAATAGATGTGTCCTTGGAGACATGCTCAGCTGATTCCCCCTCAGACGTAGCAGACTTCTTAGCATGGGTCTACTTCTGGGCGCCAGAGAGGTTGGCTTTGAACATTTTCTTATATGTGTGGAAGGGTTTCCCATTGCGCAGGGGAACACCTTTCTTCTTCATCAGATGACGTAAAATCCGACCATATCCTAAAGTGCTAGCAAATTTTCCATCATCAGCCACCTTCATATTGAGCAATGTCTAGCACAGCTTGCTGAAAACGAACTCAGCCTAGTTAACCTCTTTTTCTTCCATGATGGCTGACATTGCAATCAACTTAGTCTGAGATAGCTAATTGAATGATCCAAACTTCATGTCGATACACTTTGTTATATCACATCCATGAGCTTGTGGTAGTCTTCCTTGATCAGCTTCTTCATAGCTAGTAGTTTGGTTTTCCAGCAGCCTCAGGCTTGGCTATCTCCTTCCATGCAGCAACCAAATCAACGTCCTTACCAGTCAGCTCTTTTAGACCACTGGTAGGGAGAAAATAGTACTCAGCTAAGTTAGCCGCATCCAACATGAATTCCTTGCTATTCACAGATGAGCGAATCTCATTATCGTGAACCTTAACATTTATGTAGTACATAGCCACCTCCTCTAGGTAGGTATGAGACATTTCCATAGTCATAAACTTCATGAGACCAACCTTCTCAAGTTTCTAAGTCATCTTCTTTACCAACTCCTTGTCAACGCCCTGTTTGACAAGGCCTTCAAGATCAACTGTATCTCCTATGTGAATCTTGTCACTGAGCTTGACGTATTTGTATGTTGGTGCCATTTTCCGCCTTGAACTTGAAAGATGAAAACTAGGGTTATGAACTTCTTTGCAGAGAGAAAACTTGGAAACTTTGTGAGCAATAGAGTGAATGTAATGAGAGATAAAATGAAACTTTTCTTTATATGGGACTTGAAAGGACGTTCTAAATTTGAAAAGATTAAAAACTGATCAATGGTTGAGATTAAAAGATCAAAACTGCATTAAATGCAACAACATTTATATCCAATCATGCATAAACCGTCGAAGGCTTTTGACTAATACCACTAATGAAGGTGACGACATGTCTAAAAACATTCCCGCTAGAGGAAAACTACCTCATTTTGTCACTTAGCTCGTAAATATTTTAGCTATCTTCATTTATGACTTGACTGAGCTTCACTCTTCCTTGGATCGACTAAATAATCACATGGTTGTCCAGTTAACTCGATACGGCGAGCTAGCCATATAAGCTGTTTCACTTGGTTGATATGTGAAACTCTTCGGAAATCCAATTCTCTCATCTTTATCCTTGCTAAATGAGTCTTCACGGCTCAATCAATTCGATCTCATTCTTAAGTTCTTCAAACCTTGATTCACATAATGGCTTTATGTATATATTAGCTAACTGCTTATCATTTGATATGTATTCTAATGTGATGTCTTTCTTTTCGACATTATCTCTTATAAAATGATATCTGACATCAATGTGCTTGGTTCTTGAATGCAATACTAGATTCTGAGTAATTTCAATGGCACTTGTATTATCACATGTAGGTCCCAAAGGGTGTGAGTGTAAGGTTTAGAAGGGGGGGTTGAATAAACCTTACCAACTTTTCGATTTAGTCCTTTTAAAAATGTTCAGAGTTAATACTTCACATTTGAGTCCTTGATGGACGGCTAAGTTAGTTAATCGTGAGTTAGTCGCTCAACGGACTCGGCGAGTTGTTGATAGAATAACTCATTGTTTTGACTAAAGACTTAACTTGATGTGATATGTTTTTAATGGAAGACTTAACACCCTTGAATTTGTTAAGTTTGTTTTAATACTTGGTTTTAGCACTTTTCAGTCAAATTTATCGTGAGATATAAAAATAAGATGCGAAATTAAAGTCTTTGAAATGTAAATGACACAATAAGTTTTTATAGAGGTTCGAAGATGGGGTAATTCTTCTACTCCTCTCTTCTCCAACTCCTGGAGGAATCCACTAAGTATTAATCAATATACGAGTGGTTAATGACCCGTATACAAGTCTTGATCACACAACCGACTTGATCCTTTGGGACTCGATCTTGAGATGCCTTGGTCACACAAATGGCTTCTCGTGCGACTCGGCTTTCTTCACGGCAGGCCTTTGCTTCTACTACAACCCACTTGCTTAAGTTCCTTGGATTTGATCACGAAGCCCTCCAAATAGCTTAAGCCTGGTTCGACCTTGAACCTTTCTACAATCCTTCATGGAATGTAGACCCCTTGATTCTTCAAATGTTTCCTCTTCAACTGATTCAAGTTGTCTTTCCTTCACAGGTGAGTGTTGGATTGATTTCCTTCGTAATGTAGGCTTAAGGATTGATCTTGAATGACTTGAGAGTATTCTTGGTTACAGTTCAAATGTTAGCTTGAATGTTCGTGGTTCAGGTCGGTAACCTTCTCTCAGAGTGATTCCTCAACCTTTTATAGTGATCTTTCAAAAATCTGCCCGTTGAAAAGATAGGCTTATTTTTGAAAGTCACTTGTGGCCGTTGGCTTGTCTTGTTGCAGTCCTTGGAATTTACGTTTCCTCGTATGAATGATTCTTCAGCTTTTCATAGTTCTGACACGGTGCAGTGCTTCCCATTGGTTTATTCCTTTTGCATGCTTCTGGGACTGAGCACTTCAAGAAATGTAGTATGGAAGTATTACTTGTTTAAGTAATTCTCTTGATTTCTGTGCAACGGATCTCTTTCAGTTATCTCGACTTGACTGCATTTCCTTGCCTTCCCCAGGTGACTTAAAGTCAACTTCCAATCATTTGATGACTCTTCTGTCACTTCAAATTGAGACTTGGCTATCTTGAGTTGACTTGACTGACACTTCACTCAGCTGCATCTTAGTTGCACCTTGATCGAGTTCTGTCTTCTCTTCTTTGCCACACTCACCGCCTCACAAATGAGTCTTCCTTTTAGTCTCCGGTTGTCTTCTTGCATGTTCGAGGCATAGGCGACTTGACTCACTCTACCGGCCCTATCTATTACAATGCAATTTATAACAAGAATGGGATGCCAACTTCCTATTCTAAGTTTTACATGACATTCATCAAAATCTACAAAATAATTTCCCAACAATTTCCCCCAGTTTGATGATGCCAAAACTTAAAACATTCATACAATAATTAAACAGCAAATATACATACAGACAAATGTAGAGTCATAGAATGTATGCTTAGAATCGATCTTTTATTGATCATAACATTCTTGTTCTTTCATAGCTGTTTACAAAGTGTATCAGAGCTTGAACCAAAAGAAAATGTATCAGAGCTTAAATGGAACTTAAAGTAACCATGATGTTCTATATCTACACAAGTATAGAAATTGTACAATTTTATTCGATGTACAGAAGACTTACATAGAATGTATTTACATAGTAAAATACATGAAGGGGTGGACAGCAACACTTCATCTCCTTCGCTGCCTCCTTCTTTCATCTCCTTCAGCTCTGTCATCTTCTGACCTCTTTTTCTTCTTCTCATCTTCAGCTGCCTTTTTTTTATCATACGCCTTTCGGGCAGCTTCATCTCTTCTCAGTCTTTCTTGTCTTTCTTCCCATACCTGAGTTTGTCTCTTATTTTCCTCTTCAATTCTCTTCACATACTCAACATTATTCTTAGCCACTTGCAGATTGGCTATTTCGTCAAATCCAGCCCAATAGATCCCTCCTTTCTTTCCTGGATCTATATACTCAATGTTTTTGGCGAGAGATCTAGGTCGAAACCTCTTCCTCCACCACTTTGCTTCTTCATTTGCCTGCAGGCGTGTATTATCTTGGGGTCTTCTTTTTCCCAATGAGTGACTAGCGAGTGACCCGGAGTGACCGCCCGATGATCTGCTGCTGTCGCCTTCTTCACATAGTTTGAGACCCTTTTCCCAGTACAAATACCAGGCTTGAGCTATGGACATGTTTGCGAAGTAACCTTCAGATGTGAGCGTCTTGAATTCATCAACAGATCTTGGCTTAGTTCCGCATCTGAAATGGCATAGGTGTCTCTGTCTGTTGGAATGCCTCCATGTTGTTTCAGAATATCCATAACTCGGGCATTCATCTTTCCTTCCACTTCCTTCATCCTGCTTCAATCGCTTTCTCTTTTTTCGGCCATAGGTCTTTGAGTGTTGGAGTGGCGATCCATCGGGAGTTTACTGATGATATCAGCTGTGACAAGACCTTGTTGGGGGGTTTTAGCAATCATCAAGGTCACATCTTTCGAACCTTCTCCCTCAACGAATTTTCCTTTCTTCTCTCTTATTACTTCCTCAGTTGTCTTTCCCTTCACAATTGCGTCCTCCTTCTCGATTTCGAATCCCTTCGCGCCTTTTAGGTATTCCTCTTCCCCCTTTTTGGCATCATCAAAGGAGAGAGGAACCCCGAAACAAGCTAGCAATCATGAAGTCTAGTCTGGCGATAGGTAGTTACGTTCTGTCAATCTGGCTGCGGAGTATCTTGCACGAACTCAGAGCGGATGGCGTTGGATTCAGCTGCTACCAACTTCATCTCAGCCATGAGAAGACTGAATTTGCGATCCATGTTCTCTTCCACACGCAGGAGCTCGTTCCTTTTATGTTCACGCAGCAGCTTTATCTCTGAGGTGTGAGATTCATGCATTTGTTCGATGTGCTCTTGTAATTTTGTCTTTGCATCGGCATTCTCGCCCGCCCGGACTAGCAACTTGTTGAACAATGTCCTGAAATATCAAGCTTGTTCCACACGCATTGTCTCTGCTTGCCACCATTCCCGGATCCACTATTATGCCTCGCAAATCGGCGATAAGGTTGGCGTCTCTGTTATCGGCCTCATGTCGGTGAGGCCTGGTGCCTCTCCATCTTTTCAATCTCAGCAAATAAGGCTTTGAAAACTTCCCGAACTTGGATGTCACCTCTGTTTGGTGACGGCCAAGCAACGTCAAAGTCATAGTCACCGGAACAATGGTGTACGATGGAATAACGGGATCGGTGCAGTAGGGCGCTCGCGATCTATAGGCGATTCTTCGGGGAGGTCGGTACTTCCCGGAGAGAAGGAAATGATTCTACAAAAGAATCATCACGGGCAATGGAATCTGTTCAATTATAATTGGTGCTCATGAAGTCTCATGTGGAGTCGAACTGCTGCGGCTTGGGTAGCTGCGCGATGGACTGTTTGATTGTGGTCTGTTGTGAAGTCGACCCGACTTTGCCGAGCCTCGGTTGTCTTAACTTCGTCGGTCTCAGCTGGTTTTTCCAAATGAGTTGACTGGTCCTCGGCCATATCAGAAGCGTCATCGGACGATGATGAGATTTCCAAGGGTGGCTCATCATCAAAGTTGAATGTTTGGCGAGTAGTCTTGAGGTCAGACTTACTCATGGTTGGAACAGCCTCAGTT
This sequence comes from Rehmannia glutinosa, assembly GCA_016081115.2. Lineage (NCBI taxonomy): Eukaryota > Viridiplantae > Streptophyta > Magnoliopsida > Lamiales > Orobanchaceae > Rehmannia > Rehmannia glutinosa. Next base: position 72,937 of record JABTTQ020002744.1, on the reverse strand, counting down.
GAGTCTTTTGGATCTGCAATAGGGGATGACTCAGCTTCATCTTCACCTTCGGATCCCAGAAAAGTTACATCAGGATTATCCTGGGAATCGTGAAGAGCACTTATCTCCTTTTCTGATTGATCAATGATAGCAAGAGGGATGTTCTATGCTTTAGACTCTTTACCCCGGGAAGTCTCAACCTCCCGTTGGCCTTCATTACCTCCTGTAGTCTCAACTGCAGTGAGGCCTTGGATGGTCCCTTCGACAGTGTCAGCTGTCTTGGGGTCTCCTGAGGTGGCATCCACTGGAGTCTCGACTCCGTGGATTGCACTTTCATTACCCAGAGTGTTAACTCCCGGGCGGTTCCTTCATGTGCCTCGATTTTGCATCGGCGATGTCATTGGCTCGCAGAGCGGTTGGCGCCTCGAGTGAGACGATCATCAGAATCGCGAGCCTCGTTGATGACAACTTGTTGTGTATTCTCATTGTTGTTCCTTCTCCACTTCGCCTCCGAGATTCGTTGTGGAGTCACCGCATCATCCTCCGACCTTGCTGCCGGTGGAGGAGTTTCCCCCTCGGTGGCACACCACCGAGTGACTTGGAATGGGGTCACTCGTCTCCGGACTCCCGGTTGTTCCCATTGAGTATTCGGCCATTGGGGCGGTGGTAAGACACCTTCATTAGGGGTTGGCTCGAGGGTCCCCACAATCCCGGTTCATCGCCAATTCCCTTAATACCTTCCTCCGAATGAGTGGGGAAGTGGTGGCGGCGACAACGGTGGCAATATCTTTTCGCACCACTCCCATAGGATCTATCTCCGGTGTGATTTGGATGACTCCCTGGTCCCTCCATCATTCTTTGCTCATGTAGGATTCTCGATTCTGCATTGCTTGCTGCATTGCAACTCTTACGTGGTAGCACAGGTCCGGATCCTCATCACTTTACGATAGAATGTCGAGGTGAGGATGTGTGTGTTACGTGGTGCCGGTGAGAGGGCGGAGATCTTTGGCGCTTCTCACGTGCCTCGAAACTTACGCCAATCTTTCTTTCTCCTTCTCTTTAATAATATTTAGAATGCCCAACCAATTTTCTTCATCAAGAGCTTGCACCACATTGGTCAATCAGGAAGTTCATCGATTCGTCTTCTTCTTCAATGAATTACGGTCTTTGGAACTGTTCCTGGATCGACTAGACTTCCATTTCCTCCATTCTCGCAGACGATTTTGAATGTCTGGGTATGGTGGGGATAGGATCATCACATCATTATCCCTGTCATCATCTCCCTGCTGTCCCTCGAGCTCAGGGATTGAGGGTAGCAAACTTTCTTTGCTTTCGGCATCTTGATAGCCTCCGTTCTGAGGCAGACACACAACCCTATCAATAGGTGATTCGGTTGTCTCGGCTATTCCTTGTTCCTCGGCTTTTTTCGTCTACAACCGGTCTTGAGTTGCCTCTGCTGATCGACTTGTGACTTAGCCGTTTCATCGATAACTTCCAGGAGACTCTACTTCTCCAGCAGTCTCGGGTATCTTTTCCAGCTGAGTGGCAGACTCAGCCGTCTTCTCAAGCTCGGAGAGCTTGGAAATTCTTCTTCTTCTTTTTGTTTTTACCAGAGGAACATCTGGTTCCACTTCCTCTCAGTTCGTTGAAGGTAAATGCCTTCGCATTGTCTTAGAGCGATTGCCTTCCTTGTTGTGGCGATCCTCTTCTTCTTGATCACTGGAGAATGGATTAATGGTTCCTTCTCCACCTGCGATTGCGGGCAGGAGACACGGCTGCGGGGGTAGGTGACTCGGCTGCAGGGCAGAGGTGCGGATTTCTTTTTCTTTGTCTTTGCAGGAAATAACTTTCTTAGCATGATCTTCTTCTTGGGAGGTGAGGAGGCGGCGGGATCTTGAGGTCACCGATTTCCCACGACTTGTATCAGCCCTCTTTGCGTAAGCTCTCTTACGTGCACCGAGAGGGTTTGATCGAAACATCCTCTTGTTAACATGGAACGCCTTTCCATGCCAAAGAGGTACCCTTTTACTTCCATCATCCCAGGCCAATCACCAGGCCGTATCCCGAGGAACCTCAAACGTGCCATCCTCCTTGAAGGATTTGTTCCCAATATTACGCGAGTCTGTTGTATACAAAATCAGCCCAATTCACTTTCTTTTCTTCAATGATCGGAGCCATTACGATCAATTTAGCTTTGGACAAGCGGTCAAAGCTGCCAAATTAATGTCTATGCATTTGGCAACAATGTCGATAATTTGTGGTAGTCTCTTTTCGACCTCTTGTTAGTGTGTAGACCACTTTCGCGGCACGATCGGACATGGCTACTTCCTTCCAAGCGGCCGATCAGGTCAACATCGGCTTCATGAATCTCGGCACTCATACTTCCAGGCAACAAGCGATGTTACGCCAAATCCTTGGCGGTGGTGGTGAACTCTTTTCCGTGAGCAGAGGACTTGATGCCCCCATCGTGAACTTCGCGTTCACGTGAAGCGTGCGACCTCTTCTACATAGGTCATCCGGACACTCCAATGTCAAAAACGGCTTGACCAGGCGTTTCAATTTCTCGGCAATCTTCTTCACGAGGTGTCGTCGGACCCTGTTTAACCATACCATCGAAATCCACAGTAGACCCAGTGTGGATTTTCTTTCCTAGCTTGACGAAATCATGAGTAGGTGCCATTTCTCCGTGTTTTACCGAACGAAACTTAGAAAATGATCTTGAGAAGTTGTAGAGTTTTGAGAGAAAGTTTCTTTCTTTTGCCTTGAGAGAGATGAACAGTCTTGGTAAAGTGAGAGAAAATCGGACGAAATGGTATAAGTATGGTTTATGAAAGGACGTGCGGGTGGTTTTTGAAATATGATCAAAATCAACGGCTTAGATCTTGCATGCCGATTAGCATTTAAGTTCTCGCATTTAATGCGGCAGCATTTATATCCAATCATAAGCTTGGTGTGCAGCTTTTGATAGTACATGTCATAATTATGTTGACGTCATTCTTAAAAATATTCCCGCTTAATAAAAACGACCGTGTTTTTGTAACTTTGCTCATAAATAACTCGAAACTCCTTAGCCGATTCAATCCTTCTTCTCACTTCTCTCCTTGTGACTCATACATTCTCCAGTCTGTGACTTTCCGATCTGGTGATTCACTTAGTGAATTAGGAGTTCACTCTTTTTCCTTTTTTTCGTGTTTCATCTCTTTTCTTGAGTCTTCTAAGTGTTAACTCAGCTCAATTAACCCTAACTCATGCTTGAGTTACGCAAATCTTGATTCACATAATGGTTTTGTGAATATGTCGCCTTCTTGCTTATCGGTTGAGATATATTCAAGGTGATGTCCTTATTTTCAACATGGTCTCGTATGAAGTGATATCGACATCGATGTGCTTTGTTCTTGAGTGCAACACGAGGATTTTGAGTGATTGCAATTGCACTTGTGTTATCACACATAATTGGAATTTCCTTTTCTTCAACCTCATAGTCTCTCATTTCTTTCTCATCAATAAGACTTGGGCACAACAAATTTGCCCCTGACTATGTATTCTGCTTCACCAGAGGTGGCTATTGAATTTTGCTTTTTGCTAAACCAGGAAATTAACCTATTTCCAAGCATTTGACATGTGCCTGAGGTTCTTTTCCTGTCAACTCTACATCCAGCATAGTCAGAGTCTGAATAACAAATTAGCTTGAATCCACCTTCCTTAGGATACCACAAGCCAACTTCTTGGCTTCCTTTCAAATATCTCAAGATCATCTTGGCTGCAGTCATATGGCTTTCTTTTGGAGCAGATTGAAATCTTGCACATAAACCTACAGCAAAGGTGATGTCTGGCCTGCTTGTTGTGAGATAGAGCAATGATCCAATAAGTGCTTTGTATCTTGTTTGATCTACAGGCTTGCCATCTGCATCCATGTCCATTTTGACTGATGTATTCATTGGTATTTTCACAGAAGACTTCTCTTCCATACCAAATTTCTTCATTAAATCTCTAGTGTATTTGTCGACTTATGAAGGTTCCATCCTTCACTGTTTCACTTGAGTCCAAGGAAGAATGTCGGCTCTCCCATCATGCTCATTTCGAATTTGCTTTGCATGAGATTTGAGAATTTATCACACAGCTCTTTGTTTGTGGATCCAAAGATGATGTCATCCACATATATTCGAACAAGTAGTATACTATTCCCATCTTGAATTCTGAAGAGCGTTCTATCCACTTTGCCTTTTGTGAATCTGTTCTCAGTTAGGAATTGTGATAATGTATCATACCATGCTTTGGGTGCCTGTTTCAATCCATATAAAGCCTTCTTGAGTTTGTATACCTTATCTCCAAGAGTCTTCTGCTCAAATCCTGGAGGTTGTTCAACATACACTTCTTCTTCCAATAAACCATTAAGAAATGCACTCTTTACATCCATTTGATATACAATAAAGTTCTTGTGAGTTGCATAGGCAAGAAACATCCTTATGGCTTCCAATCTTGCCACAGGGGCAAAGGTTTCATCAAAATCTATTCCTTCTTCTTGGCAATACCCTTTGGCTACCAATCTTGCTTTGTTTCTTACCACAGAGCCTTCCTCATTCCTGTTGTTTCTGAACACCCATTTAGTGCCAATAGCATTTTGATTGGTTGGCCTTTGAAACAATTCCCACACTTTGTTCCTTTTAAACTGATTTAGCTCTTCTTGCATGGCTTGAATCCAATGTGTGTCATCCAATGCTTGTGACACATCTTTTGGTTCTATTTGTGAGATGAAGCAAGTGAACATTGCTTCTTGTTGAGTTCTGGATCTAGTTTTTACACCTTCTCTTACATCTCCAATGATTAGTTCTGGATGATCTCTCAGCCATCTTACATCAGGTTGGAGTAAGTTAGCTGGATTCAGTCGTCTTGCAGCTGTGTTATTTTGATCAGCTCTCTCATCATCACTTAGCTGCAGATTTTCCAGCTGTCTTTGAGACTCAGCTATCTCATCTTCATCTGGATTGATAATTCCAGCTTCAGCTTCAACATAGGGACTCTTCTGCATGGTTGGTTGATTCAGCTTATCAGCTGATTCTTCAATGTCTTCTCCATTTACATTTGGTTCATCAAACACCACATGGATGGATTCTTCTGTAACCATTGTCCTCTTGTTGAGCACTCTGTAGGCTTTGCTTTCAGCTGAGTATCCTAAGAAGATACCTTCATCAGCTTTAGCATCAAAAGCCTTTAAATTATCTTTGCCATTGTTATGGATGAAGCATTTGCATCCAAATATTTTGAAGTATGCAACATTTGGCTTTCTCCCTGTCCAAATCTCATAGGGAGTCTTTGTCAGCTGTCTGTTTATCTTGCATCTATTTTGAGTATAGCATGTTGTGTTTATTGCTTCAGCCCAAAATCTTTTAGGCAGCCCTGCTTCAGCTAACATGGTCCTTGCTGCTTCTTTGAGAGTTATATTCCTTCTTTCTGCAACTCCATTTTGCTGTGGAGTCCTTGCTGCAGATAATTCATGACCAATACCATTTTCAATACAGTACTGAGTTATTATACCATTAACAAACTAAGTTCCTCTGTCAGATCTTATTTTGATAATGGTTTGACTCTTCTCATTTTGTATTCTCTTCATCAGTTGTGATAGTTTCTGCAGAGTTTCTTTCTTTTTACACATGAATATTGTCCATGTATATCTTGAGTAGTCATCTACTACCACCAAGGTGTATTTCTTCCCACTTATGCTAGCTGGTTCCACTGGACCAAACAGATCCATATGTAGCAGGTGCAATATTCTTGTTGAAGATGGACATGTCTTTTCTTTGAATGATGATTTGATTTGCTTTCCCATCCGGCATGCATCACATATACTCTCCTTCTTGTATACTGAGTCTGGAAGTCCTTCTACAAGATTACTCCTGGCAAGTTTGTTAATTGTTTTGAAGTTCAGGTGACTCAGCTTCTTATGCCACAGCCAACTTGATTCAAATTGTGCTTTTAAGCTATGACAGTGCTTGGTGTTGCAGTTGACCAATCTACCACATACATGTTCTTTTGTCTACATCCTTGCAGCACAACTTCATTGGATTCAGTGTCTTTGATTTGGCATATACCCATGTTAAATCCTACATTGTAGCCTTTGTCACAGAGTTGACTTATGCTTAGCAGGTTGAAGTTGAGTCCTTCAACATATGCAACATCTGTGATTTCTAATTCATTTTTATTGATAGAACCAGTGCCTCTTATTTCTCCTGGAGCTTCATTCCCTCCAAATATGACTTTTGCACCTCTGACTTCCTTGAATTTTGATAGATTTTTCTTGTTTCCTGTCATGTGTGCGGAATGGCCACTATCCATGTACCAGGTTCCTTGGCACTCAGCTGCTCCCTGAACCTGCAATCAAGGAAGTTAGGTTTTAGGCACCCATACTTGCCTGGGTCCTGAGGGGTTAGTATTATAAGATGATCCAACCAACCTATAGCCAAATGATTTAACTCTAAGGGGTTGCCATCTATCAGTGCCATAATCATAATTAATTTTGGCAAATTACTTGGGGTTCTAGGTTCATACAATTTGTCTCTTTTGTCCGTATGCGTGTCTATGTGTTTTAGCAATTGCCTTCTTTGGGTAGTTGTGATATCTCCGAGTGTAGTGCTTGGGTGCATATGAGTCTTTGATGAAATCTCTTATGCCTTTGGAATGGCCTTTCTTTGAGTTCTAGGCCTTTGCCACTTAGAGCATATTCCATAGGTCTTTCTTTGATAGTTCACATTATTCCAATCGGCTTGGCTTGGATATTTTCTACCATTCCCATCTTATGTGTTTCTTTTATAGAGCTTCTCGGGTTTTGGTAGCTCTGTTTCTTCTTCTTTACTGAGTATCTCTGTTTGGAGTTTCTTTGAGTGACTCGGCTGGATTTCTTCTCGATTGTCTTCTCAGTATACTCAACTGGTTGTTTTCCTTTTCCTTTATAACCAAGGCCAGTTTTCTTGTGATTGTGCTTTGGAATAAATGTGTGTGCACCATTTGGAGTTTTGGATTTTAGGGATACTCCATTACTTGAAGATCCTTTTTCCAAAATCACTTTTGGAGCTTGACATAGCATTGAGGAATTGAATCCTAAGCTTTGTTTTGTCTCCACATTCTCTTTGACTCATAATAAGATCATCCAATGATTTAGATGCCTTAGTGAATGAGGCAATCACATTTTGAGATCATTCTCCTTTTTTCTATAAACAGCTATCTCTTGCTATTAGCTTAGCATTTTCAGCCTTTAGACTTTTATTCTCATCAGTTATTTGATTTAGAGTACTCAGCTCCTTAGTCAGCTGTGAGTTTTGGCTCTTAAGTAGGTTGTTCTTCTCATTTAGTAGTGTGTGTGAGGATTTAATGTGTTCAAAATCTTTCATCATTTTTCCTAATGAATCATAAAGATCAGTGGGTGATGAAGTGTGTGTGTCACAATCACTATCACTAGTATCCGAGTGTGATGAGTTAGAGTGTACCTCATCTTCTTGGTCGGGTTGGTTTTGTTCTTTAGCCATTATACGGATCAAGGCTTCTTCATCGAGTCACTTGAGTAGTCACTTCACTACTCTCCGAGTCTCTCGTGTCTTTTGACTTGATCAGACGCTGATCTCTGCAACCAACATTGCCTTTCTCTTTTCTGTCTTCTTTCCTCAAGACTTTTCTTTCCTCTTCATTTATGTATTTGTTGACTACGAGGATATGGGCATTCAATGGCATAGTGACCAGGTTACTGCAATTCAGATAGATTTTCAACTTTTTGATCGATTCTTTCCATCCTTGGATTGTCGGCTCTTTGATATTCAACTTTTTGATGCTCTGCTCTCTTGGGTGGTCTGTCTTCCCTTGACTTGGAGGAGCCGAGTGTCTTCGGAGGATTCACCTTTGCTTCTTTTGTAGTTCTTATTGAAGAACTTGTTGAACCTTTTAACCATCGGTCACGATTTCCTCTTGGTCAATGACCTCTTTGACCTCGCTCTTTTGCCATCTTTGACAATTAGAAGCATTTGTTTTGGGGCACAACTTGTCTCTTCTTGATCTTTTCTTCTCACCAAATTCAGTCGTAGGCTTTGAGATCGAGAATAGCTCATGGTTGGATGCTTTTGATAGGTCCATGGAATGTCTCATGGCCATGACTTTCATATCCCACTCAGTTGGGAGACTTCTTAGAATCTTCATACACATTTCCTTCTGTGTATATTCCTTTCCAAGTGCAGAAATTTCATTGGTAATTTCCGTGAACCGAGCATCCAGCTGATCCAAAGTTTCTCTTGCAAGCACCTTAAAATTTTCAAATTTTTGTACAACAACAGATAGTTTATTTTCTTTGATTGGCTCTGAGCCTTCGCAAATCGAGGTTAGCTTGTCCCAGATTTCTTTTGTCGTTTTGCATGATTTGACTTTGTTGAACATGGCTTTGTCCAAAGTTTTGTAAAGAATATCCTTGGCCACATTGTCCAAGTTATATCTTTTTATGTCATCATTTGTCCATTCAGCTCTTGGTTTTTCAACCATAACTGATCTGGGAGCAGCATCCTCTTCTCCTTCAGCTGCAGCTCTCCTAGCAACTGTGTTCACTTTTAAGATTTGGAGTGGCCCATCTTCTATCACTATCCACATCTCATCGAGTAATGCTGATAGATGAGCCTGCATAAGAATTTTCCAATCATCAAATTCTTCAATTGTGAACATAGGGATGCGTGTCAAATTTGCTTCCATGATAGTAACTTTGCTGAATAAAAGAGTTTCGAAATATCAAGTGCTAAAGCAAGCTTTGAAAAATTTGGAGATCTAGTTCAGTAACCAGTGCGGAAGGCTCAATGAACCAACCGCTCTGATACCACTTGTAGGTCCCAAGGGGTGTGAGTGTAAGGTTTAGAAGGGGAGGGGGGTTGAATAAACCTTACCAACTTTTCGTTTTAGTCCTTTTAAAAATGTTCAGAGTTAGTACTTCACAATTGAGTCCTTGATGGACAGCTAAGTTAGTTAATCAACAGATTTAGTCGCTCAACAGACTCGATTTTTTGATAGAATAACTCAAATTTTTTGACTAAAGACTTAACTTGTGATATGTTTTCAGCGGAAGACTTAACACCCTTGAATTTTGTTAAGTTTGTTTTAATACTTGGTTTTAGCACTCAGTTGATTATCAATTGGATAGCAAATTTATCAGCAGAAATTAAAGTGTTGAAATGTAAATGACACAATAAGTTTTTATAGAGGTTCGAAGATGGGGTAATTCTTCTACTCCTCTCTTCTCCAACTCCTGGAGGAATCCACTAAGTATTAATCAATATACAGAGTGGTTAACGATCCGAATAAAAGTCTTGATCACACAGCTTGACTTGATCCTTTGGGACTCGATGCGAGATGCCTTGGTCACACAAATGGCTTCTCGTACGACTCGGCTTCTTCACAGGGCAGTTGCCTTGCTACTACAGCCCACTTGCTTAAGTTCCTTGGATTTGATCATGAAGCCCTCCAAATAGCTTAAGCCTGGTTCGACCTTGAACCTTTCTACAATCCTTCATGGAATGTAGACCCCTTGATTCTTCAAATGTTTCCTCTTCAACTGATTGAAGTTGTCTTTCCTTCACAGGTGAGTGTTGGATTGATTTCCTTCGTAATGTAGGCTTGAAGATTGATCTTGAATGACTTGAGAGTATTCTTGGTTATAGTTAAAATGTTATCTTGAATGTTCGTGGTTCAGGTCGGTAACCTTCTCTCAGAGTGATTCCTCAGCCTTTTATAGTGATCTTTCAAAACTCTGCCCGTTGAAGAGATAGGCTTATTTTTTAAAGTCCCCTGTGGCCGCTGGCTTGTCTTGTTGCCGTTGTTGGAATTTACGTTTCCTCATATGAATGATTCTTCAGATTTTCAGAGTTCTGACACGGTGCAGTGCTTCCCATTGGTTTATTCCTTTTGCATGCTTCTGGGACTGAGCACTTCAAGAAAGGTAGTATGGAAGTATTATTTGTTTAAGTAATTCTCTTGATTTTTGTGCAATGGATCTCTCTCAGTTATCTCGACTTGACTACATTTCCTTGCCTTCCCGGGTGACTTAGTCGACTTCCAATCATTGGATGACTCTTCCGTCACTTCAACTTGAGACTTGGCTATCTTGAGTTGACTTGATCGATACTTCACTCACCGCATCTTAGCCGCACCTGCACCTTGATCGAGTTCTGTCTTCTCTTCTTTGCCACACTCACCGCCTCACGTGAGTCTTCCTTTTAGTCTCCAGTTGTCTTCTTGCATGTTCAGGCATAGCTAACTTGACTCAGCTCTACCGGCCCTATCTATTACAATGCAATTTATAACAAGAATGGGGTGCCAACTTCTTATTCTTAGTTTTACATGGCATTCATCAAAATCTACAAAATAATTTCCCAATATCACATATAATTGGAATCTCTCTTTCATTAATGTCATATTCTCAGTTGTTGCCTCATCCATAGAACTTGGGCATAAGAGATGCTGCAAAGAATGTACTACCTGACTTTGGATGTAGCTATTGAGTTTTTGTTTCTTGTTGAACTAAGAAACCAATCTATTTCCAAGCATTTGACAAGTACCAGATGTACTCTTCCTGTCAACTCTACATCTAGCATAGTCTAAATCTAAGTAACCAATCGGCTTGAATCCTCATTCCTTAGGGTTCTCTTGTCATTTAGATCATATAACTTTCCTTTGGAGCAGATTGAAATCTTGCACATACACTTACAACAAAGTTGATGTCTGGTCTGCTAGCTGTCAAGTTAGATTTGCTTCCATGATAGTAACTTGTTTTTAAAAGAAAGTTTTAAAACAGGAAGTGTTGTATCTTTTGAAAAAGATTGAGATCTACTTTAGTAACCAGTGTGGAAGGCTCAATGAACCAACCACTCTGATGCTACTTGTAGGTCCTAAGGGGTGTTAAAGTAATGTCTAGGGGGGTAAAATAGACTTTACCAAATTTTTTATTTTAGCTTTAAATCAGAGTTTAGTCACAAGTCAGCTGGGTCCTTGAGGGACAACTTAGTTCAACATTCACAATAGAGTTATCCACTCAACAGACTCAAGAGAGTTGTTGATAAGATAACTCAGCTGAGTGAGGTGACCATTTTAGAAATACAGTAAACTTGGTTTTTCAGCGAAAGTCTTTACACCCTATTAAAATATGTTTTCAACACTTGTTTTATGGTTAAGTTATTATCAGTAGACTTAGCAATTTTAACAAACAACAGATAATATATGCAAGAAATAAAGTGTTGAATATAAAAGACATAGAGCAATTTTTATAGTGGTTCGAAGAAGGGGTAATTCCTCTAATCCACTCTTTTCCAACCCCTGGAGGTAATCCACTAAGTAATAGTGACTTCATTACAAAGGATGACAGTCCAAGCTAGGCCTTGATCACACAACTGGCTTTGCTTCTGGGACTCAGCTCTTCACAAGACGGTTGTCCTGATACTTCAGCTCCTTCAGACTTTTGTATTTGATCACCCAGCCCTCCAATAAGTCAAAAGCTTTGGTTCGAACTGGAACCTTACTACAGTTCCCTCAACCTTAGATGTGTAGACCCCTTGTGTTTCAACAATGGTTTCCTCTTTAACAAACTAAAGTTGTCTTTCCTTCACTGAGTGTGTTGGATCGATTTCCTTTGAGTTTTAGGCTTGAGGATTAAATTGATTGCTTGAGAGTAGCTTGCTCTTGCTTTGCAGGTATGTGTCTATTGCTTGTAATTCATTGCAATCAGCTTTTTTCTCTCAAATGAATTCCTCAGCCTTTTATAGTGCCTGTTTGAAAAATGTATTCGTTGAAGAGAAAGATCCAACTTTCAAACTACACTTCAAGGACATTGGTTTGTCATATCTTGTAGCATTTGATGTAGACTAATCCTCGAATTAATTCTTTGCAACATGCCTGAAGCTCTGTAGGTTCGCAGGAGCATCCCATTGGTTCCCATCTATTTGCACTCTTTCGGCAAAACAACTTTATGGTTTGCAGTCTGCCAGTTTCCTCTTTCAGCGAATATTTGACTTTGCTTATCAACGGACATCATCAACTTTCTTGAGTCCTTTTTGCTGCTTAACCCCTTTAATAGTCTTCCCCAATTAACTGGGAGTGACTTAGTTGTCAGTCGCCTGACTGAGATAGCTTTTTCTAGTACTTACTGATCCTTCACTGCAATACTCAGTTGACACACAGCAGAGTCGTCACTTCAACCTTTAGTCAACTTCTGCAATCTTCCAATTGGTTGTTTTGACTCAGCTAATAGAACCTTATCTATTACATAGTTGAATTTATAGCAGAATGGGGTCCAACTTCCTAATTTATGTTTTACATAGCATCATCAAAATATATTACATAAATTTTCCAACACTATTGTAGTGCCTGAAAAGCTTATTTTGTATCCGACATCCAGTTAATGCTCTTGGGCATGTCTTTCTTGAGCAAATCAGTTAACGACTTGGTGATTTTTCCGTACTCCCAAATAAAACATTGATTATAGCCCGTTAAGCCTAAAACTCCCTGGACACCGTGCATGGCGGTGGGAATCGGCCACTAAAAAATAGCAGAGACTTTGGTCAGGTCCATGCAAACGCCCTCGCATGATACGATGTGTCCCTAGTATTCCACCTCATGTTGGCCTTGAGAACACTCTCTTATTCACCACAAATGAGTTGTCGCGAAGAAGTTGTTGCACTAGTTGCAAGTGAATCATATGTTACGCCCCGTGAGACTATAAATTAGGATAACGTCAAAGAAAACCAATATAAACTTGCGAAGATACTAAAAATAAATCATTCATGGTATCGTGGAAGGTAGTCGAGCATTGTTAAGCGAAAGGCATCACTAAAGATTCATAGTGGCCTGAGTTAGTGCGAAAAATAGTCCTGGAAATATCTTCCAGGGCAATACGTATCTGGTGGTACCCTGTTTGTAGATCCAGAGCACTGTGAAGTTCATCCAACATCTCTTGAATCATGGGAATATGATTTTTTGGGAATTTATTGAGCTCTTAGTAATCCACACAGAAATGCCAACTCCCATATTTCTTGCGAACTAACAACATCGGGCTGGAATACGGACTATAGCTAGGCTGAATAATATCGGCTTCCAACATTTCAATCGCCAACTTTTACATCTCGTCTTTCTAGACCTGGACATAATAGTACAGACACACGGATACGGGCTCTGCCCTTGCACAAAGTGGAATACAATGATTGGAGGTGCAACTCGGAGGAAGGCCTGATGCTGGCCAAAAAATGGAGGGAAAATCCTCTAAAATTGCGTGATGTTTCTTGTGCTCCGGATGGGGGTATAGTCAGGTGCATAACCCATAGAACCCAACAATCATCTACATCTTGTAATTTATGAATACTTGTTGCCAAAAGACCACGACGAGCCAGGGAAGGATTGCCCCAAATTGAGATTAGTTGCTCGTCGGCCCAAAACTCCATAGTTAATTTCACCTAGTTTGTCCGCGTGTCACCAGTGTCGCGAGCCAAGAAACTACCAATATCATGTCGACACCGCCCAACTTAAAAACAAAATATGTGACCTGGACGTGAGAAGACCTGATATCGAGCATGATGCCACTGCATATGCCAAATATTTCATTATGTTGCCCATCACCCAAGCGGACATGCGCACGGCCAGAATCATTGGTAGGGAGGCCGAGGCGGTGCGCAGTAGAATCCAAGATAAAGCAATACCTTGCACCACTATCAATCATGACTTTAATCCAATGGGATTAGATTGTGGCCATCACAGTCATTGTTCGGGGGCAATCAAATCACCCGGCGGCAAGGGCCGAAAGTTCTAATGATTGCAGCACTGTATCATCCGAGGGTATGGCTTCGTCGGGGATTTCCTGTAGAGCATTGTTCACCAGGAAATCATTCTCGTCCCCTTTCACCGATTGACATGTGCAAATCGTGAGATAAGAGATCGGTTTATTCATCAATAGACCTAATTTGTGTAGTGATTGCGAGCGATTCAAAAGGATTTACATTGGGATTATCACCATAATGGCTCAAGAGTTCCCCCAAAAGTTGTTTCCATGTGAGCAGGGGCTAACGGCTGAGCACCCATTGCATCCAATGGAGTGCTGCGGCATTGATCGTGAAAATCTTTTCATTATACTTCAAGTATACATTGTAGCTTATAGAATAATGTCGAGCAAGGTCGTATTCCTCAGGGATTAAATACGAAACACTTAGGCAATAATAACATTGTATTCCAATTTCATTGAAGTGGCTGAAATCATAAGTTTTATCGAATCCAAATTAACAAGTAAAAATAAAATATGTAAATTTGTAAAAACCCAAACTCCACAAGTTTTTTCAACAAATATGAAAGCAACCCTAGGCACATAATCTCAATATGCTTCTTCAATATTAAATTCAATTAATGTTCATTAAAACCAATTTATATGTTTCTATGGGATCAATTCCTATATTTGTATATTCTGTAATACCCGAGTCTCTCACTACTCACTTGGCCAATTTAGTTCGTGCATTACATGTGATATATGTGTTATTTCTATTGATGTTGACATCGTACAATTCATTTTAATTTATAGGTCATGAATATTTGCACAACGTCAAAGTTCTTAAATAGTGTTAGTTGTCAAGCCCCTAATTTAAGTCATTGATTGTTCATTGACATAGAAAAGCCTAGGTGCCAAACTAGTAGATACCATAACATTACACGTAGTGAATTTAGAGGTGATAGGTGGCATCGACATATTGAGAGGTAGTTGGAAAATCCCGGATACAAATATATATATATATATATATATAATGTTATATGATAATAGTAGTAGTGTATAATATGGGGTAACTTATTAGTAACTGATAAAGTGAGGACTTAACAACAAATATCATAAACTATATAGCTATTATATATGAATAGCGTGTATATATATATAAGAAAATGTGATTAACATATATGTTGTATATACTCACGAGCACATGCACAGATATATATATGTCTTATATTTATTGATAAGGATAGTGGATTAGTATGTAATCTAAATAATAAACTATTATACTTAAAAGATAAGGCATATCATGAAGTAGCCGACTTACTTTATCAAAGCCAAACAGATAAATATAATTCATCGATTTAGGCGTACTGTTCATATTTTTCGGGGTTGAGGCACCTTACAAAACAGATTCTCGACTACGACTTTATGGAGGTAACCAACTTTACTCTTGTCTAGTGACATAATTTGAATTTTAGAGTTAAAAATAGGAGGCTTTGTTTAATAAAAATAAAAAAGGGGGAAAGTATGAAAGAAAGCAAAGGAAAAGAAAGAAGCGGAAAAACGACTTCATTTAAAGTAAGATTCATCATGTATTTGAATTAGTTTGAATCCAAAACTCTAAATTAGCATATAGAATTGTAAAGACTTTCGGTGTTTTTTTATGAAAACAAATTGTGTAGTTAAAATTTAAAAGAAAGAATTTTAGAATACTTAACCATAGATGTATATACATATTATATGTCACGATTTCAATTTCAGTGGAAGGGTTAAACATGGATAATATATATATTCTATCCGTTAAGACCTTTATAGACTTATAAAGGTATAAAAAGAAAATCGATACATATATATATATATATATATATATATATATATATATATATATATATATATATACGAGAATATATTTATAGAGAAATTTTGTTTTGTTTGTATTGAATTTTTTAACACTTCTACTTGATCTGAAGTTATATTTAATATTAGAGAGGCTTGATGAAGTTGTTGTAGTATATCGCTTAAAATAATACTAAATTTTATTAAAGATAAGAAATTAAGGTGTTTGGAATATTTGACTAAATTTTAATAACAAGTGTCATAATTGTGATTGATATTCCACTAAAAGCAATATCCATGGTCCTATTAAGAAGAATAGGTATAGTTGATTTACTATTAGAGATTAATATCACGTATCATTTCGATTGTTCAAATATAAGGTTGGAATCAAAGTTAAGCAACAAGTAAAGGCGCTTTCGAGAGCGAAAGGTAAGTGGAAATTTATCTCAACCCAACTACAATGCATGAACATAGTATTTCTGCCTTATTGATATTAAATACGATTCTTGTATCTTGATGGATGCATTATGGAAACTTTGATGTTCATATGTTGCTTGGTGGATATTGGAGTGTGATGATTATTGTTTCATTGAGCATATCATTCATTGGCATTTGCGTGCATGTAAACATATGAGCATTGTTGAGATGAGGCATGCACGACACGGTAACTTCCTTTGAAAAGAAAAGATTTTTGGTTGGCCACTTTGCTAGTGCACCGGGCATGCGGCGTGCTTTTGTGATATATTTTAGGGTGCAATGGGTGTTACTCCTCGGAGGATCATAGGGGTTGACGGGGTGTGCCTCGATGGTCACGAGGGGCGGACCACTTGATCGTATCCTTATTGACACGTCGGGGAAGACTCCTGGGGGATCATTGGGGAAGACAGGGGGTGGACCTCAGGTGGTCCCGGGAGATGGCCCTAGGCGGTGTCAATATGATTATGGCCATGTGATTATTGATATTGTGTTGAGCTCTTTCCGGTGCATAGCAGGTGGGTCAAGGGCCCTATGTAAAGAAATGATTATAAATAATATATTTCAATGCATCCTGTGCACTTTTGGTAAAATATCGTAGAACGCGTTTGCATTTGTATTACATTGTTCATTAAACATGCATGATTTTCGCTTACTGGGCATTAGCTCACGTAGTTCATGCATTGTAGGTGAGTTTGGTGATGCTAGATTTCATGAGCTTACTGGGCAGGCTGCTGGAGCTCCTACAGGTTATTGAGGACAGTGTACATGGATGACGACCTGTTGGGCTATGTTGATGGGTCACCTTTCTTTTTGGTCTTGTATTATATTTTGGTTTAGGGTTGTACCCTCTTCTCGAAAAACTCGATGTAAATATGTATATGTAAATAGTCAATGTGGGTTATGAGTTTGGTCATATGGATGTCTGTTGTATTTAATAACAGGGTTTGTTACCTCTTCTGCTTGTGGATATGGGTTGTCATTTTCTTACAAGTAAAGTGATCTTGCTTGTTCGTTATCAAAATGTTACAGGAAAAAAAAATGTGTACAGGTATATAGGGTACATTGTCAAATTTCACTTTTTATAGTGCTTAGCATTGTAGTAATAGGGGTGGGCGTCACAGAGTGGTATCAGAGCCCGGTTTGCAGGTTCTGTAGACTGTCCATGTACACGAACTCAGAACTCGTGGAGCTCAAGCATGCCAGTATGTTTTACTTTATTTTTTGATGCACTTTATGTTTCATGAATTATATTGGCCATGTGTTATTAGGTTCCATCTGAGACATTTTTCCAGCTATGGTGAGAACTAGGGGTGAGAGTAGTAGTGGGGATAGAAACCAAGGAGGGGAGATACCTATACCGACTGGTGACCGAGATGACGTCATAACTCGACTTACAGAACTTATTCAACGACAATCAGAACAAATCCAACAACTTATCTATCAGAGGGATGCTAACGGGCAACAAAGAGTAGAAATGAATCAACCGCCACAAAGGATAGATCAAGTCGAAATAGTGGGAGAAAGATTCCGAAAGTTAAATCCACCAACTTTTGAAGACGCAGCCGATCCCACAGCAGCTGAAGATTGGTTACGAACTTTAGAGAACATGTTCCAATATAGTAGAGTCCCAGAAGAAGAGAAAGTGATGTGTGCATCTTTCTTACTTCGCGGAAGTGCCGGAAATTGGTGGGATACGATGAAGAGTATCGAAGATGCTACAATCATGACTTGGGAAAGATTCAAGGAGTTATTCAGAAACAAATACTTCACAGCTCCTGTTCGAGTAATGAAGATGAATGAATTTATACAACTGCGACAGGGAACTATGACAGTAGGGGACTATATTCGCAAATTTGAACAACTGTCTAGGTTTGCTGCACACATGGTTAGCACTGATACTCTAAAAGTGGAGAGATTTCTTGAAGGTTTAAGGCCAGAACTATACAGAGACGTCAGTATGGCAGGAACTCAAGGGGTGACATACTCACAAGTTGCAGAAAGAGCACTGATGGCGGAACAAGCTGAATTAAAGATCATTCGTGCTCAGGAAGCCCGACGCCAGTTCAAACAGGGACAAGGACAAAGATGGGTTGGAAATCAACAGAAAAGACCTTTCCAAACTCCACAACAGAAACCTAGTTTCCAACCAAAACAAGGTCAGCAACAGTGGGATCCAAACAAGAAACCTAGGGTGGAACAAGGGAAAGCACCAATTCCACCTAAGTGCCCGAAATGTGGAATCCAACACATGGGAAACTGTCCTGCAGATACTAGAAGATGTTTTGTATGTGGGAAGATTGGTCATCTCGCCAGAACATGCCCAGAAAATCCAAATCCTACAAGGCAACAGAACGTACCAGCTAGAGTTTTTACCATCACTAGAGCCGATGCAGAGGTAAATCCATCAGTGGTGACAGGTAAACTCTTTATCCACGATGTTCCAGCATTAGTATTATTTGATTCAGGAGCTACACATTCATTTGCATCAACTGAGTATGTGAAGAGGCTGGGTATAACACCATATATTACGAATGTTGGTTACAACGTGATAATTCCGTCTGGGGACTCAAGGCAAACCAATCAAATTTTGAAAGCGTGCATTATTCCAATAGAAAATAAAGAGCTTTATGCTGATCTTATTGTATTACCGATGAATGATTATGATATAATTTTGGGTATGGATTGGTTGTCAAAGTATGGTGCTACAATTGATTGTCAGAAAAAGACAGTGACATTTCAAGCCTCGAGAGAAGATCCATTTACCTTCGTTGGAATCACGACCCGCTTTAGATTTCCAACAATATCAGCACTGAAAGCACAACGTTTACTGAATGCTGGTTGTGAAGGATACCTAGTAAGTGTCATGAGCATCGACGAACAACATCAACCATCCCTTGACGAAGTCCCAATAGTACGAGAATATCCTGATGTATTTCCAGATGATCTTCCCGGATTACCACCTGACCGTGAGATTGAGTTCGTTATTGACTTACTTCCAGGAACGTCCCCAATATCTAAAGCGCCATACCGCATGGCTCCATCTGAATTGAAAGAACTGAAGATACAATTGCAGGAGTTACTAGATAAAGGTTTTATTAGACCTAGCTTCTCACCATGGGGTGCGCCAGTCTTGTTTGTACGGAAGAAGGATGGTACGATGAGATTGTGTATCGACTATCGCGAATTGAACAAGGTTACAATAAAAAATAAATATCCTTTACCTCGAATTGATGATTTGTTCGATCAACTTCAAGGTGCAGCCATATTTTCGAAGATCGACTTGCGATCCGGGTACCATCAGCTGAAAATAAAAGAAGATGATATACCCAAGACGCCCGACCTTCACGGATGGACACTATGAATTTCTGGTGATGCCATTTGGGTTAACGAATGCCCCAGCCGCTTTCATGGACTTGATGAATCGGGTATTTAGAGATTTTCTAGATAAATTTGTTATTGTTTTTATCGATGATATCTTGATCTACTCTAGAACAAAAGAAGAACACGCTGAACACTTGAGGATGGTATTAGAGGTCCTGAAAGCAAAACAATTATATGCCAAATTTAAGAAATGTGAATTCTGGTTAGATCAAGTAGTGTTCTTGGGACATGTTGTATCCGGAGCAGGAATCTCAGTTGATCCAAGTAAAGTCGAGGCTATTAATAATTGGCCACAACCTACAAATCCGTCAGAGGTACGTAGTTTTCTTGGTTTAGCTGGCTACTATCGTCGATTTGTGGAAGGATTCTCCCGAGTGCTACGCCTTTAACGCAATTAACTGAGAAAGAGTGTCTCATTCAAATGGACAGAGGCATGCGAAGAAAGCTTTCAAGAATTGAAAAGAGATTGACTTGGCGCCAATTCTCTCAATCCGTCAGTCTTGGAGGTTTTGTAGTTTATAGTGATGCTTCAAAGAATGGCTTGGGATGCGTGCTAATGCAAAACGGTAAGGTGATTGCGTATGCATCTAGACAATCAAGGATTATGAAAAGAACTATCCTACACATGATTTAGAGCTTGCCGCAGTGGTGTTTGCACTTAAGATTTGGAGACATTACCTATACGGGGAACGATGTGAGATCTACACAGACCACAAAAGTTTAAAATACTTCTTCACGAAGAATTAAATATGCGGCAAAGACGGTGGTTGGAACTAGTGAAGGATTATGATTGCGTGATTAATTATCACCCTGGTAAAGCCAATGTCGTAGCAGATGCATTGAGCCGGAAATCGACACAAAGCAACGCAATTGCGATTCAAATTCAGAAACCAGAGTTAATGGATCTCCAGAAAATGAACGTGAGATTGTATCATTGGGGTCCATTGAAGCTAGATTGGCCGCGTTAACACTACGACCAACGTTAATAGATAGAATCCAACAGAACAACAAGGTGATGATTACTATGTTAAGGTGAAGAAAGATATTGCCTCTGGAGTGCCTCCTGATTTGAAGATATCCGAGAATGGAGTATTGCAGTTTCAAGAACGATTATACGTGCCCAATAGAGAAAATCTCCGAGAGGATGTTTTAGCAGAAGCACATTCAACACCATATTCTGTACATCCAGGAGCTACAAAAACGTACAGAGACTTGAAGATGCATTACTGGTGGCCAGACATGAAAAGGGATATCGCGCAATATGTAGAACAATGTTTAATCTGTCAACAAATAAAGGCAGAACACAAAAGGCCAGCTGGAATGTTGCAACCTCTGCCTATTCCGGAATGGAAATGGGAAAGGATCACCATGGATTTTGTGACAGGTTTGCCAAAAACGGTCAAGGGACACGATGCTATTTGGGTGATCATAGATAGATTAACCAAATCCGCCCATTTTATTCCTATTTGTTCAACTTATTCCATGGATCGATATGCACAGCTTTATATACAGGAAGTGGTTAGACTTCACGGTGTACCACTATCTATTGTTTCAGATAGGGACTCTAGGTTCTTATCCACTTTTTGGAGGAGTCTACAGAAGGCACTAGGAACACGGTTGTCGTTCAGTACTGCTTATCACCCTCAGACAGACGGACAATCGGAACGAACGATACAAACTTTAGAAGATATGCTTAGAGCGTGTGTTCTTGATTTTCAAGGACAATGGAGTAAGTATCTACCTTTGATAGAGTTCTCATACAACAACAACTATCAAGCCACAATTGGAATGGCTCCCTGCGAAGCACTATACGGTGAGAAAATGCGATCACCAGTTCATTGGGATGAGGTTGGCGAAAAGAAAGCTTTTAGGCCGGACATGATTCGAGAAATGACGGGCCGTGACGCGAATCGGCGAGAATGGAAATCGCTCAAAGCCGAAGCAAAAAGTTACTCGGATCAAAGAAGAAGAATGTTAGAATTTTCAAAGGGATCAAGTATTTCTTAAGGTGGCACCAATGAAAGGGGTAATGCGATTTGGAAGGAAAGGAAAGCTCAGTCCTAGATACATTGGGCCGTTCCACATCACGGAAAGAATCGGTGATGTTGCTTATAGACTTGACTTACCAGCATCAATGTCTCAAATACATAACGTATTTCACGTTTCTATGTTGAGAAAATACGTTTCAAACCCATCTCATATTTTGAAACACGAGCCCGTAGAATTAAAAGCTGACATGAGTTACGAAGAAGTGCCTGTGGAGATTTTGTTACGAGAAATAAAGAAACTCAGGAATAGGGAAATCCCTTTGGTTAAAGTACTCTGGAGAAATCAATCAGTGGAGGAAGCTACATGGGAAAGAGAAGACGAGATGAGGGCTAAGTATCCTGACTTATTTCGGTAAGTAAAATTTCGAGGACGAAATTTTTATAAGGAGGGGAGGATGTAATACCCGAGTCTCTCACTACTCACTTGGCCAATTTAGTTCGTGCATTACATGTGATATATGTGTTATTTCTATTGATGTTGACATCGTACAATTCATTTTAATTTATAGGTCATGAATATTTGCACAACGTCAAAGTTCTTAAATAGTGTTAGTTGTCAAGCCCCTAATTTAAGTCATTGATTGTTCATTGACATAGAAAAGCCTAGGTGCCAAACTAGTAGATACCATAACATTACACGTAGTGAATTTAGAGGTGATAGGTGGCATCGACATATTGAGAGGTAGTTGGAAAATCCGGATACAAATATATATATATATATATATATAATGTTATATGATAATAGTAGTAGTGTATAATATGGGGTAACTTATTAGTAATCGATAAAGTGAGGACTTAACAACAAATATCATAAACTATATAGCTATTATATATGAATAGCGTGTATATATATATAAGAAAATGTGATTAACATATATGTTGTATATACTCACGAGCACATGCACAGATATATATATGTCTTATATTTATTGATAAGGATAGTGGATTAGTATGTAATCTAAATAATAAACTATTATACTTAAAAGATAAGGCATATCATGAAGTAGCCGACTTACTTTATCAAAGCCAAACAGATAAATATAATTCATCGATTTAGGCGTCTTTGTTCATATTTTTCGGGTTGAGGCACCTTACAAAACAGATTCTCGACTACAGCTTTATGGAGGTAACTTCTTTACTCTTGTCTAGTGACATAATTTGAATTTTAGAGTTAAAAATAGGAGGCTTTGTTTAATAAAAATAAAAAAAAGGGGAAAGTATGAAAGAAACAGAAAGCGGAAAGAAAGAGCAGAAGACAGCTTCATTTCCGTAAGATTCATCATGTATTTGAATTAGTTTGAATCCAAAACTCTAAATTAGCATATAGAATTGTAAAGACTTTCAGTGTTTTTTTTTATGAAAACAAATTGTGTAGTTAAAATTTAAAAGAAAGAATTTTAGAATACTTAACCATAGATGTATATACATATTATATGTCACAGATTTCAATTTCAGTGGAAGGGTTAAACATGGATAATATATATATTCTATCCGTTAAGACCTTTATAGACTTATAAAGGTATAAAAAGAAAATCGATACATATATATATATATACGAGAATATATTTATAGAGAAATTTTGTTTTGTTTGTATTGAATTTTTTAACACTTCTACTGATACAGAAGTTATATTTAATATTAGAGAGGCTTGATGAAGTTGTTGTAGTATATCAGTTAAAATAATACTAAATTTTATTAAAGATAAGAAATTAAGGTGTTTGGAATATTTGACTAAATTTTAATAACAAGTGTCATAATTGTGATTGATATTCCACTAAAAGCAATATCCATGGTCCTATTAAGAAGAATAGGTATAGTTGATTTACTATTAGAGATTAATATCACGTATCATTTCAGATTGTTCAAATATAAGGTTGGAATCAAAGTTAAGCAACAAGTAAGGCGCTTTCGAGAGCGAAAGGTAAGTGGAAATTTATCTCGCAACTACAATGCATGAACATAGTATTTCCTGCCTTATTGATATTAAATACGATTCTTGTATCTTGATGGATGCATTATGGAAACTTTGATGTTCATATGTTGCTTGGTGGATATTGGAGTGTGATGATTATTGTTTCATTGAGCATATCATTCATTGGCATTTGCGTGCATGTAAACATATGAGCATTGTTGAGATGAGGCATGCACGACCGCGGTAACTTCCTTTGAAAAGAAAAAGATTTTTGGTTGGCCACTGCTAGTGCACCGAGGCATGCGAGGCGTGCTTTTGTGATATATTTTAGGGTGCAGTGGGTGTTACTCCTCGGAGGATCATAGGGGTTGACAGGGGGTGTGCCTCTGATGGTCACGAGGGGCGGACCACTTGATGTATCCTTATTGACACGTCGGGGGAAGACTCTGGGGATCATTGGGAAGGCAGGGGTGGACCTCGGTGGTCCCGGAGATGGCCCTGGCGGTGTCAATATGATTATGGCCATGTGATTATTGATATTGTGTTGAGCTCTTTCCTAGGTGCATAGCGGTGGGTCAAGGGCCCTATGTAAAGAAATGATTATAAATAATATATTTCAATGCATCCTGTGCACTTTTGGTAAAATATCGTAGAACGCAGCGTTTGCATTTGTATTACATTGTTCATTAAACATGCATGATTTTCGCTTCTCGGGCATTAGCTCACGTAGTTCATGCATTGTAGGTGAGTTTGGTGATGCTAGATTTCATGAGCTTATCGGGCGGTCGGAGCTCCTACAGTTATTGAGGACAGTGTACATGGATGACGACTGTTGGGCTATGTTGATGGGTCACCTTTCTTTTTGGTCTTGTATTATATTTTGGTTTAGGGTTGTACCCTCTTACGAAAACTCGATGTAAATATGTATATGTAAATAGGCAGGTGATGTGGGTTATGAGTTTGGTCATATGGATGTCTTGTATTTAATAACGGGGTTTGTTACCTCTTACGCTTGTGGATATGGGTTGTCATTTTCTTACAAGTAAAGTGATCTTGCTTGTTCGTTATCAAAATGTTACAGGAAAAAAAATGTGTACAGGTATATAGGGTACATTGTCAAATTTCACTTTTTATAGTGCTTAGCATTGTAGTAATAGGGGTGGGCGTCACATATTCCCAATCCCGAAGCAAATAAATAGTTGATTAACACCAATTGCTAACATCCCTACTCAACAATTAATAATAACTCCCAAAAGATCTTTGAATTAAAGTATTCCCCACAAACAGTTATAAGCCTCCCGACTCTATACCCATTGTTTTTGTTTATTAGAACTCATCTCCAGAATTATAAACTAACAAATATGACATTCAAATCATTGATCAAATAATCTACAAGAAATAAGCATTTGAATTCATATAATAGAACACATAAACCAATTAAGAAAACAATCAATATAGATTTAACATGAATCCATAGTTTTGATTGTGCCCTAAGATCAGAAAGATTAGCCCAACATATTTGATAACAAATTCATAGGCGAAGTTGAAATCCAATAGTTTGACATCGTTTAAGTACAAACAAGATATTTATACTAAGAAAGAAAAACCATTCTTGTTAGGATCGATCTTCTCTCCAAGCCTTCGGACCCTTGTGCTTCTGTAGATGCGAAAGGTCTTGTGGTGCTCTTTGTAGATTTGCCCTCCTCTCTTAGAAGACTATAAATTTGTGTAACCCTAGTGTATTGTAGTATATTTTCAGATGTAATGACTTGTTAATTCGTGCAGGCCTTGGTCCCTTTATATAGGTGCTTTGAAAGATCACTTGTAGAGTTATGACGGGAAAAGGAAACAAAAATCAGTCGCAGGGCAAATCGCACGGCCGTGTGCAGATCATACGGTCCGGTTGTGTAAAGAATTTTGGTATCTGTTTTTGCTCTAAACAAACCACATGGTCGTGTGCATGTTACACGATCTGGTCATGTGATGTGTCTCTGAATTTCCTCCCTCGAACAAGTCGCACGAACATGTAAAAACACACGGGGACAATTCACACGTACGTGTGAGATTCATACGGTTTGGCCATGTAATTTGTTTTTCTCTGTTTTCTTCGTGTATTCGATCTTCTCCTCGAATTATTCCATCTTGTTGGGCCTTCTAACAGATATATTTTCATTTAAGCTCCACTTCCTGTAAATAGTAACAAGAATACGCAGTATCATGCCCTTCTAGGAAACCAAGTAAAATACACTAAATATGCATGCAAATGTATCAAATATATATCATTTTAAGCCCTTAAATAAACGTTTATATTACACGTATCAAAATCCCTCAAACTTAAACCTTTGCTCATCCAGAACATATGAGGAAATTATTAAATGAAAGAGGAATGCGTAAAATGTACTTACAAAGTCACTGTGGTGGAGGAGGTGGAGGGTAGTGGCCCTGTGAGATGCCACTAATCCATACGAGACATTACCTAGTACATCTATTGCTGCTGCTGAGTGAAGGCGTTAAATAGTTGCAAATACTCAGTATGATACTCATCAACTGTAGCAGATAACTGATAAGTATCATCCATCAATGTACACATATTTACTTCCACCCTTTCAAGCCTATCACTGAAATTCCATTGTCGACTACGCCCTTGTCTAGAGGATTCCGACCTATCCATCCCCTACCTAGGATCATCTTGCTCCTCTTGAGCAGCAGTCCCCTGATCTCCCCTTTTCAACCAATTACCCCTATTTTTAATTGAATTAGCATTCGGGTTTGGGAGCCGAATTTTGGTTCTATCCGTATAAACCAACCAATGATCACGCCTATCATATTGAATCATCTTCATTGCGGATAAAATTGTCACATCAATCTGTTTCCCCCCATCAGCTCACGCATACCCATCAAAACTCACATTAAAATACTCGGGTATAGGGGTAATTAGCCCATCAATGCAAATCCCCCCTTTTCTTGCTTCCTCACTCTATCAAAATATCTAGCTATAAATGCATGGGCGTTAAGTACCACCTCCGTCCCTGAAGCCATACACCAAAGTACAAACAATTCATCAACCCAAATGGACCATTTAATATATCCCTTCACGAACACCGTTTCTGCTAATGTACGTTGCACGTAGCGGAAAATGGGGTTCCTAATGCTAGACGCCTTAGAGGTACCCGGCGTATAAATTATTTTCCCCGTGATCGCCTTCCAAACGTCAAGCATATCAAAATCATCATGCTCTTCAACCCCATAAGCTGGAGTTCTATAAATTGCATTCAAATCATCAATTAATAACTCCCTCGGTCATTAGCTATTCTAAACTGAATACCAATTAAATTCCTTTTCCGGACTACTAATTCAAATGTGCTCAAAATTTCATATGAATAAACCACATAAGTAGTCTAATTTCCATTCAACAAATCATGTCAATCAATACGCCCACACAAGGCTCAAAAATCATCCAACATACTAAACTTGTAAGAGTAGGTTCATCGGGGTACCTTGTTGAAATCCTATTTTGGAGATAGAGTACCTCCCACCTAGCCCGATGTGTTTCGTCCATGAGAACGACATTGTATTATTTTGGGTTGTTCACCTCGTACTCGGGTTCGGAAGTTGGTTTCTTTCTCCTCCTTGTTTTCCTGATACGTGTAAAATATACGTGCATTTAGAGGCTTATTTTGATATATATTTGATACATTTGCATGTATATTTAGTGTGTTTTGGTTGGTTTCCTTTGTTGGTGTGATACTGCGTATTCTTGTAACTTCTTGTAGGAAATAGAGCTGAATTGGATAAAAAGCGACATCACGTTCCAAAGTATAGATTAAGAGCTAAGGTACGAGCAAATATGTGAAGGAACGAAGCATGCACGATCGAACAAACGGGAATTTCCTTCAAAAACGTCCAAATGCGCTAACAGTTTCCAGCACTAGTGAGGTTTAGTATTTTGGCCATAACTTTCTCTATAAAATTTATATTGAGGTGATTCAAGTCTATGGAAAGCTATGAGAAAGGGCTTTGATTTTCATGAAGACTCTAGGAGCAAATTCAAACAAAAGCATGTCACACGGCCGGACCGTGTGAGGGCCACATGACCGTGTGAAGTACCCGTGTGAAAAAAAGACATGTCCGTGTGAAGTTGGGAAGAAACAGGGACGAAAACAAGACACACGGCCGGACCATGTGAGATCCACACGAGCATGTGAAGTGGACTGTGTGAAATCCACACAGCCGTGTGAGATTACACGGCCGGGCCGTGTGACGCGCTGTCTCGGATTTTTGTGTCCTTTTCCCACTCCAACTCTACAAGTGATCTCTCCAAGAATCTATAAAAGGGACCCAAGGGCTGCACGAAAATTACAATATCAATACCACATACAACACACCAAATTACACATGAACACAAGATCCAAGGTCTTTTGAGAGAGGAGGGCTAGGTCGCGAAGAACACCACAAGGTTTTTCGCATCTACGGAAGCACAAGAGCTTTGAAGGCTTGGAAGGAGATTACATCCTGATAAGAATGAGTTTTCTTTCTTAGTTTAGATCTCTTTTCTGTGCTTAAATGATGTCATAATATTGATTTTCAAGTTTGTCTATGAATTTGTTATCAATGTTTAGCTAATCTTTTGGATCTTAGGGGTATAATCAAAATTATGGATTCGTGTTAAATCTTGATTAATTATTTTCTTAATTAAGTCATGTGTTCTATTTTATGAATTCGAGTGCTTATTTTTAATTACTTTTTATCTGATCAATAATTAGCATGTCATATTTGTTAGTGCCAAATTTGGAAGAGGAGTTCTACAAAGATGGAAATCAAATTCAGACATAAATGGGTGTATCAAGTCGGAGACGTACAACTGTTTGTGGGGAGTCATTCAATTCATAGATCTTTTGGTAGTTAATAATTGTTGTATCGAGTTGGGAGACCTAAAATTGTTATTAATCTACTGTTTATGCGCCACCCGGGAGGGGAAATAGACTAACTTAGAAATGGAACCCATAGAATTGCATGAATTGGTTTTGTTAAACATTAATTGGATTTAATATTTAAGAAACATGTTGATATTATGTGCCTAAGGTTGCTTCCGTGGTTCTTGAAAATACTGGGGTCCGCAAATTTATTTATTTTTCTTTTTATTTTTTTGATTTTTATAAAACTTGATATTCAGTCGCTTCAATAAAATTGGAATGGGATGTTATTTTAGCCTAAGTATTTCGTAGTCAATCCCTGAGGAATACGACCTTACTTGCCATTATTCTATAAACTACACTATACACTTACAGTTGTACGATCCAAATATTTTTGGCGAACAGTTCCTCATAGTTCCTCTTTCTCCTCCTCTGGAAGACATGGATATGGATTTTTGAAGCATTGAAAATATGAAAATTGAAGATTGAAAAACCCCTAAACTTGGAGGAGAACTTGAGAAAGTTGAGAAATTGGAAAAATTTTGTGATGGTTTCTTGAAAGGATAAAGAATTCGTGTTTGGGTTTGAAGATTTGAAGTTGAATTTGAAGAAATTTGAAGATGGGTTGAGGTAGTTGGGAGAGAAATTTGGGTTGGTAGGGTTTGAAATCAAATAGTTTGACATCATTTAAGTACAAATAGAAGATCTAAACTAAGAAAGAAAAACCCTTCTTGTCAGGATAGATCTTCTCTCTAAGCCTTCAAACTCTTGGGTTTCCGTAGATGCGAAAGGTCTTGTGGTGTTTTTCGTAGATTGGCCCTCCTCTCTCAGAAGACTATAAATTTGTGTAACCCTAGTGTATTGTAGTGTATTACTAGATGTAATAACTTGTTAATTCGTGTCGGCATTGTTCCCTTTAAATAAGTACTTTGAGAGATCACTTGTAGAGTTCTGATGGGAAAAGGAAACAAAAATCATCCACAGGACAAATCACACGGCCATGTGCATATCACACGGTCCGGCCGTGTAAAGTGTTTTGGTCTTTGTTTTTGCTCCGAACAAACCATAATGTCGTGTGCATGTTACACGGTCTGGGCATGCGATGTGTCTCTAAAATTCTTCCCTCAAACAAGTCGCATGAACGCGTAAAAACACACGGGGACAATTCACATGGGCGTGTGAGATTCACACGGCCTAGCCGTGTGATTTGTTTTTCTCCGTTTTCTTCATGTATTCGATCTTTTCTTTGCATTCTTCAATCTTTTCCGAGCCTTCTAACTGATATCTTTTCATTTAAGCTCTATTTCTTGTAAAAAGTTTCAAGAATACGCAGTATCATGCCCTTCTAAGGAAACCAAATAAAATACACTAAATATGCATGCAAATGCATCAAGTATATATCATTTTAAGCCTTTGAATGCACATATATGTTACACGTATCAGGCATCTATGGAGATGAGGGCTAGTTTAATTTTAGAGATATCTTCAATGCAGTGGACTCAAAAGTATTGTTCGGTGCGAGATAACCAGAAGACTGGATCCTTTCCGTGGAAGGATGGCATCTCGAGCCACCGAGCTACCACTGTGGAATCATTAGGGACAACATGTGGGGGAGCGGGCCTGGGAGCAGGCACTGAAGACCCAGAATGCTCTTATGTTTTCGCCGAAGAACCCTTATCCTATTAGGAGGATTCCAACATCTTCTCAATGCGATCTAGTTTGTCCCGTTTAGGCTGGATTTTCGCGACTTTCGCCCAAGTTCCTCTACACCTTCCCTATCGTGTCAACATGTGATTCAATTCGGGTCAATGGCATGAAGAGGACCAACAGGTCGGACCAATATGATAGATACAAGGGTGCAAATTATGAACTAGATTAAAAAGAAAGTAGTACATAACTCACGTATGCAAAAATAAATAGTTACGATTAGTCGGGAAAATTACCCGCCCAGCTTTAAGCCGCCAAATAACAATTATGTAAACAACTACTAAATAAATGAAATAGAACTAAATATCATAAATAGAAATAAAGAACAATGACTCTGATATAACTAACTCCTAATTAACTAATTAACACCGCCATCTAGTCTTTGACGCATCAATTGTCTCGCATAGCCCCAACTGGCTTCCCTCTTTGGCGGTATACCTGCACAAAACGATTTGTATCAACATTTTCATTTACACAAAACCAAATTATAAAATAGTTTTATGAAATTTTTCATGTCATTGTTTAGATGTTTGTATTAAATAGTAAAGCGATTTTACAAGCCTATAAACTTTACGCTCGTTGCCAGGAACTACAAATATCTCAGGCTAATCCATGTATATTTCTTCGTCGATATCACCATAGAAAAATGTAGTTTTCACGTCCATCTGATAAATTAGAATATTATACATTAAAACCAATGATATAAGCTACCGAAATGTAGTCAAACGAGCTACAAGTGAATAGATCAAAATAATATATTCCCTCTTTCTGTTTAAACCTTTTGGCAACTAATGTAGCCTTAAGCTTATCTATGGTCCCATCAGATTTAAGTTTCTTTTTAAAAATTCATTTAAATCCAATTGTAGTACACCCTATAGGTAGATCGATTAATTCCCATGTCCCTTTAGAGATAATAGAGTCCATCTCACTTTTGATAGTTGTCTTCCAATACTTAGCTTTTGACCATGCCATAATATCTTTGAAGGCCAGGATCGTCATCAATATTGTAAATGATGAAATCACTTCTAAAATCCTTAATGACTCTATCTCTTTTACTCCGTCTAGGTTTATCTAATTCTTCATGTATAGAGCTAGAATTACTTGGATAAACCCCCCCACATTTGCCTTCTTTTCACATGTTCAGGAATTGATGTTGATGTAAGGGCCGAATCTAAAGAAAATATCTTGGGGTATTCGTGTTTTCATAGGAATACGTGTTCAAAGAATGTAGCATCATGTAACTCAACTATTGTGTTAACAGCTATGCTAGGAATTTTTGTTTGAATAAATATTCTAAGAGCATAACTTATTTCCACATATCCTAAAAAGCCTGAATCAATAGGATTAGGTCATAACTCTTTCCTCTTATGTTCTTGACTAGAACTTTTGCAAGACAACCCCATACTCGAAGATACTTTAAGTTATATTTTCTACCATTTCAAAACACAAACGGAGTGCCTTCATTGCGTTTCAGAGGGACTTTGTTCAGAGTATGACAAGATGTATTCAAATCTTATCCCCATATATACTTAGGCAATTCATAATTCAATAGGAGGCTATTGATCATGTCTTTAAACATTATATTTTTCCGCTATGCAATTCCATTAAACTTAGGAGAATACATGGAAGTTTCTTCATGACTATGCCAAAGTTATGAAAATATTCACTGAAGGTATTAGACTCCTATTATCCATCTCTCTTTAATTTTAGCCTTTAAGTTTCTTACCAGTTTGTGTTTCAAGCTTCATTTTTAAACATTATGAATTTATGTAGTGCTTCATCTTTATGTTTTAGTAGATAAACATAGCAATGCCTAATGTAATCATCTATAAAGGTAATAAAGTATCTTTTAAGGTATTCAGTAACGATTCCACTGAACTCACAAATGTCAGTGCATATTAAATCAAGTAATTTTGAATGTCTTTCTATCGAATGATTATAAAGTTTTTGTAATTGTTTAGCTTCTACACATATTTGACATTTGTGATGACTTTCAATATCGTTTTTAAGAATCAAACTAAGGTTCATCATCGGTTTAATTGAACCATAATTTAAATGACCCAAGCATCTATGTCATATAGAAGAATTTTCAACACTATTAACAATAGAATCTGAAAAACTCACTTTCATTGATATTATTATAACCAACATAGTCCACACAAATCTTAAACAAACCATCAGACAAGTAAACCTTGACAATAAATGCATTAAAGTGTTGGATTACAACTTTATTTAATCTGAAAGAAACATCATTGCCCTCCTAAACTAACATTGAACGACTGAATATGTTTCTCCGTATTGTTGGGATGTAGTTCACCTTTGTAAAGATAGCATGCGCCCTGAAGGAAACTTTAGATCCACACGTCCTATCCCAAGAATCTTTGATGCACTTGAGTTTTCCATTATTACATATTTCAATTGACTGGCTCGTAAGACACTAAATGTAATTTATCAGCACAAACGTGCACATTTTCCCCAGTATCTATTAACCAATCAAATGGTTTATAGACAATGGATCGGGTTACATAAAGGGCCTTGGTTATGGCCCAAAACCTCCAAGTAGACGCACCACATTATATGACTCAAGTACTCGACAACTGCAAAATAAACTTCAATAGACACAAGAGAAGTTACAAGAATCAGAATCACATGTGAGTGGGCTTAAGTCGCAAGTGGGTGATTTGAAAGACCAGCTCTGTCATCAAGGTGCTTGTATTGAAAAGCTTATGGCATTCATGGCTGTGAGTGGGAATAATCTCTAAGCCGATAGAATTAATCTAAGTACTATTTTCTTTTGGTTTGAATATTTTAATGTTTGTTTCTCCGACATTATTCAAGTTGTTTATTGTGCATTTGAAATATGGATATCTTATGATTTCTCTTATATTGATAAATAATCGTATTCTACTTAATCAAACATGATAGATTTTTTTTTCATGCTTAATTGCATTTGAACTTGCACTTTGTAGTATTAATAATGTATTGATAGAATATTTTACAAATTAATATTTAAATCATTATATATGTACAAAACTAAAAAAAAATGAGCAAATTACATTGCCTATAATAATTATTTTCATGATAATTATGTTGTCATGTAATTAAGAAAGCTATCAATTGTTTGTTAGTCCAAGTTGCTACGATAATCAAGATGGGGTGAATAGATTATGCCGGTTTTTCAAAATCCGCCCTCTTTTTCCAATGAACAAGCAAGAATAAACTGAAAATACGGAAAATAAACAACACACGTTGATTTAAAGAGCTTCATACCACCTAGGGACTACGTGTTCTACCACCCCAGTATCTCCGGGATGGATTTCGAAAAAGAAAAAGAAGTTTTATTAATTACCACAATTAATATAACACCACCTTTGAAGATTACCACAATCTTCTTACAACACCTTCAAGGAGATTACCACAATCTTCCTTCAACACATATGAAGAGTACCACACTCTTCAACACCTAAGATCACCCAAGTGTACTCTTACCACAAGAACAACAACAGGGATATCTTGTTTTGGATGATGGATAAAATTCAAGATAACAACTCAATAATGATAATACAAATATTGAGTGCAAGTGTAATCAAGAATGAAAAGCCTAGACCTCAAAATGTGCAAGTGTAAGTACTTAGGCTATTGCAACAACAGTATTTGACAAAGTATTTGCTTGTATGCTTTTGCTTGTATGTTGTGTTATATCTTGTTACTTGAATGGTTCCTCTATTTATAGGAGAGGTCTTCAATTGATTTCCAGACATTGGCTCCTTCTTGGAGAGTGAATTCTGCAAAAAAAAAAAATTGCAATTAAAATCAAGATATAGCTGTTAGAAATCAACCCTTTAAATTGAGGAAAAGTTTGTTGTCAAAAGCCTATAGCGACCGGTCGCACAGAAAGAAAGATTAGAAAGATACGTATAAAAATTACACAGGAGGACCCATCACCATGGGGTTGGACCGGTCCACCCCTATGCCAACCGGTTGGGGTCCTCAAAAATACATTACAGTGTTCTGTAATTTAGGACCTGATTCAGGCATCGGTCGCCCACACTGTCGACCTCCGGGTCGACCGGTCGCCCTTCCCTATTTCTCTTCCGTCTCGTTTTCTGTATTAAAACTCAAATCAGACACAGGATGCCCTATAGGGCGACCGCTCCAACACGAGACAGAAGTGTTGTCCAATTTTTGTCGAAAATAAATTTCAAAAAATACTCCAAAAAATTAGTAAAAACATTTTATATCGATCGGGAGTATTTAGACAACATTTAGAAACATTGTTTTGCTGTAAAAACACATTTAAACAAAATCAACAAAATCATGATAAAAATATTTATCTAACAAACTCCCCCTTTTTATGATTACAAATCAAAACAATTTTTAGAGGACGATAACACAATTTTCCGATTAAAGAATAAACTATTTGTTTTGAGCAACAACAAACCATGCATAATAGCCAAAATGAAGGGAGTTAAGATTTTCAAAAACATTTTACAAAAGCTCCCCCTATTAACAAGCACATCAAGGAGTAATCAATCAAAAGCTAGAAGCTTTAGCTTTTACAATGTCAACATGAATATCATGAGCTTAGAAGCTCCCCCTGTCAAAAACAATCATTAAACATGCATATAAATTCATAATACATCCAATGGACTAAGTATTCTTCACAGTTTTTGGCTTTAAGGAGCCATAACTTAGAGCTTCTTTCGCGAGCTTATAGTAGCTTCTTTGAGCTAATGAGCCAATTTCCCGTTTCTCCCCCCTTTGGAATCATCAAAAAAAAGGTTAGCATGATAAAAACATCATTCATCCATATCAAAGTGCGCAAAATAGTCGATTTACCGAGCTTTTTGAAAGTACAAGCTTAAAATCCAAATAAAAAGGGAGAAGTCGATCATTTGAAATGCAATAGCTCGTTTGATTGGTAAAACATGATCTCTATAAGTATATAAGACTTTTAAAATCGAGAGAGTCATGTAATTGATGAAATTTTCTTTGAAACAATATGTCGAACATTAATGAGCTCATCACAAACATATATAACTTGCATCAAAAAATTAACATTTAAGCCAAGTTCTCAAGGGTTCTACCCAATTGAGATAAAAGAGTAGAATTCTTACCATTTAATCGGTAAAGATGAGCAACAATGATGACAAACGAGCAAGATAAACCCCAAGATATATAATTTATGCAACAAAATTCATTTGAAGTGAAATGTGTGTGAAAATAGCATAGGGGTCGAAAAATAGAGGGGAAGAGCCAAAATGACTAAGTCTTGAAAACAGAAGGCATTTTAATCAAAACATAGCAAAGGGCGACCAGTCCAGACTGAGGGCGACCGGTCGACCTCAGCCCAATTTGCCCACTGAATCAGAGTCTATTTTCAAAAATCCAAAATTTGATCCAAAAATCTGATTTTTTGCCCCTAAGTTATAAAAACGTGCAAAATGTAAACATAGACCTCATTCAATATGCATTATGCCTAACCGAGCTCGTAATGACGCAAAAGTCTCGGAAGATAGTGGTTTTGTAAAAATGTCCGCTAATTGATCTTGAGATGGTACAAAAGATATCTCTATTTTTCGTTTTGAAACACAATCCCTTAGAAAATAATGTCAAATCTCAATATGTTTAGTACGGTTATGATGAACCGGATGTTGAGCAATATTTATAGCTAATATGTTATCACAAAAGATAGGAACATTTTCAAAAGAACATTTGTAATCCGCTAAAGTTTATTTCATCCAAAGAAGTTGAGTACAACAAAAAGCTGCGGAAATATATTCGGCTTCAACCGTTGAAAGTGAAACATAATTTTGTTTCTTTTAAAACCAAGAAACTAGGCAATCGCCTAAAAATTGACATGATCCGGAAGTACTTTTACGATCATCAGTATTACCCGCATAGTCCGAATCACTATAACATTTAAGAGAAAAATTTTCATTCTTTGGATAAAATAAACCATATTGAATAGTGCCTTTCAAATATCGAAAAATCCTTTTAACGGCACTCATATGAGATTCTTTGGGATTACTTTGAAAACGAGCACATAGGCATACGACATGAAGAATGTCCGGTCTACTTGCGGTTAAATAAAGTAAACTACCAATCATACCTCGATACTTGGATTCATCAACCGACTTGCCTTTTTCATCTTTGTTAATTTTGATATTGGTTGCCATAGGAGTAGAGACGGTTCTTCCTTCTTCAATATCGAACTTCTTCAAAAGCTCGTTTGTATATTTTGATTGCGAAATATAAATACCTTCTTGGCATTGCTTAATTTGAAGTCCAAGGAAGAAGTTGAGCTCCCCCATCATGCAAATATCAAATTCACCTTGCATCAACTTAGAAAATTTCTTGCACAAAGATTCATTAGTAGCACCAAAAATAATATCATCAACACAAATTTGCACAAGTAAGCAATCTTCACCTTTTTCAAAAACAAAGAGAGTAGTATCAACTTTACCTCTTGTAAAACTATTTTGCAAAAGAAAATAGCTAAGTCTATGTTGGGAAATTTATTGTTTAGATTTTGATGAATGCCATGTAAAACTTAGAATAGGAAGTTGGCACCCCAATTTTTGTTGTAAACTGCATTGTAATAAATAGGGCTGGTCAAGCCGAGTTAAGTCAGCTATGCCCAAACATGCAAGAAGACAACGAGACTAGAAGGAAGACTCCCTGCAAGACAACCGAGTATGGCAAAGAAGAGAAGACGGAACTCTATCAAGGAGCAGTGAGATGCAAACTGAGTGGAGTATCGATCAAGTCAACTCAAGAAAAGCCAAGTCTCAAGTTGAAGTGACAGAAGAGTCATCCAATGATTGGAAGTGACTCTAAGTCACCTGGGAAAGCAAGGAAATGCAATCAAGTCGAGATAATCTGAAAAAGATCCGTTG
The DNA here is from genome assembly GCA_016081115.2 of Rehmannia glutinosa. Taxonomy (NCBI): domain Eukaryota; kingdom Viridiplantae; phylum Streptophyta; class Magnoliopsida; order Lamiales; family Orobanchaceae; genus Rehmannia; species Rehmannia glutinosa. Next base: position 36,029 of record JABTTQ020002744.1, on the reverse strand, counting down.
CCTGAAATCAAGAGAATTACTTAAACAAGTAATATCTCCATGCTATCTTTCTCAAGTGCTCATCCCAGAAGCGTGCAAAAGGAATAAACCAATGGGAAGCACTACATCGTGTCAGAACTCTGAAAAGCTGAAGAACAATTCATACGAGGAAATGGCAATTCCAAGGACTGCAACAAGACAAGCCAACAACCACAAGTGACTTTCAAAAATAAGCTTATCTCTTCAACGGGCGATTTTTTTGAAAGATCACTATAAAAGGCCGAGGAATAACTCGAGAAAAGGTTATGAAGATTACATAGGTTACCTTGACCATACAAGCAAGAAAGAAACATTTTGTAACCTGAAATATTCTCAAGTTATTAAACGCTTAATCCTCAAGCCTACACTACGAAGAACATCAATCCAACACTCACCTGTGAAGGAAAGATAACTTCAATCAGTTGAAGAGGAAATTATCAAGAATCAAGGGGTCTACATTCCACGAAGGATTGTAGGAAGGTTCAAGGTTGAACCAAGTCTTGAGCTTTTGGAGGGCTTAGTGATCAAATCCAAAGAGCTTGAGCAAGTGGGTCTGTAGTAGCAAGGCAAAATGCCCTGTGAAGAAGCCGAGTTGTACGAGAAGCCACCGAGTGATCAAGACGTCTCGGTGAGTCCCAAAGGATCAAGTCACCGTGTGTGATCAAGACTTGTATCCGGACTGTTACCACTTTGTATACCGATCAATACCTAGTGGATTCCTCCGTGTTGGAGAAGAGAGGAATAGAAGAATTACCCCATCTTCGAACCTCTATAAAAACTTATCGTGTCTTTTACATTTCAACACTTTAATTCCTGCATCATATTTGTTTAATTCTGCTGACATATTTTCCATCCATTAGATAATCTCTAAGTACTAAATCAAGCTTTAAATCTCTACTAAACCATATTAAGGGTGTTAAGTCTTCCAACAAATCAAACCACGGTTGAGCTAACTCGGTCTTAACAAATTGAGTTATTCTATCAAGAGCTCAGTCGAGTCTGTTGAGTGACTAACTCTACTGATTAACTAAATTGGCTTTCCACCAAGGACACATCTGTGTAGTATCAACTCTGAACTTTTAGAAGGACTAAATCGAAAAATTTGGTAAGGTTTATTCAACCCCCCCCCTTCTAAACCTTACACTCACACCCCTTGGGACCTACAAGTGGGTATCAGAGCGGTTGGTTCATTGGGCCTTCCGCACTGGTTACTGAACTAGATCTCCAAAATTTTCAAAGTCTGCTTTAGTACTTAAATTTTCAAAACTCCTTTTATCATTAAAATTTATTATCATGGAAGCAAATTTGACACGTATTCCCATGTTCACAATTGAAGAATTTGATGATTGGAAAAGATGCGAGTGCTCACCTATCGGCATTACATGATGAAATGTGGATAGTGATAGAGGATGGGCCACCGCAAATCTTAAAGGTGAACACAACCAAGTAAGAAGAGTCTGACAATGGTGAAGGTGAAGAGGATGTTGCCCCTAGACCAGCTATGGTTGAAAAACCAAGAACTGAATGGACAAATGATGACAGAAAAAGATACAACCTAGACAATGTAGCCAAGGACATCCTTTACAAAACCTTGGACAAAGCCATATTCAATAAAGTCAAATCATGCAAAACGGCTAAGGAAATCTGGGACAAACTAACATTGATTTGTGAAGGCTCAGAGCAAATCAAAGAAAATAAATTATCAGTGGCTGTACAAAAATTTGAGAATTTCAAAATGATCGCAGGAGAAAACCTGGATCAACTGGATGCTCGGTTCACGAAATCACCAACGAGCTATCTCGCACTTGGAAAGGAATATACACAGAAGAAATGTGTATGAAGATCCTAAAAAGTCTCCCGGTGAATGGGAAATGAAGGTCATGGCACTAAGACATTCCATGGACCTATCGAAGACCTCCAACCATGAACTATTCTCAGATCTCAAAGCCTACGAATTTGAGCTGAGAAGAAAAGATCAGGAAGAGACAGTTGTACCCAAAACAGCTGCTCTAATTGTTAAGATGGAAAGAGAGCCGAGGTCAAAGAAGTCATTGATCCGAAGAAATAGCCCCGATGGTTAAAAGGTTCAACAAGTTCTTCAATAAGAACTACAAGAGAGGCAAGGGCGAATCATCCGAGAAGACACTCGGCTCCCTCCAAGTCAAGGGAAGATAGGCCAACCAAGAGAACAGATCATCATCAAAAAGTCAATATCAAAGGGTGACAATCCAAGAATGGAAAGAGCTGATCAAAAGGTTGAATATCTATCTTTGAACTGTAGGCAACCAGGTCACTATGCCATTGATCGCCCATATCCTGTAGTCAACAAATACGAATGAAGAAGAAAGAAAGGTCTTCGAGAGAAAGAAGACAAGAAAAGAAAAAGGCAATGTTGGTCGAGAAAATCCGAGTCAAAAGACATAGCGAGTCGTAGAGTAGTGAAGTGACTACTCAAGTGACTCAAGAAGAAGCCTGATCTGTTTGATGGCCAAGGAACAAGATCAACCTTGACCAAGAAGATGAGGTACACTCCAACTCATCAAACTCGATTCTAGTGATAGTGATCTGTGACACACACACTTCATCACCCACTGATCTTTATGATTCATTAGGCAAAATGATGAAAGATTTTGAACACATTAAATCCTCACACACACTATTAAATGAGGAAAACAGCCTACTCAAGAGCCAAAACTCACAGCTGACTAAGGAGCCGAGTACTCTAAGTCAAATAGTGATGAGAATGAAAGTTTAAAGGCTGAAAATGCTAAGCTAATAGCAGAAATAGTTGCCATAGAAAAGAGGGAGAATGACCTCAAAAATGTGATTGCCTCATTCACTAAGGCATCTAAATCATTGGATGATCTTATTATGAGTCAAAGAGAATGTGGAGACAAGACAAGCTTAGATTTAATTCCTCCTGTGCTATGTCAAACTCCAAAAGTAATTTTGGAAAAAGGATCTTCAAGCAATGAAGAGTCTAAAAAATCCATAACTCAAAGGGTGCACACATTCACTCCAAAGCACAATTACAAGCAAACGGCCTTGGTTATAAAGGAAAAGGAAAACAACCATTGAGTGCTTGCTGAAAGGGCACCGAGAAGAGATTCATCGAGTTCCTCAAAAACTCCAAAACAAAAAATACTCAGTAAAGAAGAAACAGAGCTACCAAAACCCCGTAAAAATCTATAAAAGAAATACATATGATGGGAATGGTAGAAAATATCCAAGCCAAGTGATTGGAATGATGTGAACTATCGGCATAGACTTATGGAATATAGGCCCAAATGGCAAAGGCCTAGAACTCAAAAAGGCCATTCCAAAAGTATAAGAGCTTTCATCAAAGACACATATGCACCTAGGCACTACACTAAGAGACACCACAATTACCCAAAGAAGACGATTGCTAAAACATATACACAGGCATACGACAAAAAAGACATTGTGTGAACCTAAAATCCCCAAACAATTTGCCAAGATTAATTATGATTATGGCACGATAGATGGCAACCCCTTAGAGTCAAATCATTTGGCTATAAGTTGGTTGGATCATCTTACAATCCTAACCCCTCGGACCTGCATAAATATGGGTACCTAAAACTTAATTTCCTTGATTGCGGGTTCAAGGAATGCAGTGAAAGTGCCAAGGAACCTGGTACATGGATAGTGGTCATTCGGACATATGACAGAAACAAGAAAAATCTGTCAAAATTCAAGGAAGTTAAAGGAGCAAAAGTCATATTTGGAGGAAATGAAGCTCGGTGAAATAAGAGGCATTGGATACATCAAGAGGAACGGATTAGAAATCACGGATGTTGCATATGTTGAAGGACTCAACTTCAACTTGTTAAGCATCGATCAACTCGTGACAAGGGCTATAATGTTGGATTTAACATGGGTATATGCCAAATCAAGGTTACTTGAATCGAATGAAGTTGTGTTGCAAGGATGCACAAAAGAACATGTATGTAGTAGATTGGTCAACCGCTACACCCAAAGACTGGCCTATTAGCAAAGAGCACAAATTGAATCAAGTGGTCGTGGGCACAAAAAGCCGAGTCACCCGAATTTCAAAACGATTAACAATGCTTGCAAGAAGTAATCTTGTGGAAGGACTTCCGGACTTCGATATATCAAGAAGGAGAGTATATGTGATGCATGTCGAAGGAAAACAAATCAAATCTTCATTCAAAGAAAAGACATGTCCATCTTCAACAAGAATATTACATCTCACTACATATGGATCTATTTGGCCCATGGAACCAAATAGCATAAGTGGAAAGAAATACACCTTGGTGGTAGTAGATGACTACTCAAGATATACATGGACTATATTCATGCGTAAAAAGAAAGAAACTCTCGAAAACGCCACGATTAATGAAGAAAATTCAAAATGAAAAGAGCCAAACCATTATCAAAATAAGATCGATAGGGAACCGAGTTTGTCAATGGGATAATAACTCAATATTGTATTGAAAATGGCATTGGTCATGAATTATCTGCAGCAAGGACTCCACAATGAGAATGGAGTTGCGAGAAAGAAGGAATAGAACTCTCAAAGAAGCAAAGAAGGACCATGTTAGTCAACGGGGTTACCAAAAAGATTTTGGGTCAAGCAATCAACACGACTTGCTACACTCAAAACAGGATGTATGATAAACAGGCGGTGACAAAGACTCCCTATGAGATTTGGACTGAAGAAAACCAAATGTTGCATATTTTAAAATATTTGGATGTAAATGCTTCATCCACAACAATGGCAAAGACAATCTAAAGGCCTTCGATGTTAAAGCCGATGAAGGTATCTTCTTGGGATACTCACCAAAGCAAAGCCTACAGAGTACTCAACAAAAGGACTATGGTTGCGAGAGAATCCATTCATGTGGTATTCGATGAGCCAAATGTAAATGGAGAAGATATTTAAGAATCACCGATAAGTTTGAATCATCCAAGCATACGAAAAAATCCTATCTTGGCCGAAAACTGGAATTGTAAACTCGAGAAGAAGATGAGATAGTTGAATCTCAAAAACAGTGGAAAATTTGCGCTAAGTGATTACGAGAGAGGCCGATCAAAGCAACACACACAAGTAGACGATCAACCCAACTAACTTACTTCAACCGGATGTAAGATGGTGAAAGACCATCCACGAGAACTTGTCATTGGAGATATAAGAGAAGGTGTCAAAACAAGATCCGTAACTCAACAAGAAGCTATGTTGACATGCTTTATCTCGCAAATAGAGCCCAAAGATGTGTTACAAGCATTGGATGACACACATTGGATTCAAGCTATGCAAGAAGAGTCAATCGTTTGAAAGAAATAAAGTATGGGAATTAGTTCAAAGACCCACCCATCAAAACGTTATTGGTACTAAATGGGTGTTCGAAACAAGATGAACGAGGAAGGTTACGTGGTAAGAAACAAAGCAAGACTAGTAGCCAAAGGATATTGCCAAGAAGAAGGAATAGATTTTGATGAAACATTTGCTCCTCGTAGCAAGATTGGAAGCAATAAGGATGTTTCTTGCCTATGCACTCACAAGAATTTCATTGTATATCGATGGATGTAAAAAGTGCATTCCTAAATGGTTTATTGGAAGAAGAAGTGTATGTTGAATAACCTCCAGGATTTGAGCAGAAGACTCTTGGAGATAAGGTTTACAAACTCAAGAAAGCTCTGTATGGATTGAAACCGGCACCCAGAGCATGGTATGATACCTTGTCACAATTCCTAACTGAGAATGGATTCACAAAAGGAAAAGTAGATAGAACACTTTTCAGAATTCAAGACAAGAAGAGTATACTGCTTGTTCAAATATATGTGGATGACATCATTTTTGGATCCACAAACAAAGAGGTGTGTGAAAAATTCTCAAACCTCATGCAAAGTAAATTTGAAATGAGCATGATGGGAGAACTGACATTCTTCCTTGGACTCCAAGTGAAACAACTGAAGGATGGAACCTTCATAAGTCAAACAAAATACACCAGAGATTTAATGAAGAAATTTGGTATGGAGGAGAAGTCTTCTGTGAAAATACCAATGAATACATCGATCAAAATGGACATGGATGCGATGGCAAGCCCGTAGATCAAACAAGATACATAGCACTTATTGGATCATTGCTCTATCTCACAAAGAAGGCCGGACATCACCTTTGTTGTAGGTGTATGTGCAAGATTTCAATCTGCTCCAAAAGAGAGCCATATGACAGCAGCTAAGAGAATCTTGAGATACTTGAAAGGAAGCCAAGAAGTTGGCTTATGGTATCCAAAGGAAGGTGGATTCAAACTAATTGGCTATTCAGACTCGACTATCTTTGGGATGCGAGTTGACAGAAAAAGCACCTCAGGCACATGTTAAATGCTAGAAACAAGCTGATTTCTGGTTTAGCAAGAAGCAAAATTCAATAGCCACCTCTACAACCGAAGCTGCATACATAGGCTGCGGGCAAACACAGTGCCCAAGTCCTATGGATGAGACAAAGAATGAGAGACTATGAAGTTGAAGAAAAGGAAATTCCAATCATGTGTGATAACACAAGTGGAATTGCAATCACTCAAAATCTGTGTTGCACTCAAGAACAAAGTGTATCGATGTCGATATCACTTCATAAGAGATCATGTTGAAAAGAAGGACATCATCTTGGAATATATCTCAACCGATAAACAATTGGCGACATCTTCACAAAACCTTTATGTGAGTCAAGATTTGAAGAACTCAAGCATGAGTTAGGGTTAATTGAGTGGTGACACTCGAGGAAGAATCAAAGAAAAGAAATGGAACACAAAAAGGAAAAAGAGTCGAACTCACAAATCAAACTAAGTAAATCGATCGTGATCGGAAGAAAGACAAATATACCAAGTCACCGACAAATGAGTCACAAAGAGAATCGTGAGAAGAAGAGTTAAACCACCAGGGTAAAAGCCGAGTCATTTATGAGCAAAGTGACAAAACGCAATGCGTTTTTACTAAGTGGGAATGTTTTTAAGAATTACGTCAAAGATAATTATGACGTGTACAGCAAAAGCCGCACACCAAGCTTATGATTGGATATAAATGCTGCCGCATTAAATACGAGACATTAAATGCTAAATCGGCGTGCAACATCTAAGCCGTTGATTTCGATCACATTTCAAAAAGCACCCGCACGTCCTTTCATAAACCATACTTAAGCTTTCTTTCTTCTCTCTCTCATATTACCAAAACCGTTCACTTCTCTCAGAAACAAAGGCAAAACTCTCTCAAAACCCTATCTATCTTCAAATCAACATCTAAGTTTTCTTCGGTGAAATCCTGAAAAATGGCATCAACCTATGATTTTGTCAAGTTAGGAAAGCAAATCCACACCGGTCTCACGTGGATTTCGACGATGGTGAAACAGGGGTCCAACGACACCCTAGTGAAGAAAATTGCTGAGAAATTGGAAACGTCCGGCCGAAACCGTTTCGACGTTGGAATATCCGATGACCTATGTGGAGGAGGTCGCACGATTCTATGTGAACGCCGAGATTCATGATGAGGGGATCAAATCCTCTGCTCACGGAAAGGAGTTCATCATCTCTCGCCAAGATTTGGTCAACACCGCTCACTACCGACGGAAGGAGCATCGAAATCAACGAAGGCCGATGTAAACCTGGTCGCCGCTTGGAAGGAAGAGAGCCAAGCCCGACTATCTTTGATAAAATAGTTTACACAAAGAAACAAGAGGCTACGAAGGAGGATTATCACAAGTCATTGGACATAGTTGCCAAATGCATAGACATCAAATTTGGCGCTTTGACCAATCAAAAGCAAAGTTGATCGTAATGGCCGCGATCATTGAAGAAAGGAAAATAAATCAATGGGCTGAGTTTGTCTACAAATGAGACTATGCCGTAATGTAGGGAACAAATCCTTCAAGGAAGATGGTACATTTGGAGGATCCTTAGGATATGGCCCGTGATTGGCCGGTGATGGAGGTGAAAGGAGTCCCTCTTAGACATGGAAAGGCGTTCCATGTAAACAAGACGATGTTCGGATCAAACCTCTCTATGGCGCACTGAAGAGAGCCTACGCCAAGAGAGCCGACACGAGTGAGGGGAATCACCGACCACGAAGATACAAATGTTTCTTCTCCACCAAAGAAGAAAGCGCCCGCAGTACTATGCTAAGAAGATTGCTTTGCTCCCGCAAAGAAAGAAAGTCAAACTCGCTTCCCGCCCGCCCTCGCAGCCGAGTCACCCGCCTCGCAGCCGTGTCTCTCCCGCCCCAAAGAAGCAGCGTCGAGAAGGACTCTCAACTACCTTCTCCGATCGTCAAAAAGAGAGATCTGATAAGCCAAGATGGCGGCTCTCCTCGAAGAAAAAACACCAAACACGCCCGCCGCCCAAGACTCGAAGAAACTCTCTCTGAACCAAATCCCTCGTACAAAACTAGGAGACGAAGAAGAATCATCAAGCACTCCGAGCTTGAGAAACCTGAGTCACCACTCACCGGAGCAGATATCGAGATCGCTGGAGAAGTAGAGTCTCCGGATATTATAGATGAAATAGCTAAGTCTGTTGAAGCGCGATCACAGAGGCAAATCAAGACACAACATGTAGTTCACACACTGAGACACAAGAAGAAGTTTAGAGATGATGTGATGATCCTATCCCCACCTTACCCGGACATCCAAAATCGTCTGCGTGAGTGGAGGAAGTGGAAATTGAGTCGATCAAGGGAACAGTTCCAACGGCCTGAGTTTATCGAAGAAAGAAGAGGAATCGGCTGAACTTCCTTGACTAACCTCTGATCTCGGATCGGATGAAAAATCGCACGGATATCCTGCAGATCTTCAAGGATAAGGAGAAGGAGAGATCGGCAGAGGAAGCCGAGGCAAGAGAGAAGGCCAAAGATCCGCCTCTCACTGGCACCACAGAACATACACATCCTCACTTCGACATTCTATCGTAAAGTGATGAGGATCGGGACCACTCTACGCCACGTAAGAGTTGCAAATGCAGCAAGCAATGCGTGAATCCCGAATTCTTCATGAGAAAAGTAAGATGGAGGGACCAGGAGAGTCCTCCAAAACACACCGAAATCGATCCAATGGGAGTAGTGCAAAGAAATCGCCACCGTTGTTGCTGCCACCACTTCCCCACCACTCGGAAGAAGGAATTAAGGAAATGGCGATGAACCGGGTTAGTGGGGACCCCATTGAGCTAACCCCTAATGAAGGTGTCTTACCACCGCCCCAACTACGAACACTCAAGTAGAAATAGCCGGGAGTTTGGAGACGAGTGACCCCATTCCAAGTCACTCACCAGGTGCGCCACCGGTGGGAAACTCCTCCACCGCAGCAAGGTCGGAGAATGTCTGCAGATGACTCCACAACGAATCTAGGAGGCGAAGTGGAGAAAGTACAAACACAAAATGAACAAAGAAGTTGCCATCAACAAAGCTCGATAGTTGAGACTGTCTCTCCGAGGTGCCAACCGCTCTGAAGCTAATGACGCTGGCGATGCAAACGAGGCACGAAGGAAGGAACAGCCCGGGAGTTAACACTGGGCGATGAAAGTGCAATCCATGGGGTTGAGACTCCAATGGATGCCACCACGAGAAGACCCTAAGACAAAATTTACACTCGAAAGGAGGTCCAAGCCTCGCTGCGATTGAGACTGCAGGAGGTAATGAAGGCCCACGGGAGGTTGAGACTTCCCGGGGTAAAGAAGTCAAGAGAGAACATCCCTCCTACTATCATTGATCCATCCGAAAGGAGATAAGCGCGCTTCATGATTCCCAGGATAATCCCGATGTAACCTTTCTCGGATCGGAAGGCAACGAAGAAGTCGAGTCATCCCCGTGATGATCCAAAAGACTCAAATGAGGATGTTCCCAAAGACGAGCAAGTCGATCTCAAGACTACTCATCAAACTTTCAATTTTGATGATGAGCCAACAATGGAAATCTCATCATCGTCCGATGACGCTTGATATGGCCGAGGACCATCCACTCAATTGGAGAAACCAAATGAGACCAACGAAGGCTGTTGAGACGATTGAGGCTCGGCAAGCTCGGGTCCACTTCACAACAGGACCCACCAAACAGAGTCCATCGCGCAGCTCCCAAAGCCGCAGCAGTTCGACTCAAAAGGAACTTCACGCGCACCTCTCATCATTGAACAAATCCCGGTTGGCCGTGATGATTCCTTTGTAGAATCATTTCCTTTTCTCCCTGGAGGTACCCGACCTCCCGAAGAGTCGAGAGAACGAACTCACACGCTTCCATAGACCACTCCTCGTCATTCCATCGATACCATCATTCCAAATGCTTATGATTTTGACGCAGGCCATAAGTCGCAATGAGAGAAACAAATTTGAAGTTCGGGAAGTGTTCAAAGCATTATTTGCGAAATTGAACGGATGGAGAGGCACCAGGCCTCGATGGACATGAGATCGGACAACAGAGATGCCAACCTTATCTGGCGACTTGAGAGGCATAATAGTCGAATCGTGGGAATGGTGGCAACAAAGAAGAAACAATGCGTGTGGAACAAGCTAGATACTTCAGACATTGTTCAACAAGGTGTTGGTATGGAGAGTCGAGAATGCTAATGCAAAGACGAAATTGAGAGAACACATTGAGCACATGCATGAAGCTCACACTTCTTTGAGATAAAGTTGTTGCGTGAGCAAAATAAGAGTGATATCCTACGTGGAAGAAAATATGGATAGAAAATTCAGCCTTCTCATGGCTGAAATGAAGCTAATTTCAAACAGAGTCCAACGCTACTCGCTCCGAATTTCGTGCCGCATACTCCGCAATGCACTTAGACGAACTCGACTATCGCAGGGCTCGACTTCCTCGCTTGCCAAGATGTTTCAGTGTTCCTCTCTCCTTTGATGATACCAAAAAGGGGAAGAGGAATACTTTAAAGCGCTAAAGAAATCCTGAAAAGGAGGAAGCAACAGTGAAGGGAAAGACAAATTTGAGGAAGTGTCAAAACAAAAGAAAGGAAAGTCCGTTGAGGGGGAAGGATCGAAAGATATGACCTTGATGATTGCACAAACCCCCAACAAGGTCTTGTCACACTGATATTATCGGCAAAACTCCTCAGTGACTCGCCACTCCAACATTCTCGCTATATCTATGGTGAAAAGAGAAAGACAATTGAAGCGAGGGATGGAGGAAGTGGAAGGAAGAATGGATGCCCGGTTATGAAGATCTTGAAACAACATGCAGGCATTCCAAAGAGACAGAGACACTTATGCCATCTCGGATGTCGGGACCGAGCCACGATCGATTGATGAATTTAAAACGCCGCATCTCAAGGATACTTTGCAAATATGTCTATGGCTCAAGCTTGGCACTTGATCTGGGAAAAGGGTCTCACGTTATGTGAAGAAGGCCGACAGCAAAGACTACCTAAGGCGATCACTCTGCTGGTCACTCCGCCGTCACTCACCGGAAAGAAGAAGACTCTAGTACAATACACGCCCGAGAGGAAGAGGAAGAAGCGATGGTGGAGGAAGAGGTTTCGACCCAGGCCTCCGCCCAAAAACATTGAGTACGTATATCCGGGCAAGAAAGGAGGGATCTCAAATTTGGTCTTGACCAAGTAACCAATTTGCAAGTGGCTAAAAGCAATGCTGAGTATGCGAAAAGAATAGAAGAAGAGAATAAGAGACAAACTCAGCTATGGGAGGAAAGACAAGAGAGATTAAGAAGAGATGAAGCTGCTCGGAAAGCATATGAAAAGAAGAAGAAGGCGGGCCGAGATGAGAAAAAGAGAAGAAGACCAAGACGCACGAATCGAGGAAGATGAAAAAAGGAGGCAGCGAAGGAGATGAAGTGTTGATGTCCATGTAAAACTTAGAATAGGAAGTTGGCACCCCAATTTTTGTTGTAAACTGCATTGTAATAAATAGGGCGGTCAAGCCGAGTTAAGTCGCCTATGCCCAAACATGCAAGAAGACAATGGAGACTAGAAGGAAGACTCACGCAAGCAAGACAATGAGTATGGCAAAGAAGAGAAGACGGAACTCTATCAAGGAGCAAACAGATGCGGTGAGTGCGATGATCGATCAAAGTCAACTCAAGAAAAGCCAAGTCTCAAGTTGAAGTGACGGAAGAGTCATCCAATGATTGGAAGTTGACTCTAAGTCACCTGGGAAAGCAAGGAAATGCGAAATTAAGTCGAGATAATCAAAAGATCCGTTGCATAGAAATCAAGAGAATTACTTAAACAAGTAATATCTCCATGCTACCTTTCTCGAAGTGCTCGACCCCGAAGCGTGCAAAAGGAATAAACCAATGGGAAGCACTACATCGTGTCGAACTCAAAAGTCAAGAACAATTCATACGAGGAAATGGCAATTCCAAGGATCTGCAACAAGACAAGCCAACAACCACAAGTGACTTTCAAAAATAAGCCTATCTCTTCAACGGGCGATTTTTGAAAGATCACTATTAAAGGCGAGGAATAACTCGAGAAAAGGTTACGAAGATTACATAGGTTACCTTGACCATACAAGCAAGAAAGAAACATTTTGTAACCTGAAATATTCTCAAATTATTAAACGCTTAATCCTCAAGCCTACACTACGAAGAACATCAATCCAACACTCACCGTGAAGGAAAGATAACTTCAATCGAGTTGAAGAGGAAATTATCAAGAATCAAGGGGGTCTACATTCCACGAAGGATTGTAGGAAGGTTCAAGGTTGAACCAAGTCTTGAGCTTTTGGAGGGCTTTGTGATCAAATCCAAAGAGCTTGAGCAAGTGGGCTCAGTAGTAGCAAGGCAAAATTGCCCAGTGAAGAAGCCGAGTCGCATTTGAGAAGCCACCGAGTGATCAAGGCGTCTCGGATCGAGTCCCAAAGGATCAAGTCACCAGTGTGATCAAGACTTGTATCCGGACTGTTACCACTTTGTATACGATCAATACCTAGTGGATTCCTCCAGGAGTTGGAGAAGAGAGGAGTAGAAGAATTACCCCATCTTGAACCTCTATAAAAACTTATCGTGTCTTTTACATTTCAAACACTTTAATTCCCGCATCATATTTGTTTAATTTTCTTTGACATATTTGCCATCCATTAGATAATCTCTAAGTACTAAATCATGCTTTAAATCTCTACTAAACCATATTAAGAGTGTTAAGTCTTCCAATAAATCAAACCACAGTTGAGCTAACTCGGTCTTAACAATGAGTTATTCTATCAACAACTCGATTCAGTCCCATGAGTGACTAACTCTACTGATTAACTAAATTGGCTGTCCACCAAGGACACAGCTGTGTAGTATCAACTCTGAACTTTTAAAAGGACTAAATCGAAAAATTTGGTAAGGTTTATTCAACTCCCCCCCTCTAAACCTTACACTCACACCCCTTGGGACCTACAGTCTATCATAACATGCACGGTGTGCTTGTTTTAAACCATACAAGGCCTTTTTAAGTTTATAAACATCATTTGGTCTAGAAATATTTTCAAACCCCGGAGGTTGTTTTACATAGACTTCTTCTTGAATAAAACTATTTCAAAATGCGGATTTAACATCCATTTGGTAAAGCTTGAAATTTTTAAAACAAGAATAGGCAAGTAAAATATGAATAGCTTCTAAACGTGCTACGGGTGCAAAAGTTTCATCATAATCAATACCTTCTTCTTGACAATAACCTTGAGCTACTAACCTTGCCTTGTTTCAAACAATATTGCCTTGATCATCGAGTTTGTTCTGAAATACCCATTTTGTACCAATAATTGTTTGTGATGGAGGACAAGGTACTAATTCCCAAACATCATTTCTTTCAAATTGATTCAACTCCTTTTGCATTTCCAAAAACCAATCCTCATCTTCAATAGCTTCCTTAGCATTTTTAGGCTCTTTTTGAGATATATAAGAACTTTTTCGGCAAATTTTCTTCGAGTCATCACTTTATCAAGGGGATCACCAATAATAAGATCTTTTGGGTGATCTCCGTTAAACTTCAATGCCACGGGAAGATCCAAAGTATCACCTTTGTCTTCTTGAGGAACATTTGAGGCTGATGATTGATCATTTGAAGTAGATGGTTGATCATTTTGAGCATCATCTTGAACAATTGGTTCAACAATATCCTCTTCATCACTTTCATCATTGGGTATCCTTTCAACACCCGAGGCTTAATTGAATTTAATATGGATGGATTCTTCAACAACCATACTAGTCTTATTGTAAACCCGATATGTTTTGCTCTTGATAGAGTACCCCATAAAAATTCCTTCATCGGCCTTAGGATCAAGTTTGTCCAATTGATCCTTAGTATTCAAAATAAAACATTTGCATCCAAATATTTTGAAATAACTAATATTTGGAGTTCTTTCTTTCCGAAGCTCATATGGAGTTTTATTCATTTTAGGATGAAGATAAACTCAATTAATGACATAGCAAGCGGTACTTAGAGCTTCGGCCCAAAAATATTTTGGAAGTGAAAATTCATTGAGCATGGACCGACTAATCTCTTGAAGTGTCCAATTAACACCCTCCTTTCGGTGACTCCATTTTGTTGAGGTGTCCTTGGAGCCAAAAAATTGTGTGCATATCCCTTGGTTTCACAAAAGACTCTAAATTCACCATCAAATTCTCCACCTCGATCACTTCGAATAGACTTAATAGTATCTTCCTTTTCATTTTCAATAAGTCTACACAACTTAACAAACTCATTAACGGCATCGCTTTTATTCGCAAGAATAAGAGCCCAATTATATCTAGAAAAATCATCGACTATAACGAAAGTGTAATATTTTCACTTAGACTAGCCGTGCCAATATCCCCATACAAATCTAAATGAAGAAGTTGTAGAGGCTTGGTTGTGGAAATTTCATTTTTGGGCTTAAAACTACTCTTAACTAATTTGTTCTTTTGACAAGTGTCACATAAGCCAAGATTCTGAAAATTCAATTTGGGTAGTCCTTATACATGTTGGTTTTTGTAAATATTTTTCAAATTCTTGTATCCAACATGTCCAAGTCGCCTATGCATTAAACTAGTTAAATCATTATTGGCGACAAGACAAGAAACATTTTGACTAACCAAATCACTTGTACAAATTTTGTAAAGATTGTCTTTTCTATTTGCTTCACAAATAATTTTATTATTGGGGGTGGGTCATCAACCAAAATAAATTGTGACAAGACAGCTTCCTCACGTGCCTTTTTCAACTCTGCCACTTGTTCTGCGATAGCTGGGTCCTCTACATGTTTGTCTTTAGGGGTGGGCTCAGCTTCTTGGTCAGTATCCAGGAACTCTATTGATACGTTGTCATCGAGTCATGCAAAGACACTAATTTATTCCATTTCGGAGACTCAGTTGCGGAACTTGCGCTTTACCCTTTTCAAGAACAACACCCCGAAGTCTCAACCTCCCGGAGAGGCCTTCGATAACCATAGCAGCATCTTAATCATTAATGCAAGGCCTTTTAGGAAAATTCCATTCTTTAGATGGAGCTGCATTGGTCTTGGACGTTGGCATCCTTTGAGGTCTCAACCTCTTGGATTGAACTTTTACGACCATCAGTCTCAACAGACGTGGATGTTGTTCATCCTGTGCCTCTGCTGCCTCAGCAGCATCATCGACCTGCAGTGCAATTAGTATTTTAGCTGAGACAGTTTTAACCATCAAAGCTTCATCAATCCCACTCTGTTGTTCTTTTTCGGTCTCGCTTCGCCTCTGAACTTCAGTTTATTTAAGTCTCTCACAGCCTCCTCCAACCTGGTTGTGGTGTGTTCAGTTTCCCTTTCAGCTGGCTCAATAGCTGAATCACGTGCAGTGGGGTCAACTGATATTTGAGACTCAACTGTTCCCTTTGAGTTGTCAGCCGTTTGGGCAGTTGTCTCAACAACTTACACAGGGCTTGGCTCAGCTAGGTTGCCCAATACATCTTCATCCCTAACTTCATCGCCAGTTTCCCTAGGGAGTCCTTCAAAGTGTGGTAGTAAGGTAAAAGCATCAATAGTCCTCACCATCTCAAGAATATCAGGGGTACGAGTGATTTGGATGGAAGATGACTCTCCAAGGCCCCTGAGCATAGATTGCTTATGCATCATCAAGGACTCTTTCAATGCTTGTTGCAGCTCAGCCTTCTCGACTAGGTCAGCTGCTTCCAATACTTCCACATCGTTGTTGCTCGCTCTTTGTAAGGCACTCTCAGGAGCATCTGTGAAAGGACAGGAGTGAGGTTTTAAGGATTCCTAAACTGCCTTGGCCTTCTCTATTACCTTAGTCTTCTCCTCATCCTTCTTCTCATAAAGGATAGTTGTGCAAAAATCTTCCTCAAGAGCAGAGCGAATGACAATGTTCCCCAAAAAGCTTAGCAGGTATTCTTCTTCCTCAATCCACTGGGGACTTTGAAATTGATATCGGGCAGCACTCAGCTTCCAGGCTCTCCAAATGCGCAGCCTGTCTTAAATTTCAGGGTATGCAGGGGATTGGATTTGAAGGTCGTCATCATCGTCTTCTTCCGGTATACGCTCTTCAGCTACCTTCTCAACCTTAGCAACAACATCATCTGTCTGAGGCGATATCACAACTAAGTCTTCTTTTTCTTGTCTCGGTTGTGTCTCTTTCGGATGTCTCAATCAGGGCCTGGTTGAATCTTGTTGAGATGTATATAGATGAGCAGGTGCCTGAGTTTCTTGCTTAGTGCTTTCCACACCATCGTTATTCTTTGATTTCTGCTGCTCATCGATAGCAACTTCGTCCTTCTTAGTAGTGCCCTACTCAGCTGGCTCAGTAGCTTTGTCAGACTTCTTCACATGCCTCCGCCTGGTCTTTCTTTCCAGGGGAACTTCAGCTTCTTCCTCCGATTCCTCAGCTACGACAGAAGACTCTGCCACCTTCTATTTCTTCGCAGCTGGCTTGCGGAGCACAGTTAATCTTTTCCTTCGAACAACTGGTGAGGGGACTGGAGCAAGCTTAGGTGAGGGGGCTTTGGCAGAAACAGATGTGTCCTTGGGGACATGCTCAGCTGATTCCCCCTCAGATGTAGCAGACTTCTTAGCATGGGTCTACTTGTAAGTCCAAGCGGCTACGATAATCTAGAGGGGGGGTGAATAGATTATCTCCATCTTTTTGATTTCGCCCTCTTTTTTGAACAAAACAAGCCAAGACAATAATAAGGTGCGGAATGTAAACAACACACGTCGATTTATAGAGGTTCAACCCACCTAGGGCCTAATCCTCTACCACCCCAGTATATCCGGGATGGATTTCAAAAAGAAAAAAGATTTTATTAATTACCAAAATTAATACAACACCTTGAAGAGCACCACACTCTTCTTCAACACCACCTTTGAGATTACCACAATCTCTCTTGAAGATTACCACAATCTCCAACGGCACATTGTGAAGATTACCACAATCTTCAACCTTGAAGAATACCAAATTCTTCAACACCTCAACAAGAAGATTACCACAATCTTCTTACACCTAACACCTAGATCACCCAAGTGTGTTCTTACCAGAAGAACACTCACAAGGATATTTTGTGTTGAATGATAACCCAAAAATTCAAGATTACAACTCGATAATGAATTATACAATAGAGTGCAAGTGTAATCAAGAATAGCCTTTGAGACACAAGAATGTGAAAGTGAATAGCTAGGCAAATTACAACAAGAAATAAGACAATGTAAGAACAAGTGTATTCTTGAGTGTATCTTGTTGTGTTGTAGTTTTCTCTCTTTTTGTTGTGCTTCAAATCTTCCTCTATTTATAGAAGATGTCTTGTACATGATAGGCTCCTCCTAGGGACATGAATTCTGTAAAAATACCAAGACAATTGAAGAAAAGAGCTGTTAGAAATCAACCCCTTAAATCAAGGAAAAGTTGTCTCAAACTCAACGGATAGTTTCTTTGTCAAAAAAGAGGGGTTCGACCGTCGCAAGCAGAGATAAGTTGAAATTGAATTCTCTGCGAATTTTACACAACAGGACCGGTCGAGGTGGGTTTGACCGGTATGTTGGACCCGGTCGAGGAGACATAAAACAAGAAACAGAAGTTCATGTCCTTCGAGGGTGCCTAGGCACGGTCGCCCCTCACCGGCCGACCTCCGGCCGACCGACGCCCCCGAGTTTCCTCCGTCCCTTTTTTTCTCTTCCAAAACTCAACACAGTACGGGTTGCCCTATAGGCGACCTCCGGTCAAGCTCAAACATAAGTATTGTCCAATTTTATATCGAAAATAAACTCCAAGAAATACTCCAAAAATAGTAAAAACATTTTAGACCGATCGGGAGTATTAGGACAACATTCAGGACATAGTTTTGATGTAAAAACATTTTGACATAAAATCATTAAAAGCGTTGTCCATTTTAGTCGAAAACAAACTTGAAGAAATACTCCTAAAATATTAAAATCATTTTAAATCATTTAGAAGTATTTGGACAACCTTTAAAACATTGTTTTGGTATAAAAACAAAATCATCAAAATCATGATAAAACCATTTATCAAACAATCTCCCCCTTTTGATGATTACAAACCAAAACAATTCAACAAGACCAATTTTGAAAACAAAACAACTTTGAGAGGCGATTTTGAAAACAAAAACAAGTTTTCCGGGTCAAAAATGAATATTCGTTGAGAGCGACAACATTCCGCGCAATATAAACGCAAGGATGGGAGTAGAGATATTCAAACACATATAGCAAATGCTCCCCTATCAACATGCACAACAAAAGTAATATAGAAGCAACTTCAACATAAGCTAAAATCTTAGTTTTTCGATATTGAGCTTAAGTACAAAAAACTTAAAAGCTCCCCCCACAAAGAGACATCATTAGAACCGTATATAAGTCCATACTACAACCAATGGACCATGATTCATACATAACCATAATGCACCAAGTGGACTAAATATGATCCACAACTTATGGCTTTATGAAGCCATGGCTTATAGCTTCTTTTCGTTAAGCTTATCTTAGCTTCTTTGAGCTAAAGAGCTTATAACATGTTTCTCCCCCTTTGGAATTATCAAAAAGAATGTTAGCACGATAAACGCATCATATATTCATATCAAAGTGCGCAACTAAACCGATGTATCGAGCTATTTGAACATTGAGGCTTATAAACCAAATAGAGGGAAAGTCGAATCACACGACTTGTAAAAGCTTATGAAAACTCATTTGATAAGCAAAACATGATCTCTATAAATATATAAGCCTTATGAAATCGAGAGAATCATGTAGGTGATGAATTTTTCATTGAGACATATTATCGAACACTTGGCGGGCGTCAAAAATTGAAAAAGATATATATAGCCCTTGTAAATGCAATCAAGCCAAGTTTTTCATCACCAAATCATTTCAAACATAATACAATGCATCATAACAAACAATCTCATCACAAACATATACTAATTTCATCAAGATAGTACATATAGGCCAAGTTCGCAAGGGTTCAACCCAATTGAGATTAAGGAAGTAGAATTCTTACCATTTGATCGGTAAAGACGAGCAATGATGATGATAATCGAGCTAGACAATCCCCAAACTATGTAATTCATGCAACAAAACTCATTTGAAGTGAATAGTGTGTGAAATTTGCAAAGGGGACGAAAAATGAACCAAAAAGCCAAAAATGCTAAGTCTGGAAAACAGAACCATTTTAAACCAAACAAATCCCTTAGGGCGACCGGTCATGGGCAAGGGCGACCCGATCGGCCTTTGCCACGGTCATTTCTCCATGTTTGAGTTCTGTCTAAAAATCCGAAGTTTGATCCAAAAATCCAATTTTTCGCCCCTAAGTTTTAAAAACATGCAAAATGCAAACGTAGACCTCATTCAATATACATTATGTCATAATCAAGCTCGAAATAAGGTAAAATACTCGGCGGTGAGCGATTAAAAATCCGAGTTATCCTTGAGACTAATTAAACACATCTTCAAGTTTTTGTTAAAACATGCAATCCCCTAGAAAGTTTTTCGAATCTCAATATGTTTAGTTCAATTATGATGAACTATATTTTGAATAATTTTCACCGGACTTGTTATCCCGAAAAATAAGAACGTTTTAAAGCTTTGGATGAACAAGTCATAAGAAGAAGTGCCTTACAAATATTTGAAAATTTATTTTAACGGCACTTTAATGAGATTCGTTGGGATAGTTTTTGAAGTCGAGCATATAGACATAATGCATATGGAATGTCGAGTCTATAGGAATAATACAAGAAAATATACCTCGAATTTATCTGTCGGCCGATATGCCTTTCTCAACCTTTGTCAATCTTTAGCCATAGAGGTTGAGATGGTTCTTCTTTCTTCAATGCTTGACTCCTTCAAGAGTTCTTTTGAAATATAACCGTCTTCTTAGCATTGAGTAATTTGAATTCCAATGATCAAATTTGAGCTTCCCTCATCATGATCATCTTAGGTTCACCTTGCATTGACTTGGAAAAATATCTTGCACAAATATTTATTAGTAGCACCATAAATATTATCAACATAAATTTGCACAAGTAAACAACCTTGCCCTTTTTTTAAAAAAAAAAGAAGAAGTGTAGTATCAACTTTACCTTTTGTAAAATCATTTTGCAAAAATAGCTAAGTCTATCAACCGTACAAGGCCTTTTATACAAATCATTTGGCCTAAAATTTTAAACTCCGATAGACTTGTATTTTAATAAAACCATTTAGAAAATTGGATTTAACATCCATTTGGTAAAGCTTGAAATTTTCTTAAAACAAGAATGGGCAAGTAAAATGCAAATAGCTACTAAATGTGCTATGAGTGCAAATGCTACATCAAAATCAATTACCTTCTTCTTGAAAATACCTTCGAGCTACTAACCTCGCCTTAGTTCGACCAATGTTGCCTTGGTCATCGAGTTTGTTCCAGAATACCCTTTTTATCTTCTTCATCACTATCATCATAGGGCATCCAATTGATCTAAGGTGTTCATAATAGAACATTTACATCCAAATATTTTGAGGTAACTAATATTTGGAGTACTTCATTTCTCATCTACACAACTTAATAAACTCATTAACGGCATCGCTTATATAAGCAAGAAAAAATAGCCCAGGTGTAAAAACATACCTCAATTATCAATCACAAAGTATCTAGCATAAGAGCATAGTAAAAATAGACACTATATATATGGACCATGAAGCAAGAAACATATACTATGCATTTAAAAGATCATCAATAGTCTAATAAATCATGCAAGTTCAAATAAGCTTAAGAAAGCTACAAAAGGTCTCTTTTGAAAATTGAAAATCTGATAGCATATAGTTGAGACCTCATTTAAAAGAAGTATTTGAACAAAGCAAATAAGTGCAATCAAATATTGAATAGTGCCTTTCAAAAAATCTAAAAATCCTCTTAATGGCACTTGTATGAAATACTATGAAAAACAAGCACATAGGCACAAGGCAATGCATATATCGAGTCTATAAGAGTAAGAATAATACAAGTAAACGTACCTCGATAATTTATGCCTTTCTTGACAAGTAATGACATAAATGGTCATTTGTGAAAATATGTAAATCCTACACAATTCTTAAAACAAATCTAGCACAAGTCATAATGATAAAAGTGTAGGCTAAGAGATATGACAAGTAAGCTCATGCCATAAAAATCCATAAGAGATGATAATACACTTTAGTCTACAAAAATGCACAAGAGTTTTTAAAACAACATGTAAGGTCTCCTTTTTCAAAAGGTTTTAAAAATACAAACAAGTTTTGAAGACCTTAATTTAAAATTAAATACATGAAAACTCATTTTGCAATTAAGACACAAATAAAAACATGCATAAAATAAAATGCATATTTAAATGGGGAGATACGGTTTACCAATTACGCCCGTTTCCATGGGTTGTGTCTTTCCCATTGTTGATGATATCTTCCACTTGAAGTCACTTTGTTGATGATGGCTTCTTTGATTACTCCATTTCCAAGGTTTGTTACCTTCCCATTGTTGATGGTCTCTTCTTCTTTGAAAATCATCTTGTTGATGATGTCTTTGCCATTTCCAAGGATTGTGTTCTTCCCATTTTTATGCAATTAATATCCTCAACAAGAGTACTATTTTCTTTTTCAAGGTTTCTAACCTTGTCAAGTGTGGTGGTGGGAGCACATGATAGTGATTCATAGGAAGTAAATAAAACTATCCTTTTCATTTTTTCAAAACACAATTCCTTTTTCAAATTTTTGTACTTAACAAGTAAATTTTGGAATTCATTTTGAAGATCACAAAATCATTTTGCAAATCTCTATAATCATTTTGAATAACAATATCATAGGAAGTAGAGGGTTTAAGACATACCTCGTTTTCTTCTTTGATGCCCATAAGACAATGTTTAACTTCTTCATAGTTGGAAGTTGTAAGAGGCTTGTTCCTTAGATTTGACATTGTATCCCTTTGAGAAGTAGATGCTTTTGTTTGACTCCTTTCATTTGCAAATACTCCATAGATGGCTTCTAATTTTTGCCATACTTCATGGGCCGATCGAATTCCTACAATATGTTCATATTCCAAATTAGTAAGTGAACAATACAAAATATTGAGAGCTTTACCGTTTAAGGAGATGAATTTCTTCTCTTCATCATTTAGCTCTTTGAGGCCTTTGGAGGTGTCCGTGTGTCTTTTATTGAACGGATTCTCCATTGATGATGATGTTCCAAATATCGAACCCACAACCTTGTAAATAGCATTCCATTCTTTCTCTCCAAAATATATATTTTTGGAATCAAATAGAGGTGGCTTGGTGGTGGAGGTCTTGGATTGATGAGCTTCATTCGTAGCCGATGATCGCTCCTCTTCACTCGCGATGTGAAACGAGCTTGCCAAAGAGTTTGGCTTTTGATACCACTTGTAAGTCCAAGCGGCTACGATAATCTGTAGAGGGTGAATAGATTATCTCCATCTTTTTCGATTTCGCCTCTTTTTCGAACAAAACAAGCCCGCATAATAATAAAGTGCGGAATGTAAACAACACACGCCGATTTATAGAGGTTCAACCCACTGAGGGCCTAATCCTACCACCCCAAAAGATATTCGGGATAGATTTCAAAAGAAAAAGATTTTATTAATTACCAAAATTAATACAACACCAACTTACAACACACTTGAAGAGACACACACTCTTCTTCAACACCACCTTTGAGATTACCACAATCTCTCTTGAAGATTACCACAATCTCCAACGCACCTTGTGAAGATTACCACAATCTTCAACCTTGAAGAATACCAAATTCTTCAACACCTCAACAAGAAGATTACCACAATCTTCTTACACCTAACACCTAGATCACCTCAGTGTGTTCTTGCCACAAGAACACTCACAAGATATCTTGTGTTGAATGATAACCCAAAATTCAAGATTACAACTCGATAATGAATTATACAATTGAGTGCAAGTGTAATCAAGAATAGCCTAGACACAAGAATGTGAAAGTGAATAGCTAGGCAAATTACAACAAGAAATAAGACAATGTAAGAACAAGTGTATTCTTGAGTGTATCTTGTTGTGTTGTAGTTTTCTCTCTTGTTGTTGTGCTTCAAATCTTCCTCTATTTATAGAAGATGTCTTGTACATGATAGGCTCCTCTTGGGGACATGAATTCTAAAAATACCAAGACAATTGAAGAAAAGAGCTGTTAGAAATCAACCCCTTAAATCAAGGAAAAGTTGTCTCAGTAAACTCAACTGATAGTTTGTTTCAAAAGAGGGGTTCGACCGGCCGTCACAGAGATAAGTTGAAATTGAATTCTCTCGCGAATTTTACACAGGGGGACCTGGTTAGAGGTGGGTTCGACCGG
Source organism: Rehmannia glutinosa (assembly GCA_016081115.2). NCBI lineage: Eukaryota > Viridiplantae > Streptophyta > Magnoliopsida > Lamiales > Orobanchaceae > Rehmannia > Rehmannia glutinosa. The sequence goes on along the minus strand of JABTTQ020002744.1, from coordinate 12,240 downwards.
TATGTTGGACTACCGAGGAGACATAAATCAAGAAACAGTTCATGTCCTTCGAGGGGTGGCACCGGCCGCCCTAGAGGTCGACCTCCCGGGTCGACCGACGCCCCCTCAAGTTTCCCTCCGTCCCTTTTTCTTTCCAAAACTCAACACAGTACGGGTTGCCCTATAGGCGACCCGGTCAAGCCCGAAACATAAGTATTGTCCAATTTTATATCGAAAATAAACTCCAAGAAATACTCCGAAAAATAGTAAAAACATTTTAGACCGATCGGGAGTATTAGGACAACATTCAGGAACATAGTTTTGATGTAAAAACATTTTGACATAAAATCATTAAAAGCGTTGTCCATTTTAGTCGAAAACAAACTTGAAGAAATACTCCGAAAAATATTAAAACCATTTTAAATCATTTAGGAGTATTTGGACAACCTTTAAAAACATTGTTTTGGTATAAAAACAAAATCATCAAAATCATGATAAAACCATTTATCAAACACTACTTCTGGGTGCCAGAGAGGTTGGGTTTGAACATTTTCTTATTTGTGTGGAAGGGTTTCCCATTGCGCAGGGGAACACCTTTCTTCTTCATCAGATCACCTAAGATCAGGCTATATCCCAAAGAGCTAGCAAATTTTCCATCATCAGCCACCTTCATATCGAGCATGTTCTAAGACAAATGTCGAAACGAACTTCGGCTAGTTAACCTCGTTTTCTTCCATGATGGTGACATTGCAATCAACTTAGTCTCGAGATAGCTAATTGAATGAGCCAAACTTCATGTCGATACACTTTGTTATACGACATCCATGAGCTTGTGGTAGTCTTCCTTGATCGAACTTCTTCATAGCGAGTAGTTTGGTTTTCCAGCTGAAACTCGAGGCTTGGCTATCTCCTTCCATGCAACAACGAAATCAACGCCCTTACTACCAACTCTTTTAAACCACTCGGTAGGGAGAAAATAGTACTCAAATAAGTTAGCCGACCAACTTGAATTCCTTGCTATTCACAGATGAGCGAATCTCATTATCGTGAACCTTAACATTTATGTAGTACATAGCCACCTCCTCTAGGTAGGTATGAAACATTTCCATAGTCACAAACTTCATGAGACCAACCTTCTCAAGTTTCTAAGCCATCTTTTTTACCAACTCCTTGTCAACGCCCCTGTTTGACAAGGCCTTCAAGATCAATCGTAGCTCTGTGTGAATCTTGTCACCGAGCTTGACGTATTTGTATGTTGGTGCCATTTTCACCAACTAGAAATATGAAAACTAGGGTTATGAACTTCTTTGCAAGAGAGAAAACTTGGAAACTTTGTGAGCAATAGAGTGAATGCAAGGAGAGATAAAATGAAACTTTTCTTTAAATGGGACTTGAAAGGACGTTCTAAATTTGAAAAGATTAAAAACTGATCAATGGTTGAGATTAAAAGATCAAAACTGCATTAAATGCAACAACGCATTTATATCCAATCATGCATAAACCATCGGCTTTTTGACTAATACCACTCATTTTGTCACTTAGCTCGTAAATATTTCAGCTATCTTCATTTATGACTTGACTGAGCTTCACTCTTTCTTGAATCGACTAAATAATCACATGGCTGTCCAGCTAACTCGATACGGCTAACTAGCCATATAAGCTGTTTCACTTGGTTGATATGTGAAACTCTTCTGAAATCAATTCTCTCATCTTTATCCTTGTTGAATGAGTCTTCACGGCTCAATCAATTCAATCTCATTCTTAAGTTCTTCAAACCTTGATTCACATAATGGCTTTATGAATATATCAGCTAACTGCTTATCATTTGATATGTATTCTAATGTGATGTCTTTCTTTTCGACATGATCTCTTATAAAATGATATCTGACATCAATGTGCTTGGTTCTTGAATGCAATACTTGATTCTCGAGTAATTTCAATGGCACTTGTATTATCACATATAATTGGAATCTCTTTTCATTAATGTCATATTCTCGCTTCGCCTCATCCATGAACTTGGGCATAAGAGACGCCCCGCAGCAAATGTACTGTCACTTTGGATGTAGCTATTGAGTTTTTGTTTCTTCTCGAACTAAGAAACCAATCTATTTCCAAGCATTTGACAAGTACGGATGTACTCTTCATGTCAACTCTACATCTAAAGATAAATAATCTAAGTAACCAATCGCTTGAATCCTCATTCCTTAGGGTTCTCTTGGTTGCGATCATATAACTTTCCTTTGGGAGCGATTGAAATCTTGCACATACACTTACAACAAAGTTGATGTCCAGTCCATACCAAAAGTTAGATTTGCTTCCATGATAGTAACTTGTTTTTAAAAGAAAGTTTTAAAACAGAAGTGTTGTATCTTTTGAAAAAGATTGAGATCTAGTTTAGTAACCAATGCGGAAGGCCCAATGAACCAACCGCTACGATACTACTTGTAGGTCCTAAGGGGTGTTAAAGTAAAGTCTAGGGGTAGAATAGACTTTACCAAATTTTTGATTTTAGCTTTAAATCGAGTTTAGTCACAAGTGAGTTTGGGTCCTTGAGGACAACTTAGTTCAACATTCACAAAGAGTTATCCACTCAATGACTCGAGAGTTGTTGATAAGATAACTCACCGAGTGAGGTGACCTTTTTAGAAATACAAAGAAACTTGGTTTTTCAAATAAAGTCTTTACACCCTTTGATTAAAATATGTTTTCAACACTTGTTTTATGGTTAAGTTATTATCGTAGACTTAGCAATTTTAACAAACAACATATAATATATGCAAGAAATAAAGTGCTAAATAAAAGACATAGAGCAATTTTTATAGTGGTTCAAGAAGGGGTAATTCCTCTAATCCACTCTTTTCCAACCCCTGAGGTAATCCACTAAGTAATAGTGACTTCATTACAAAGGATGACAAAACCAAGCTAGGCCTTGATCACACAACAACGGCTTTGCTTCGGGACTCGGCTCTTCACAAGACGGTTGTCCCGATACTTCACTCCTTGAGACTTTTGTATTTGATCACCTGACCTCCAATAAGTCAAAAAGCTTTGGTTCAAACTGAACCTTACTACACTTCCTTCAACCTTAGATGTTTAGACCCTTGTGTTTCAACAATGGTTTCCTCTTTAACAAACTAAAGTTGTCTTTCCTTCATTGAGTGTGTTGGATCGATTTCCTTTGAGTTTTAGGCTTGAGGAATGAATTGATTGCTTGAGAGTAGCTTGCTCTTGCTTTGCTTTGTATGTGTCTATTGCTTGTAATTCGTTACAAATCAGTTTTTTTCTCTCAAATGAATTCCTCAGCCTTTTATAGTGCATGTTTGAAAAATGTATTCGTTGAAGAGAAAGATCCAACTTTCAAACTACACTTCAAGGTTATTGGTTTGTCTTATTTTGCAGCATTTGATGTAGACTGATCCTCGAATTAATTCTTTGCAACATGCCTAAAGCTCTGTAGGTTCGCAGGAGCATCCCATTAGTTCCCTGCCTATTTGCACTCTTTCGGCAAAACAACTTTATGGTTTTGCGCGATCGCATTTCCTCTTTCAAATAATATTTGACTTTGCTTATCAACGGACATCATCAACTTTCTTGAGTCCTTTTTGCTGCTTAACCCATTTGATAGTCTTCCCCACTTAACTGGGAGTGACTTAGTTGTCGATCGCCGATCGAGATAGCTTTTCTCGGTACTGACGATCCTTCACCGCAATACTCGGTTGACACACATGAGAAGTCTTCACTTTAACCTTGATCAATTTCCGCAATCTTCCAATTGGCTGTTTTGACTCAACTAATAGAACCTTATCTATTACATAGTTGAATTTATAGAAGAATGGGGTCCAACTTCCTAATTTATGTTTTACATAGCATCATCAAAATATATTACATAAATTTTCCAACACTATTGTAGTGCCTGAAAAGCTTATTTTGTATCCGACATCCAGTTAATGCTCTTGGGGCATGTCTTTCTTGAGCAAATCAGTTAACGACTTGGTGATTTTCCGTACTCGAATAAAACATTGATTATAGCCCGTTAAACCTAAACTCCCCGACACCGTGCATGGCGGTGGGAATCGCCACCGAAAAATGGTGGAGACTTTGGTCGGGTCCATGCAAACGCCTCGCGTGATACGATGTGTCCCTAGTATTCCACCTCATGTTGGCCTTGAGAACACTCTCTTATTCACCACGAATGAGTTGTCGCGAAGAAGTTGTAGCACTAGTTGCAAGTGAATCATATGTTACGCCCCGTGGGACTATAAATTAGGATAACGTCGAAGAAAACCAATATAAACTTGCGAAGATACGGCTAAATAAATCATTCATGGTATCCTTGAAGGTAGTTAGAGCATTGTTAAGCCGATAGGCATCACTAAAGATTCATAGTGGCCTCGAGTTAGTGCGAAAATAGTCTTGGAAATATCTTCCAGTAATCGATCCGGGTACTGTTTGTAGATCCGAGCACCGCCAAGTTCATCCAACATCTCTTGAATCACGGGAATATGATTTTTTGGGAATTTATTGAGCTCTCGGTACTCCACACAAAATGCCAACTCCCATATTTCTTAAGAACTAACAGATCGGCCGAATACGGACTATAGCTAAATTTGAATAATATCGGCTTCAACATTTTGATCACCAACTTTTCCATCTCGTCTTTCTAGACCTGGACATAACAAAGACACATTACACGGATATGGGCTCCCTTGCACAAAGTGGAATACAATGATTGGAGGTGCAATCGTATAAGGCCCGATCTTTGGCGAAAAATGGAGGAAAATCCTATAAAATCTGCGTGAAGTTTCTTGTGCTCCTCCTCGGTCCCGATGGTAACGTTGGGGATGGGGGTATAGCCAGTGCATAACCCATAGAACCCAACAATCATCTACATCTTGTAATTTATGAATACTTGCTACCGAAAGACCACGACGAGCCAGGGGGAAGGATTGCCCCAAATTGAGATTAGTTGCTCGTCGGCCCAAAACTCCATAGTTAATTTCGCTAGTTTGCCCGCGACGTCGCGAGGGTCGTGAGCCAAGAAACACCCAATATCACGTCGACACCGCCTAACTTAAAAACAAAATATGTGACCTCGGACGTGAGAAGACTCGAGACGAGCATGATGCCACCGCATATGCCAAATATTTCTTTATGTTGCCCATCACCAAAGCCGACATGTACACGCCGTCATTGGTAGGAGGCCGAGGGCAAGCGTGGAATCCAAGATAAAGCAATAGCTTGCACCACTATCAATCATGACTTTAATCCAATGGGATTAGATTGTGGCCATCACAAATCCGTTGTTCGGGGCAATAAAATCACCCCCGCAAGAGCTTCGAAAGTTCTAATGATTGCGGCAAAGATCACATCATCCGAGGGTATGGCTTCGTCGGGGGTTTCCCGAGAGAGCATTGTTCACCAGTAATCATTCTCCGCCCACTTTTGCCGATTGACATGTGCAAATCGTGAGATAAGAGATCGGTTTATTCATCAATAGACCCAATTTGTGTAGTGATTCGCAACGATTCAAAAGGATTGGCATTGGGATTATCATCATAATGGCTCAAGAGTTCCCCAAAAAGTTATTTCCATGTGAGCAGGGGCTAACGGCGAGCACCCACCGCATCCAATGGAGTGTTATGCAAGACGATCGTGAAAATCTTTTCACTATACTTCAACTATACATTGTAGCTTATAGAATAATAATGAAAGCAAGGTCGTATTTCTCGGTGGATTAAATACGAAACACTTGTGCTATAATAACATCGTATTCCAATTTCATTGAAGTGGCGAAAATTACAAGTTTTATCGAATCCAAATTGACAAGTAAAATAAAATATGTAAATTTGTAAAAACCCAAACTCCACAAGTTTTTTCAACAAATACGAAGCAACCCTAGTATTACATAATCTCAATATGCTTCTTCAATATTAAATTCAATTAATGTTCATTAAAAAACCAATTTATATGTTTCTATGGGATCAATTCCTATATTTGTATATTCCTAATCCCGAAGCAAATAAATAGTTGATTAATACCAATTGCTAGCATCCCTACTCAACAATTAATAATAACTCCCAAAAGATCTTTGAATTGAAGTATTCCCCCTGGCAAAACATTATAAGCCTCCCACTTATACCCATTGTTTTTGTTTGTTAGAACTCATCTCCGAATTATGAACTAACAAATATGACATTCAAATCATTGATCAAATAATCTACAAAAATAAGCATTGGAATTCATATAATAGAACACATAAACCAATTAAGAAAATAATCAATATAGATTTAACATGAATCCATAGTTTTGATTGTGCCTTAAGATCGAAAGATTAGCCTAACATATTTGATAACAAATTCATAAAGCGAAGTTGAAATCCAATAGTTTGACATCGTTTAAGTACAAATAAAATATTTATACTAAGAAAGAAAAACCATTCTTGTTAGGATGGATCTTCTCTCCAAGCCTTCGAACCCTTGTGCTTCAGTAGATGCGAAAGGTCATGTGGTGCTCTTCGTAGATTTGCCCTCCTCTCTTAGAAGACTATAAATTTGTGTAACCCTAGTGTATTATAGTATATTTTCAGATGTAATGACTTGTTAATTCGTGCAGGCCTTGGTCCCTATATATAGGTGCTTTGAGAGATCACTTATAGAGTTCTGACGGGAAAAGGAAACAAAAATCAGCCGCAGGGCAAATCGCACGGCCGTGTGCAGATCATACGGTCCGGTTGTGTAAAGTATTTTGGTCTCTATTTTTGCTCTTAAACAAAACCATATGGTCGTGTGCATGTTACACGATCTGGTCATGTGATGTGTCTCTGAATTTCCTCCCTCGAACAAGTCGCACGAACATGTAAAAACACACGGGGACAATTCACACGGACGTGTGCGATTCACACGGTCTGGCCATGTAATTTGTTTTTCTCGTTTTCTTCGTGTATTCGATCTTCTCCTCGAATTATTCCATCTTGTCCGGGCTTCTAACAGATATATTTTCATTAAGCTCCACTAAAAAACATTACAAGAATACGAAGTATCATGCCCTTCTAGGAAACCAAGTAAAATACACTAAATATGCATGCAAATGCATCAAATATATATAATTTTAAGCCCTTAAATACACGTATCAAAAATCCCTCAAACTTAAACCTTGCTCATCCAAACATATGAGGAAATTATTAAATGAAAGATAATGCGTAAAAAGTACTTACAAAGTCACTCGTGGTGGAGGAGGTGGAGGGTAGTAGCCCGTGAGATATGCCACTAATCCATACGAGACATTACCTAGTACATCTGTTCTTAACTGCTGGTGAAGGCGCGTTAAATAGTTGCAAATACTCGATGATGATACTTATCAATCAGAGTGAGATAATCGATAAGTATCATCCATCAATGTACCCATATTTACTTCCACCTTTTTCAAGCCTATCACTGAAATTCCATTGTCGACTACGCCTTTTCTAGAGGATTCCGACCTATCCATCCCCTTCCTAGGATCATCTTGCTCCTCTTGAGCAGACGGTCCCGATCTCCCTTATCAACCAATTACCCCTATTTTTAATTGAAGTAGCATTCGGGTTTGGGAGCCGAATTTTGGTTCTATCCGCATAAACTAAATCCAATGATCACGCCTATAATATTGAATCATCTTCATTGCGGATAAAACTCGTCACATCAATCTTTCCCCCATCGGCTCACGCATACCCTCAAAACTCACATTAAAATACTTTCATAGGGGTAATTAGCCCATCAATGCAAATCCCCCTTTTTCTTGCTTCCTCACTCTATCAAAATATCTAGCTATAAACGCCCTGGCGTTAAGTACCACCTCCGTCCTCAAGCCATACACCAAAGTACAAACAATTCATCAACCCAAATGGCCCCTTTAATATATCCCCTCACGAACACCATTTCTCGCTTAATGTACACGTAGCCGAAAACGGGTTGTTAATGCTAGACGCCTTAGAGGTACCCGCGATAAATTCTTTTCCCCATGATCGCTTTCCAAAATTCGAGCATATCAAAATCATCATGCTCTTCAACCCCATAAGTCGAGTTCTATAAATCGCATTCAAATTATCAATTAATAACTCCCTCGGTCATTAGCTATTCTAAACCGAATACCTATTAAATTCCTTTTCCGACTACTAATTCAAATGTGCTCAAAATTTCATATGAATAAACCACATAAGTAGTCTAATTTCCATTCATCAAATCATGTCAATCAATACGCCACACAAGGCTCAAAAATCATCCAACATACTAAACTTGTAAGAGTAGTTCATCGGGTACCTTGTTGAAATCCTATTTGGAGATAGAGCAATTACCTCTCACCTAGCCCGATGTGTTTTGACCATGAGAACGACATTGTATTATTTCGGTTGTTCACCCTTGACTCGGTTCTGGTCGGGTTTTTCTCCTCCTCAGTTCCCGATACGTAAATATACGCAGCATTTAGAGACTTATTTTGATATATATTTGATACATTTGCATGTATATTTAGTGTGTTTTGGTCTGGTTTTCTTTGTTGGTGTGATATTGCGTATTCTTGTAACTTCTTATAGGAAATAGAGCTAAATTGGATAAAAAGCGACATCACGCCCAAAGATATAAAGCTAAGACAAAGACGCAGCAAATATGTGAAGGAAAGAAGCATGCACGATCGAACAAACGGGAATTTCCTTCAAAAACGCCCAAATGCGCTACGCTTTCCAACACTAGCGGGTTTAGTATTTTGGCCATAACTTTCTACAAAATTTATATTAAGGTGATTCAAGTGTCTATGGAAAGCTACGGAAAGCGGCTATGATTTTCATGCATGAAGACTCTAGAGCAAATTCAAACAAAATCATGTCACACGGTCCGACCGTGAGGGCCACGACCGTGTGAAGTATCCGTGGAAAAAAGACATGTCCGTGCGAAGTTGGGAAAACAAAGGATGAAAACAAACACACACGGCCGGGACTATGAGATCCACACGAGCATGTGAAGTGGATCGCGAAATCCACACAGCCGCAGGAGATTACACGGTCGGGCCGTGTGACGCTATTGTCTCGGATTTTTGTGTCCTTTTCCCACTCCAACTCTACAAGTGATCTCTCCAAGAATCTATAAAAGTGACACAAGGGCTCGCACAAAATTACAATATCAATACCACATACAACACACCAAATTACACATGAACATAAGATCTAAGGTCTTTTTGAGAGAGGGGAGGGCTAGGTCGCAAAGAACACCACAAGGTTTTTTCGTGATCTACAAAACACAAGAGTCAAGGCTTGAATGAGAATCCATCCTGATAAGAACGGGTTTTCTTTCTTAGTTTAGATCTCTTTATCTTTGCTAAATGATGTCATAAGGTTGATTTCAAGTTTGTCTATGAATTTGTTATCAATGTTTCGCTAATCTTTTGATCTTTTAGTGGGCATAATCAAAATTACGGATTCATGTTAAATCTTGATTAATTATTTTCTTAATTAATTCATGTGTTCTATTTTATGAATTCAATGCTTATTCTTAATTACTTTTTATCCGATCAATAATTAGCATGTCATATTTGTTAGTGCGAATTTGGAAGAGAGTTCTACAAAGATGGAAATCAAATTCTACATAAACAGTGTATCAAGTCGGAGACGTACAACTATTTGTGGGGAGTCATTCAATTCATAGATCTTTTGGGGAGTTAAATCATTGTTGTATCGAGTCGAAGACCTACAATTGTTATTAATCTACCGCTTATGCACCACCTCGAGGGGAAATAAACTAACTTAGAAACGGAACCCATATAATTGCATGAATTGGTTTTGTTAAACATTAATTGATTTAATATTGAAGAAACATGTTGAGATTATGTGCCTATGTTGCTCGTTCATGTGGTTCTTGAAAAATACTGGGGTTCGTAAATTTATTTATTTTTCTTTTTATTTTTTTATTTTTATAAAACTTGATATTCGGTCATTTCAATAAAATTGGAATGTGATGTTATTATAGCCTAAGTATTTCGTAGTCAATCCTCGAGAATACCACTTTATTTGCCATTATTCTATAAATTACACCTGCATACACTTACAGCTTGTACGATTCAAATATATTTGGCTTAACAGCTTCCTCCTAGTTCCCTCTTTCTCCTCCTCTGAAGCCATGGATAAGTGGTTTTTGAAGCTTTGAAATATGAAATTTGAAGATTGAAAAACCACTAAACTTGGAGGAGAACTCTGAGAAAGCCGAGAAATTGGAAAAAATTGTGATGGTTTTTGAAAGGATAAAGAATTCGTGGTTTGGGTTTGAAGATTTGAAGTTGAATTTGAAGAAATTTGAAGACGGGTTGGAGGTAGTCAGAGAGAAATTTGGGTTGGTAGGGTTTGGAAGGAGAAAATGATATAAATTTGGAGAGTTCGGTTTAAAAGGAGAAAAATTTGATCAAGCGCTGGTTTGCACAAAATGGCGCGATTGCATGGTGGCTCCAAGCTATGCGCTCCTCGCTCCCGCTCTTGTCTGCGCGACCATTCATACGGCCGCCCCGCACGGTGGTATGAAATTTCACATGGTCGTGTTTTGAATTTTTTTAATAAAACCCGTAGTTTGCCATGATGCCTCCTACACAACAACTCACAAAAACAAACAAAACTAAAATAATGTTACTAATAAAATCAAAATCGAATTAAAATCAAATTAAACGAAGGCGATAAAAAACAAATCAAGGGCCGCCTCCCAGAGCTCTAAGTTTTACGCCTTCACCAGATGTCGATTTCTTATATTATTGTCGCGAACCGTGTCGTTTGAAGTCTTTGAGCCCTCATATTTTGTACCATTCATTAGACGGATGGTGTTGCATTGTTCTCCTCGATTAAGTTAAGCATCGCTTTGGGAATATGCCCTTTGATGTCAAGTATCCCACCACAAAAAGAGTTTATCGGGGCTACTTGTGTTTCAAAAAGACTTCACCTCGTATTCACGTCAGTGTTTAAATGAGTAACTTGTTCAATCTTGTTTATCTTCGCTTCATCCTTATTCAGTTTGGCCTGGGTTTTCGATGAATGAGGGGCCAACATCTCCTCCAAAGATGGTTTATGTTCCCGACTTATTCTACCTCGACACCCATATCCAAATCCATGTGGCTACAAGTTCCTCCGCAACCCCGCATTATAATATGTGAGCCCGAGCATTTATGTAGTTGTTGTTGTAGTTTTGTTGTCCTACGAAGTTTGCCTCTTCTACAACAACTCCGTCAGCTTTCTTGAAGCTATTGGTTACGCATCACATCCATTTTCATACTTTCAAGATGGATATTTGCTCTACGAGCATGGAAATCTTATCTTCATCCTCGAATTTTTGCCACACGCCTATCATCGGATCTCTGATGGCCACTGTAACTATTGTTTGTTATCTCCTAACAATTCTAGTGCCTCATCCTGGGATATTTCAAGTAGAGCACCCACAAATGCAAGATTTATAATAGTCCTGTTGCCACTTAAATCATTATAAAATATAGTCGATATCCGTGTTGAGGCACTTCCTCAACAAATCTCTAAATCTACCCCATTGTTCAAATAGTGGCTCCGCATCTAATTGCCTAAACCGGTGATTTCACTTTTTCAACCGCAATGCCTTACTAGGGGGAAAATATTTAGCTAGAAAACCGACTTAGTTCACCTAACTGATGCGTGTGGTGATACCATCCCTTAGCCTTATCGCGTAGAGAGAATGCAAAAAAAGTGGCATCGAATGATATCCTCGTAAACACCATTCATCTTGACAATATCGCAGATTTCTAAGAATTAAGCCATATACGCGCTTGGGATCCTCAATCTATTTACCCCTCAAACCGGTTTTGTGAAACCATTTGATCAATGCAGGTTTTAGTTCGAAATTATTTGTATTTGCTGGCAAACGTGCTACACTTCCCATATGTTCACTAACTTCCTAAATGGGAAGGAGTCCTTAGCGCCTCTTCAGCGAGCCTTTCCACTATTCGATCCTCTCCGTCCACCCCAGGGGGCGCGTTCCTTTCAAGTATTCACAACATTCTCCGATTAGTCCTATCCGCCATCGCTTTAGATCTTTTCGTAGTGTTTTATCGCCATTTTGATTTAAATGAATGGGTATTGGCCGACAGACGGAACGCATGATCACGCACTATCCGCACTCAACAAAACAATATTAGAACCAAAGCAATAAAATTTATTTACAAAGGAAAATCGAAAAATAAAAAAAATAAAAAATATGTACAAAATCAAAAAAAATTACAAAAATATTTGCT